>CM031240.1:197746455-197938955 GCA_018340775.1 Taxus wallichiana var. yunnanensis | reverse complement strand
GAGGCGGTGATCAATGATGGTATGAAATAGTAGTCCTAAGAATAGGCATATGATGGTGTGTATGACTAATGGAATGGAGTAGTCACATAGGGGCCATTTGAGGTGGTGAAGTGGGAGTAGGATGCATTGTAGGAAAAATCAGAGGAGCTGTAAGGAAGAGGTGTACGAGCAACATAAATAAAAGGTGGAAATAATTTAGGTGAAGGAGGAACGTCGTTAATGAAAATAACTTGATTGTTGTAAAAAATTTGAGGCACAAGTGGTTCATAGAAATAATATCTTTGGATTTACGAATCCAATTCGTCCCCATAATTAGGTCACATCCTTTAACCTGTCTCGACTTATAGGGAAAGGGATGAGAAGAGTGAGAGGACCAACTGTGATATGTAACTTAACAACACCATATGGTCTCTTGAATGGATAGTCGATTTGTGATGGAGGGTAACCGATAGATTGTAAGAAGGACATGGAACATGCACTAATAGGAGAAGATGGATCAAACTTAGTGTTGTTGATAAAGGTTGATCCAATAGATGCCTGAATATGTAAATGATCAGATATGAATGTAATATGGTAGTCGATTTTAGGAAAAGAGATAACAGGTGATGTTGTGTCAGTGTTCGCAACTAATAAGTCGAGCACGCCCACATCTAGAGGTGGTGCAGCATGGTATGTATGATTAGCTGAAGAATCCACGGTATTTTTTCATGTTGGTGGGAATCATTATTAAAAAGTTTTATTTTACCCTTATCCTTAGAGGGAGTAGGGCTAGTAGGTTCTTGAAATTTGAGCTTGTCGTTTTGAAGTAGATCTTAGATAATTGTGTGAAGTTTAAGAAATCAATTGATAGAGTGTCCCACATAGTGATGATAATCACAATGGAAGTTTTCATTATAATTGTATCCTTTAGGTCGTGATGGGTCTAATTCAAGTGGTGGAGGAAGGGTAATGAGGTTGTTGTTGAGGATTTGTTTTAAGATAAGATGTGGTGCCATAGGGAGGTTGGTAAACGTATGTCTAGGTGGTGGGGACTGAACTTCCTTAGAAGGAGTAATGGCATTGACAATGAGTTTATTGTCGGTTGGCTTAGATGTAGAGGGTTTGAATGGTGTCTTGTTTTGAAAATGAGTGGAGGATGAAGGTTGTTCCTGATACTTAAGCTTGCCAATAGATAAAATCTTAGATTCATGGAGCTTAAGAGTATGGAAAAGTTGATCAAAAGAAGAAAACGTCTCAAAGAAAAAAAATTCTTGGAGAGGCGGTAAAATTATTTGTATAAATAGATCATACAGTTTAGCATTAGCAAGGACATTAGTAATTTTGGCCAGATTATTCTTATATCTTAAAACATAATTAGTAAACTACTCATTGGGTCCTTGCTTAAGTTGCACTAGTTAGGTGTAGGATATCTTAGAACCAATGTTGATGGAGAAATGTGTGAGAAAAGCATCGGATAGATGGGTGAAGGAAGCTATTAACTGGATAGGTAAATCATAGATTCAGCGTATGGCGTAGTTATGGAGACTATGAGGAATGTTTTTAGTTAAGGGAAGACGATCATAAACAAAATCAAGACAAGCAACATGAAAGGCCCGAAGATGCTCTTGTGGTCACCATGTCCATTGAAAATGGGCAATTTAGGAGTGATGAAGTTAATAGGGAGAGGGTAAGTAGAGAGGATAGGTGAAAATAGAGTGTGCAACAACAAGGTCGAATCTAAAGATGGAGATGTAGTGGCTGCATGCTACAATTAGCAAATTTGGGCCTATACATCGTGATACAGAGAAGTTAAATATTAATTTCCAACAAACTAGGGTTTTTGTTGATGTGAGACCAAAGGATGCATGAAGTGATTGGTAGGAGTGGGAACTAAAATCGGAACAATAGAGATAGGTGGAAGTGTATAAGTAAGGGGTTAAGTGGCTATAGAAATGGGTAGAGCAGCGGAGAGTAATTGAGTTTAGCCATGTTGTCAACCTCTTCACAAGCCATATGCAAAAGTAAATCTAAATCCTATGGGTGTCCAACAAGGTGATCATTGATGGACTAAAGGTGGGATTCAGTAAATTCCTCAGGATATGGATCCATAAGAAAGGGAGGGAGGAAGCCCTAGTGATGGGAGGGGGTGTATATGGTCGGGTTCACCAAAATGATTAACAAAAATGGGATCTAAAGTGTGAAAATATAGCCACTAGTTAATCTAATTATGAGGACTAAAATTTTGTAAAAATTGAACTTAAATAATATATAATAATAATAATAAATAAATTATTCTAAATGAAATAAAACCCTAAGTATGCAAGAGAAGGAAGAGAAATGGCTTAGATAATTTGAAGAGACTCACATCACGGTTGTCGTAGATCTGAAAACAAAATCTGTAGTGCGTGCGACGATCACTCGAAGTCTTACAAAGATCGATCTCAAATATCTGAACCGATGGGGCACATGGGAAGGTACGAGGTCCCTCGGGGATCCTGGGCTAGAGATTCGGCACTCTAATATCCTCTAAATGCTCGGATCTCATTTTTGTTTGGTCATAAGTTGATCTAAAATGGCCTCTATCTCTGTCGTGACCGAATTTGTTGGATGAATTGAATAATAATCAAACCCTAAGAAAATAAAGATGCAAAATAAATGTGTCAGATGACCTCAACCGCTTGACTAGTAGTCTTACCACTTAGTGTTGCACTATATTTTGGATCTGAATGTAGTTCTCGTGATTGTGTGCATGTCATGCCCTTGCTACTCTTGTGTCAATCACACATTGTGAAGTAGCGAGCAATAGTAGCTATAGAAAATGTAATACCATGTGTGCATGTAATAGAATAGAATCCCTCCCCCTATGTTGTGTGTGTTGATACAAATCTCCTATCCTTGATGCATGACACTATGTGGATGCAAGTGATGCAATGGATGTAAATCTAGATGGAGTGATAGTAGTATGTGACGTTAGGACCCTCGTTATAGTTTTATAACTTTATATTTAGAGGGTTCTCAATCTTAATTTCATAGTTAATTCTCGACATGGCCGATTGGGAAAAGGATAAGGATGAAAAATGGCGAGAAAGTCCCCAAAAAGAAGCGGGAAAAGAGAAACATAGGTTGGGGCACCCAAGGTGGGACTAGGTGCCACTGAGGCACCCCAAAGATAGGCACAGGTGCCTCAATTCGGCTAGAAAACGAGGCAACAGTGAAACAAGTGGATACATATAGAAAAATATGCGAAGTGAAAAAATAAAAATCTAAGAAAAAGATGGCCAAAAGGTGGGATTAATTAGTACTTTATTCACTTAAGAACCTTCGAATAGTAGTAAAAGACCGGGATAAATAATGCCTAAAGTGCATGATTTTATGTCTACACAATGCACAAACTTTGTACAATGTATTGCATCGAAGTAATTGCTTCCATGTAATCTACTAACAATTGTAATAATGTTTACCTTATATTGTGCTTGTAATTTTTCCTATGTGCCCAAAGTATCGTTGGCAATTTATCTTCACAATTATCTCCTTCAATATTACAATTTTTGTGCATATCATGTTCCAAAACCTTATTTGTTGTTTCGCATGAACATTTTCTTGAAGATGAAATGTATTACTCTAGTGATGTGTAGTTAGGACTTCCTTTGTCATGACATTGATGGTTTTGTTGAAGAAGTGTTTCCCTCTATCATTTATCATCTTTTGTGGATATCTATATCTTATGATGATATTTTCATATAATAACATTGCGGTATCTCTTCTTGCACACTTGTTCTTTAATACTCTACAAAAATATGACGATTAAAAAATAGTATATTCATTTCTTGCATCACGGATGTGCAATAGTACATCGTTATAAAAATCAAAATTATATTAAACAACCACGTTGAAAAATCTGATATTATCATCATAGTACTTACAATCATCCATCACTATAATACCTACGTGTGTGTGTGTGTGTGTGTGTGTGTGTGTGTGTGTGTGTGTGTGTGTGTGTGTGTGTGTGTGTGTGTGAATGTATAGGCATCCTTCTCTAACTGTAAAATGTGCTCTTACTACTAGCAATTACATAGGAGTTACTAATTACGCTGGATAAAATCTAAATATTATATATTTATTTTGGCATAGGAGAGAATAATATTGCTGGAAAAATAAAACATCGTCAGATTTTAACACTTTCCAACAAAGACAACTTCAAAGATGGACACCTACCAGTGAATTAAAACTATAAGGAAAAATATTTATATGGTTTATTAGACTTGAGAAATTATTTGTCAATAAAATTGGGCTCGTAGCACTTTTATCTTTTAATTAAAAATGTAACTTTACAATTAATTTAGACCTTTCACTTAGACATCATTTAATCTATTCTTAAAAATAAATAAAAATTGTGAATCTTACGTCATTTGATAAATAACGAAACTCACAGCAATAAAAACAACATATAATTTTTTTGTCTCTATCGCTTTACGACCCTAAATATTAGATGCATCAATTATTAAAATTACATTAATATTAGTTATTGATAAAAATATATATTACATTGAAACTAGATATTATAAAAAGTCGTTCAAAGTAAATAATTGACCCGAAGTTTCGTCGTTATAGGCAGCGGTGACAGTCAAATTTCAGATTGGAATCGGCAGCACACGAGGAGAGTCCCGCGTTGATTGAGGTTGCTTAATTTTCTCCAAAATTCTTACAACTTCTTTCATTGTTGGGCGATTTTCGGGTCTGAGAGAGGTGCAGGCCAGTCCCAGGTGAACCATACTAACCATTTGCTTCTCCGTGGCTTCAAGAGCATCATCTAACACAGAAAAGGAATTGGCAATTATTTGCAGTGGCTTGCCGTCAATGGCAGCTCTAAGTGCCCACTTTGGAAGGGAGTTTTCATTTGAAAATGTTTGGGACGTTGGATTTTTTCCTGATACCATTTCTAAAATAACAACTCCATAGCCGTAGACGTCCCCTTTTGCTGTCATTCTCCCGTTAAATCCATATTCTATAGAAATCAGGAAAAAAATTGTTGTCTAGATTAATTAAAATGGGCAGATGAATCAAATGAATTTGTACTCCAATTCAGTTACAAATCTCAAAAGATGGAAATCACAGAATTACGATAATAAATACCCCTGAATCCTTATCTGTTAAACCTCAAAATTCGGTGCACTTAATTCGGAAAGTAGAATTCAATAAAAAAAAGGTACATACCTGGTGGCATGTAACCGAAAGAGCCTTTGATGTTCGAGGTGCTATTATCGCCGTATTTAAGAATTCTGGAAATCCCGAAATCAGCAATCGCGGGTTCGAAATCCATACCCAGCAAAATGTTGGAGGGTTTTACATCACAGTGTAGGATTGGCTCCGGACATTCGTGATGAAGATACATTAATCCCTGTGCCACACCCCACGCAATCCTCACACAACTCTCCCACTTAAGTGTCTGCTGTTCAATATGCGAGGCCAAGGTTCCGTTGGACATCAAATCCATAACCAAGGCCTTGCTCATGGGCGCCAAACAATAACCCAACAGTCTAACTAAGTTACGGTGTCTTGCCATAGCCAATGCTCTAACTTCAGCAATCAGGTTCCCATCAACAGAAATGTTGTCCTGCATTTCGTCTTTAAATCTCTTGACCGCAATGTCTGTTTGTCTGCCCGAAATATTGAGCGCGCCTCTGTACACGGTCGCTGTTTTACCCGAGCCGATTATGTTCTCATCGCTGAAACCTGCAGTCGCAATGAACAGCTCATCGGGACTCACAATGACTATTTCTCGCTCTACGAACAGATCCTGCTGCGTCTGTGTTGGGTATTGCAGCTGGTTCCTCTTGAGATTGAAAATTTGCCGCCTGTAAACATAAATAATGTACACAATGGCTGTTAGAACCAGAGCTCCAAAGGCAAATGATCCCACGATAATACCGAACTTGGACCAGTTTGAGAGACCGCCAGAGGACGGTACTGGGCATTCTTGAGCGCACAAATCAGGATTTCCAACGAAAGAGCTCGCCGAGAGATTTTTGAAGACGCCATGGTTTGGAATACGACCAGAGAGCCTGTTGTAAGACACGTTCAGATAGGTGAGAGTTGTCATGTCGGCGAAATAATCTGGTATGGGACCGGATAAATTATTAACAGAAAGATCCAAGCCTGTAAGAGTGATGAGAGACCTTAGAGATCGTGGAATTGGTCCGGTGAATTGGTTATTTGAAAGATTCAGTTGCAGCACCTGCACGCAACTTCCCAGGCTCTCTGTGATCTTGCCGCTTAACAGATTCCCGGCAAGATCTACTACCGTCACAGATATCATACTCCCTATCTCTGCCGGGATTTGTCCGCTAAGTCGATTATGGGGCATAGAAAACGAATGAACTATATTCCGCAGGCTTGCAATAGAAGGAGGGATCTTACCTCGTAACTGATTGTAGCCGAGCGAAAGATGCTGAAGACTGGTACAGTTGGACAGGGACTCGGGTATTGTTCCCGTCAATTGATTTTGCTCCAAATGCAGTTCGCCGAGGAGGAGCAGGCGGCCCAGCTGTGGAGGAATTGCCCCGCTTAGCCGATTGTTGTAGAGTTTGATCAGCGCCAAGACCGAGCAGTTGCCCATTTCCGAAGGAATTCTTCCGCTGAAATTATTGTACTGCGCTGAAAATTGTTGAATGGAAATCAGTCGGCCATACTCGGAAGGGATGCTTCCGCTTAATGAATTACCCCTACTCGCATGAGCTCGAGATGGGTAAGATTCCCGAGCTCCGCTGGAATAGAGCCCGTCAGATTATTATATTCTAAACTGAGTCCAGTCAAGCGGGAAAGATCCCCCAAAGATTTTGGAATACTACCTGTGAAGAAGTTGTTATAGATGGCTAAGGTTCTGAGCGACGATATGTTTCCGAGCTGCGGAGGAAGGGGTCCATCGTATAGACCTGCTCCCATCCATAGCTCCTCGAGATATGACATTTCTCCGAGCCATTCAGGAATTTGTCCGCCTATTCTGTTGAAGCCCAACTTCAATATCCGCAGCTGAGTAAGATTGCGAATGATGGTTGCAGGAAACGAACCGGAGAGAGAGTTGAAGCTTAGACACAGGTTTTGCAATCTGGTGAGGCGGCCGAGCCGTACGGGTATGGTTCCGTTGATATAATAATTCATACATAAGTCTATCAGTACTAGATTGGTACAGTTTGAGAGTGATTCGGGAATTGGGCCTCTGAAATGATTCTCGCGGAAGTTGAGCTGCTCTAGGTGGGATAGCTTTGAAAGAGTCGGAGGTATGGGACCGGTAAGGTTATTGCGAGACAGGTCCAGGATCTTGAGCGCGGTGCAGTTGGAAAGAGAGAAAGGAAGAGTGCCGGTGAGATTGTTGCGGGCCAGAGAAAGGTAAGCAAGAGGAGAACATGATGCAAAGACTGAAGGCGGAATTGGGCCTGTTAGAAAATTGGAGGAAAGATTGAGAGAAATGAGGTGGCGAAAGTAGGGAATGTGAAGGGGCAGCGTGCCAGAGATGGACTTGTTTTGCAGATTGAGGGCAACTACGCTTCTGTTGAAGTAGTCACAGGTGACGCCCGTCCAATTGCAGTAGTTGGAGGGGTTCACCCAGTCTTCCAGCGGAAAACCAGAGAAGCTCCGTTTGAGAGTCATAAGTAACTCCGCATCCCGCGGGACACTAATAGAATTTACACTCGCTCCAGCCAAAACTGAAATGAGAGCCAATGCGAGCACAGCACTGGCCATACTCAGTCTCCGTAAACTCTTACCGCAGGCTAAACACAACATGCACCTCTAGATATATAGATAAGGGAAAAGTATGAATTATTACTTTCACAAAAACTTTCAAAGCTCTGAATTTCACGAAGTTATAAAGTCCGCCCTTACAGAAATCTATCACTATTGTCATTTATTATGGATGTTTCCTTCGAGACTGACTTGGCTTGACTTTAAAGGGTCGTTAACACTACTTTGACTTTAAAGGGTCGTTAACACTAAAAAATAAAGATGGTTTGTTGTTAAATTAGTAATCCTACGTGAAATGTAGGATGAAAATGTCGAAAGAGATGTATTGAATAAGTTAAAATGGACTGAAAAAAATAGCGCCGGAGAAAGCAAAACATGAATAAGGAGATTGAGGGAGAAGAACAAGTGCGGAAAATGTGCTAGGGCGAATCAATGCGAAACTGTAATCTCCAACAATCACATCAAAATAAATATAGATACGAGAAAATAGATGCAGTCACATACCTTTATCAATTTATAAATAAAAGGAATCAAAACGTAGGTTGCAACAAAATATACAACATATAGCATAAGCCAATTATGAATACATATACACTATTGTATCATGCATTACAAATTTTGCATGTTGAAGAAATAAATTATAGTGATATACAACTTCAAAAAGAGGTCACTAGTCATTATTCTTAACACAAGTAATAAATACACTGAAAAAAGAACTTGCATTTTCATATGTAAGATTCAAATTCAATAGTAAATTATGTAAATCTATAAACACTCACCTTTTAAAGTATTTGAATTTGATCATGTATCTTTCTCAATCCAAAGATAAAATTAATTGACATATTTTTGTGAATGTATTTTTAATTGAATTTTGATAACTACAACAGAAGGTAGAAAATACAATACTATCCTCAATATCACCATTTTTCATACCTTGAACGAATCGAAACCGTAGAATTAAACAATTAACCTATTACTTCTTACTCTAAGCAACAACTTTGTTAAATATAGAAAATGTTATTCTATATCTACGAGTTTATTGCATTTAATAAATTTTCTTTTAATGCACATCATTACACATAATGTAATGACGTTAACATTATTGCTTAGACTAAAAACTTATAAGTCAATAATCGATGTTGCAGCTTGAAAATACCACATGGTATGCAAAATATTGATATTGATAATGTCATATTCATTATCCATTTTATGTTTTCCATTTATATAGATAATGCTTTTTCCTTACAACAACGATCAATCATCGTACTAAAACAAATGTCAAAAAATATTTCCACACGTTATAATGAAAGAAATCACTATTATTCTAATCCATTTCGTATGCAATAGTAGAATAAATCTGGTTTAGAAAAGTACAAGATAATAATTAAATGATTTCATTCATAAGTTATATGAAACTCCAAATCTATACAATGAAAAATGAGGACAATGTTTCCACCCCATCTTCTGATTGACATATAAGGTTGGGTTGTTTTGACTAACCATGGAAGTTACAATATAGTTTTATTGTGCCTATATGTATAGGCATGAGGAGAGTTACAACTTTCTAGATACATCAACTTATAATGATTCCATGGAGGTTAGCTTCAATAAAAAACATTAATTTCACCAAACCAAAGGCTTACAACATGGCTTATAGCCAAAAACTCATAATATTTTTCATAATTTTACCCCCATTTCCTGTCTCAACAACATAAAACAATTGCTCAAATAAATATTAGCTATCCGTGTATTTGAAGCCTCGAGTGAGTGGTGTTCTTCTATTTCCCAGCTCAAACGTTGTAGGGTTTTGCACTTTGATGGACCCAAACTATTAATTTTTTTGTAAATTCCTCATTCCAAACGATATCATATTCTTTAAGGAGCGACAACAACCGGTAAACCTTATGCTCATGCGGACCCATGTGGTGGATCAATGCAACCCAATATGTGCAGCATTTCTTAATTTTCATGGAATGTTTTGTAGGATTTTTATTAGAAATTCCTTATGAACCTTTACAACTACAAATAGACCCAAATAAACTCTCGAACCAATGAATATAAATAAAAAACAATATAAAGATGATATTTTATACGCGTTAACAAAGATGGATTATGTTAAACTAAATAAGTTTTAAAAATATAAACTCCAAACATGTCGAATTGATTTTTGACAACATTATTAATGATGTTCAAGTGGCTTGTGGTTTTAATATTCGTGTATGCTTATCACGATAGTGGGAAATTTTTTCTTTCTTCCAACAAATTTCAATCTCACACTGATATTTTTATGTTACAACTTTGGGTTTTCATTTAGTTTTAGAATGTAAAGCATGTGAAAGAAGAATTTGAAGTTACCCTCCCATAGCAAAAATCATGGAATTCTATTGCTAAAAATAGCCTTAAACGTGCTCACTTGTACAAATAAACTTATTATTATATGATCAACAATCTATTTTTATATGAGGCGGTATTTTGTATGGCGGAGGTAATAGTGCAAGTGACAAATCTTGAACGGGTAAATGAGTGGAGAAGAAAAGAATCTCTACTCTCGAACCTCTAGAAAATCATGTTTGCACAAGACTCAACGCTGATGTGGGCATCTACTAAATAGGCCAAAAAAATATTAACCAAAGTTTCCTTCATCTTTGCAAACACATTTGAGTCCTTTACCCACTTTTTAAATGCCTCTTCAGACATGTTTGGATCCCCTTTGCACACTTTCAATCTCTCAACATCAAAACCACCACACTCTTCATCTACTTCTCTCACTTCAATTGCATTTGGAAAATACAATGGAAGATTGAACGAGTCTCTTGGATCCAAACTAATAATTCCTTGAGTATCAAGATAATCATATTAACCACCATTACTTTTCATAACTTTGAAATTGATATCTCTTAATATTTCAACTTTTCATAACTTTAAAATTAATACCTCTTAACATTTTAACTTTCCATTACTTTAAAATTGATATTTCTTAACATTGCAATGTTCCATTAGTTAATGTCTCCCACCATAATGGGTTTCAAGAGCTAAGATGAAATCTTCACCATTCATAGCCATAGTTACTTTCGACCCCCAAAGCTCACACTATTTCTGAGTGGGTTATTGTTTAAAAAGCACATGTAATTTATTTTAAATGGTTCATTCAATGAATTGTAAATATACAAGCTAAGCGAAACATACCAAAATATTACCTAACTTGAAATCTACCAAAAATCCACAATTACCCCATATCATAGTTTAATTTAAAAATACATGGAAGATGATTCAAATGGATTTTTATTACAATGAAATACATTTTACTTTACAATCCAATTATTATAACCATTGTAATTCAAATAATTTTTTTGTTTATTTATTGCATAGTCTTTGCACATCTACTTAAAAACTTCAATAACTTTATGTCTAGAATGAGACATTGTTATTACTTAGTACCAGAAACCCAACAATATTAAACATGTTCATCATAATTAATTCTTGGTATCGAGACGTGAAGGTATTGTATCTTTCAATAGAATGCTTTCGTTCGTGTCTTGTTTTTCCATATACATCAATCTTGTGCACTTGCTACACTCAAACTAGTACTTTATATCACAATAGGGCTACTAATAATGACACAAAAAGATCCAATTTTTTTGATTTGCTTAAGTAAACGCTGCATGTTTTTTACAATGCCAAGATATTTCATTTTCAAGACTCTAATTGGTAAGCTTAAATAGAGTAAGAGATCGGGAGTCTTGGAAATAACTATGTTTGATCAAATGGCTTACCAAAATGAATTCACCGAAAAACAATGGTCCACCATCAAAATTCCCCTAATAATTTTCCAAATGATCAAGACCATGCCCTACCATGTTTGGGAAAGAAAAAAAAACAATTTTACTAGTATATTCATCACAATCTATCAATGCAATAATTTTTATGTTTGTGTGCTCTTTTAGAATGTGTATTTGTACCTATAGAAAAAAATCTCCTTACCAAATGCTTTTGCTACCTCAAAGATCTAGCTTGCCAATGTAGGAAACCATACTTTTGTAAAAGTAGCTATATACTTCAATACCTCATTTCTGACCTCCTTTTTCATTGGATCCCGCACATTCCCATGGATTGAATCTGAAGAGCATATTTTCTCAAAGACAAAAAAAATAATTTCTTCAAATAGTATTAAGCAAGAGTTTAATATTTTACAACACATTTGATATATTGATTTAGGTTTTAACATGGAGTAACACTTAACCATAATTGTGTAGACATTTTGTAGTGCCCACTTCCCTTCGACACCTTTTTTATCATTGTTTTTGATATTGTCATCTGCATGATTATGGATATATTATAGTTTTTGATATAGCATGTTAGTATATATCGTAGATACTTGAATCATTCTTGATTTGATTCTTATATGATGCATATGGAATATTGGAGGCTTTTGTTGTTGATATCGAGACACTTTTGACATGGTTGTTTATTGGTAATTCGACATGTGATATATTTAGTCATTTTGAGTAGATCTTGATAATCGGATTAATGTGATGATCATATTGACATGAATGAAATGTGGAATAAAAATGTGCTAGAAATTGTAAGTGATATTTTATTTGCATAGATGGTATTAATTCGTATATAGTTGATTTTAGAATTATATCACATATTTTGGCATGAATGTTTTAATACACCCACAAGGTGAAGGAGGTATCCTCTGTTTTAAAGATATATTATATTCACAACAACATCGGGGAGTGGAGACCAACCACATCAGAATTCAAGAAGAATCCAACTAGGGTCACCATGGCAACATGCAATGATGTGTGTGTGTTATAATTATTTGGTTAGGGAAAAATTGTGACCTAGGGGTCATGTGTTGTTTTGTTTTTATTTTCCCCTTTCTTTTATGTTAGTATGTGTCTTCCTTTAGTAGTGAAATATTTTACTTGTTTTATTATTTAGATTTTTTGAAGTGTGATTACCCCCTTTATTAGTCATGGGTTGTAGTGTCTTAATTAAGCTAGTTGGAATTTGTCCTAAGCTAATTAAAGATGTGTCCAAAAAGGAGTTCATTTATAAGAATTAATTTAATCTTGGTCTTTTTGTTGAGTGAAGTGTGTTTGAGTTTTGATTGTAGCACACTCTACCCTTCATGGGAAACTCGAATTTGGCCTTTGAGACCAAATTTGGAAGCTTGTGGACAACTCAAACTTGTCCCACACCTCTTAAATGCCCATGCTAACCCTACCTATGGGTTGGGAAGTCAAATTGAGGCTCTTTTAGGTGTTTTGGGGGATAAAAAGTAAAATGTTAATTGCACTTTCCTTCAAATATTTAATTTTGTCCTTTGGAGGAGTGAGCTTAGATGGAGTGTGTAAGGTTCTTGCCATTCCTCCAAATGCTTATTAATTGTGCCTTGGAATATGAGGTTGACCAAGTGATGTGGAGTGGAGAGGAAATGAGATGGCATCCTACTTGGAGCCACATCATCCCTCCCTCTCCTTTCTCTATTTATTGAATTCTTGTTTCTTGTTTTGGGGTTGGATAATCATTTTTAGTCTCTTGAATTTTTGGAGAGTAAGAGTATTTTGAGAGAGTTGTGGATTTTATAGCTTTGTGGATGCTTGCTTGATCTTTGGAGAGGCTTGGAACTTCATACTTGGAACAAGCTCTACCATGGAGAGGTAGGAGCTTCACCTTAGTTTAAATTATGCTATTTATTTATTGTATGTGTGTATATGTTGTGTTGCATGTTGTTGTCTCTTTGAAATGCTTGTTGGGTATGGGTAGAATGCCTAAGTTGGGAGTGGGAGGAGACTATGGGGAGTTGTTCTTGTAGGGAGGCATAAGAGATCACTTTCTTTAGGAGGGATTTTTTTCATTGGGTGCTCCATCTAGTATGAAGAATGGTTGTATTTCTTCTTGTTCGTATTATGAGGAGCCATAAGAGTTTTGAGGGAGGCATAAGAGTGTATGGAGGTATAAGGGGTACTTGAGGGAGACATAAGAGTTGATAGGAGAAATTTTGTTTTGCATTGGAGGCTTTTAGGTGGGCACCCATTCCCATTGGGAGGCATAAGTGGCCTCCCCATAGGTCTTACTCTTTTGGCTTTCTTGATAAGGCTTGTGATCTTGTTTATTTGATGTTTTCTTTTTGTTGAGATGTTGTTGTGTTTTTATGTAAAAGGAATGAATGTGAAATTATATGCTAGTTTTGTGGAATCTAGGAGTTGTCATGAGTTGCAATCTTCTCCCATTGTAATGTGGTTGGGGCTTGGGGCCAAAGGAGAGGATAGCTTTTCTTCTCCATTGGGTATCTTTGTTGGGTGGAGAGCGTTGCCTCTTCCCCTATCTTGTTGTGAATCAAGAAAACTATTGGAGGAGATACCTTGTTGGTGTTTGGAGCATTGGAGCCTTGTTGAAGACCATGTGAAACTTCCTTGTACTTTTAACAACTTAGAGTGGAAAAAATTGTAATAATGTATTCATTCTTGTATTATATTTTGCATAACTTCCCACATCAAGTGGAGGACATTGTATTGCTATTGTAAAGAAACATATTATCTTCCCAGTGTGTCTATGAAAGTATAACATACATTGAAAGTAAAGTTGTATGTAAATAGTTGTTATTGATATTGCATTGCATGTGGAAAGGAACAAATAAGAAAAGAAAGAAGAAAGAATGTTATTCTAAAGTTAGTTTGCAAATAGGAAAGAAATTATTTTCTCCTTGTTGAAATCTTGAATGTATTGAAAGATTAATCTATTTTACAATGGAAAATAAGGTATATTTTCATTGAGTAGTTATTGTATTAAAAATGTAGGGATTGTTAGAAGTTGAAATTGTTTACAAAATATAATGGTATGGAAAATAAAGTTTAAATGGTTATTTTGAATGAATGAACATTGTAGTAAAATGAAAGATGAAAATAAGTTAGATTATATTGCATTTGGAAAGTTGAGTTCATATGAAGATATGAAAAAGAAATAAAATAGATTATATTTGCTCCTTGCTCTTGAAATGTAAGAAAGAATCTAGTTAAACTAATAGAAATTCCTCTTGTACGTAGATGAATTTTATTAGAAATGGAAACACTTTAAAATGAATAGACTTAACTAAGAAATGAGTAAATGAGAAACAAACCTCAATTCTCGGAGGCATAAAATGAACAAGGACAATTTAAAATGTATTTTTATATCCTTTAACAAGTTTTAGTTTTTGAAAAATTATCGGCATTATGGTTATGGTTTTTAGAAACAAGACCGCCGCCCTATGCAAAGAGGTGGTCCCGTAACCGCCACTCACGATAAAGTGGCGGTCTCAAAACCGCTGCCCAAAAAGGCGGCGATCCCCATGTCTCTGTCATCCAATTAAGGTGGAGGTTTCACAACCACCACTCGGAAGATGGCGGTCCATGAATTGTCACACTGGCAGCAAGGCAAAGCAGTCCCATAACCGCTCGAGTCTACTTTGGGCGGCGGTCCTGTCACTTATGATAAAACTTCACGGACCCTTGCCTATGCATGAAATTTTTCCAGATTTCTCTAATTCCTAATTTGTATAATTTAACCTATTTTTACTAGAACTAAATGAATTTTAATGTTATGGATTGGAAAAACAAAACACTCAAATGGTGAATCTAAAAGCATTATTTATTTTTTATCAAAGGGGGTAGGGTTTTCCCCCAAAGTTAAACCCAATACACTAAAATCTTGGAATAAAAATTAGATTGGAGGAGGAAACTCCTCCCAATCCTTAAAGGAAATAGATTACAAAAATAAAAGAAAAACTAAGCTAAAAATAGACTAAATATTCTTGTAGAATCTTACATGGCTTCTTCCTTTTTGCTCCCATGGATTCCTCCTCTCCAACCTGCAAATCTAACAAAAGAAATGAACCAATTGAGAAAATTAGAATGAGCAAAGGTTTTAATACACTTTCATAGGGATTTTAGGGCTATGTTGAGAACCCTAGGATCTAGTGGCTAGGATGGATTTGATCCAAGGGTGGAGAGTTGACCCTACCTTTTTAAGAAAATTATATTTTTAAATGTTTAATGTTTAAAATCCTTAAGGGTATATGTAGATGGGTGAGTAGGGCCATTTAATTGCCTAGGGGTGTGATGTCCCTTTTAAAACCCTTAGTGTGTGTAGAAATTTATTAAAGGATCCTTTAAGCTATTAAAGTAATGAATTTAATAATTTTAGCATAGGGTTAACCTTGTTAGGTTCGAACTAAATTGAATGGAAGAAAACAATTAATCAAGGTAATTAATATTTGTTTTTTCCTATAGAACTATAAAATAATGTACCCTTGCTACATCCTTATATGGTAACCTTATCTTTTAACCTAAACAAAAAGAATTAAAAAAATTTAGTCATACTTTCGGGTTAAGTGTTAGGTTAAAGTAAGTTCTTAGAATGTCATTTTTTTGCAGGTGTTATACTTGATATCGAGCCACGGGTTCAAATCTTGGACCCTTGGGCACACGTAACATAAACATGAACATTTAATAGTGTAAAGTTGATTCTTTTAAATCTAGAAAACCACAATGCCTAATAATTGTATTAAATAGAAAACTTAAAAACTGAAGCAAGAGCTAGAATAGTGAACTAACTCTCACCTTGATCTTTTCAAGAGGCATGGATTAGACGAGGTGTCTTTTCATATAGACCTAGATATACCACCACTAGAGTAGGTTGTAGTGGCCATTTTACCTCATATTTTATAGACGCTTTAGGATGTCAATGCCACTATACGTGGAGAGCCCTTAGGAGGACGATTTGCTAGACATCGCATGGAGTTGTCGGTAGATGCCCATGCATCCCCTCAAACCAGTGAGGAGCATAGGGAAGAGAACTTCTGCGTAGAGTAGGCTAGGGTAAAGTCACCACAGAGAGGACATGGGGACAAGATCTCAGGATATAGGGACAGGTCCTAGAGCCCTAAATAGAGAGAGGAGCATGCAGAGAGACCTCGGGGTCATCAGACATCAGCAAAGCGAGACCATATCGGGGGATCCGAAGCTACGACCATCTCACTATTCAGGTGATGCAGGTGGTTTTCAGGCAAACGCCTGGTTGGTGAGCTTGAGTAGATGCTTCAAGCTCTATCCTTGTAATAGAAACACAAAATATCATGTTGCGATCCATCTTGTAAGGGATGGAGTAGGAGTCTGGTGGAGGACCGAGGAGCGAAGCTCTATGTTGATTCAAAGACAGTCACCTAGAAGCTATTTGGGGATCATTTCAGGAGTAGGTATTTTCCCAAGAGGTTTATATAGTAGCGGATAGATGAGTTGAACAACCTCTCACAAGCATCGATGATCAGTAAAAGAAAGTATGAGAGTAGGTTTTGGACCTACTCCGGTATGTTAGTATATGCGGGATGAGAAAGTACGGATTCACAGGTTCATATGGGGCTTGAACTTGGATTTGAGTGGCATGGTGCACACCACCGCCCACGACACTAGCGAGAGGCCATGGAGAAGGCCTATATTATAGAGTAGACACGGGGAAGATGCAACAAGCTAGAGAAAGAGTTCGGAGCTGTATCTAGCAAATGCGGATGGTATGTTAAAGGGGTCATTTACTCCTCCATGGAGTGGATAGAGTTCAGGGATGACTTCATTCGAGCCACCACAGTTGTAGTAGTAGTAGTAGTCCTACCCACCTTACAAGCCTCCTCGAGATTTGATGTGCGATAGGGTGGAGTATGGGGCCTCCTCCTGGGGTCCCGTTAGGACACGGGTGCGTCGAGAGCTCGGTCAGCAAGAACTTTTCATCGAGACCTCAGCGGTAAGTGCCGATCATCATGATCCACACTCAAACATCTATAGTACCGACTAGAGTGCATCCCACGGGAGGGGACCGAGGCAACTTTTATGGTTGTGGTTTTGTAGGAAATTATTGGAGAGATTACGCATAGAACCCTAACAAGGGTAAGATGTAGAGATCGAGCCTACTATGGAGATATGGTGCAGAGTCATCGGATCTACGTAGCGATCGAGAACCACCAGGATGAGCACCAGAGTACCGTGATTGAGACGACAGGTAGTATTGGTGGTATTTCCACCTCTATTTTATTTGATTTTGGTTCTTCTCATTCATTTATTACACCATCCTTAGTAGAGTGTCTTTGATGGTGGCAGTTAGGTAGGGTTGTAGTTGGGATGTTGAGATGGCTTCTGGAGCCAGGAATTTTGTATACTCCTTAGTTAAGGAGTGTATAGTGGATTTGGTACCCTTCACCACTACTTCGGATCTTCGAATCCTTCCATTAGGATCTTATGGTGTCATTTTAGGCATGGTCTAGATGTCTACTCAAAGAGATAGAGTGGATTGTTACCATAAGAATATTAATTGCATAGATGATCTTGGAGTGGATTCAGTGATATCAGGAGTAAGGAGACTCGTTTCCATTCGTACCATCTCCACTATGCAGCTTAAGTGGTGTGCGCGATGGGGTTTCCAGTTGTATGTTGTTACGGTTAGTGACAGATTGGAGGATGGGTCTAGCGGACCATACCATCTTGAGGGAGTTTGCTGATGTGTTTCTAGGAGAGCTACTGGGGTTACCTCCCCCATGTGAGATATATTTCCACACGGATTTGGTTCCAGTGCGAGCCAATGTCATGAGCACCTTATCGATGACTCGCTCATGAGCTATGTGAGCTCAAGTTGCAGCTTGAGGGCCTTCTACGAGAAGAAGGATGGATCTCTATAGTTGTGTATTGATTACCATCAGCTGAACAAAGTAATGATCAAGAATCGTTAACCCCTTCCACGCATTGATAATTTATTTGATCGGATGAAGGGGCTAAAGTTTTCTCCGGGATAGATCTTAAGTCGTGGTACCATTAGCTCAAGATTACGAGAGGTGGATATTCATATGACCACATTATGTACGAGATATGGCCACTACGAGTTCACAATGGTGACTTTCGGTTTGAAAAATGCCCCCAAAGTGTTTATGAGTTTGATGAATGGGATATTCGAGAATTTTCTCAATCAGTTCATGCTCATCTTCCTTGATGACATTCTAATTTACTCACATACGCATGAGGAACACGAGGAGCACCTTCGCGGGTTCTTCGGTGTCTTCGTGAGCAACACCTTTACGAGCTTGGATAAGTGTGTGTTCTTTCAAAACGAGGTGTATTATTTGGGCCAAATCATTTCTCGGGGAAGGTATCGCATCAATCCTTCTAAGATTCGAGCCATCATGGATTGTCCAACACCTACTAGTGTGACCAAGGTGCACACTTCATGGGCTAGCATGATATTATAGGATATTTTTCAATATTTTCTCGGATTGTGCACCCCATCACTTCCCTTCAGCAGAAAGGGAAGAAGTTTATATGGTTAGATAGATGTGAGCAGGACTTCAATACATTAAAGGAATGCCTCATGACAGCACCTTCTCTTGCGTGCACGCATCCTCAGGGTGAGTTCTACATTTACACAGATACTTCTTTGGTAGGACTTGGAGGTGTGTTGATGCAGGAGGGTAGAGTTATTGCTTTTGAGTCTTGTAAACTCAAATATTATGAGCTCAATTATCCGAATCATGATCTTGAGCTTGCATAGTAGTTGTGCATGCCTTATTACGATGGAGACATTTTCTTCTTGGTCGAGATTCACACTCAGGATTGATCACTTGAGTCTTTGCCACCTCTTCATGCAGCCCAATCTCAACACTCATTAGCGGCGTTGGATGGAGTTTCTTTGTGAGTATGACATGGAGATAGAGCATGTGAAGGGGAAGGAGAATGTGGTTGTAGATGCCTTGAGTAGATGGAGACATGTGGCTTTGGCCACCTCTGTGGGCACAAATTTGCGAAGTAAGATTCTGTAGCAGCTTCCTTAGGACAATTTCAACCTTGCGGCGAGCACGATTGAGTCACAAAGACCCCTTGAAGGGAGATTTGATGGATTGTCATTAGAAGCAAATGGCCTTCTCGCACACGGAGGGTCGGATATATGTTCTTAGTGATGGAGGCTTGAGACAGGAAATTTTGTTAGAGGCTCATCGTGTGCCTTATTCATCCCAGGCCGGGGTGAAGAAGATGGATGCCACCGTGAGACAGCTTTATTTTGGAGGGAACCTCGAGAGAGATGTGGCCTTGTTTGTTTCATGCTTTCTTGAGTGCCGGAGGGTGAAGGCCGAGCATCGGCATCCACCGGCCTTCTCTATCCTCACACCATACTAGAGTGGAAATGGGACAACATTTCCATGGAATTCATCGTTGGGTTATCTATGTCAAGATACCACAATGACGCCATCATGATCGCGGTGGATAAATTGATGAAAGTAGCTCATTTTTCTCTGGTGAAGACCACCTATATAGCCAGTGTAGTGGCACGAGTATACCTTGATGAGATTGTCATATTACATGGAATTTCATGGAAGATCATATGCGGCTGTGATCCTTTGTACACTTCCCATTTCTGGACCACCATGTAATATTCTCTCGGGACGAGGATCAATTTCAGCACAACATATCACCCTGAGACAGATGAACAAACTAAGTAGATGAATCATATCCTAGAGGACATGCTTAGGATGTACGTTATGGATCACTATTCGAGATGGGAGGAGTATCTATATTTGGAGGAGTTTTCCTACAATAATATTTTCAGATTTTGATAGGCATGGCTCCCTTTTAGGAATTATATGGTAGAGAGTCCAAGACACCTCTTAGTTAGGACAAGATTAAGGACATGGTTTCCTTGGGCCAACATTATTACAGGATATGGAGCAACATGTTACCTTGATCAAACAGAGATTGTAAGAGGCAGAGGAAAGATAGAGTAAGTATGTAGACCAACATCGACGAGATCATATTTTTGGGGTGGGCATGAAGGTGCTTCTTCATGTAAGACTGCATAAGATCCCTATCCATTACGGAAAAGGTTCTAAGCTTGATCCTAGGTTTCTGGGTCCCTTTGAGATCTTGGTGCACCTCGGTCCCTTGGCCTATTGTCTAGCATTGCCACCTAGCTTGTCTTGCATCCATGATGTGTTTCATGTTTTTGTGCTTAGGAGATATATTTCTGATCCTTCTCAAGTACTAGATTGGATCGCATTGCAGTGCAAGATCGGGGGTAGTGATGGTGGAGCCCATACGCATTATAGAGCGAAGGACCCTAAGTCTTCATGGCATAGAGATTGATCGGGTTCGGGTCCAAAGGTGGGACAAATATGACAATCTCGTAACTACTTGGGAGGATGTTACCTTGCTACGAGTGTATTTTCAACACTGTTCTAGTGACTTCTAGGAGGAAGTCGAGTCTAAGGAGCGGGATGTAGTGCCCACTTCCCTTCGACACGTCTTTTATTATTATTTTTGATACCATCGTCTGCACCTATAGATATATCATAGTTTTTGATATAACATGTTAGTATATATCAAAGATAATGAATCACTTGATTTGATTCTTATATGATGCATATGGACTACTTTGGAGACTTTTGTTGTTGATATCAATATACTTTTGACATGGTTATTTATCGGTAATTCGACTGTGATATTTTTAGTCATTTTGAGTAGATCTTGATAATTGGCTTAATGTGATGATCATTTTGACATGAATGAAATGTGGAATAAAAATGTGCTAGAAATTGAATCGCTATTTTATTTGCATAGATGATATTAATTCATATATAGTTGATTTTAGAATTATATCGCGTTTTTAGGATGAATGTTTTAATGCGGCCACGAGGACGAAGGAGGTATCCTCTATTTTGCATGTATATTATATTAACAACAACATCGAGGGAGTGGAGACCAATCACATCAAAATTCGAGAAGAATCCAACTAGGGTCACCATGACAACATGTAATTGTGTGTGTGTTAGAATTATTTGGTTGGGGAAAAAATGTGACGTAGAGGTCTTGTGTTGTTTTGTTTTAATTTTCCCCTTTCTTTTATGTTAGTATGTGTCTTCCTTTAGTAGTGAAATATTTTACTTGTTTTGTTATTTACATTTTTGGAATTGTGTTTACCCCCCTTTATTAGTCATGGGTTGTAGTTTCTTAATTAAGCTAATTTAAATTTTTCTAAGCTAATTAAAGATGTGACAAAAAAGGATTTCATTTACTATAATTAATTTACTCTTGGTCTTTGTGTTGAGTGAAGTGTGTTTTGATTTTTGAGTGTAGCACACTCTACCCTTCATGGGAAACTCGAATTTGGCCTTTGGGTCCAAATTTGGAAGCTTGTGGGACAAGTCAAACTTGTCTAACACCTCTTAAATGCCCATGTAAACCCTACCTATAGGTTGGGGGGTCAAATTTAGGCTCTTTTAGGTTTCTTGGGGGGGATTAAAAAAGTAAAATGTTAATAGGAATTTCCTTCAGATATTTAATTTTGTGCTTTGGAGGAGTGGGCTTAAATGGAGTGTGTAAGGTTATTTTCATTCATTCAACCACTTATTAATTGTGCCTTGGAATATGAGGTTGACCAAGTGATGTGGAGTGGATAGGAAATGAGGTGGCATCCTACTTGGAACCACATCATCCCTCCCTCTCATTTCTCTATTTATTGAATTCTTGTTGTTTTTGGGGTTGGATAATCGTTTTTAGTCTCTTGAATTTTTGGAGAGTAAGAGTATTTTGATAGAGTTGTGGATTTTGGATCTTTGTGGATGTTTGCTTGATCTTTGGAGAGGCTGAGGACTTCATACTTGGAACAAGCTCTAGCATGGAGAGGAGAGCTTCAACTTAGTTTAAATTATGCTATATTTTTATTGTATGTGTGCATATGTTGTGTTAAATGTTGTGTCTCTTTGAAATGCTTGTTGGGTATGGGTAGAATGCCTAAGTTGGGAGTGGGAGAAGACTATAAGGACTTGTTCTTGTAGAGAGGAATTGGAGATCACTTTCTTGAGGAGGGAGTTTGGGTTGGGTGCCCCATCTAGTATTAAGAATGATTTTATTTCTTATTGTTCGTATTACGAGGGATCTATAAGATTTTTTGAGGGAGGTATAAGAGTGTATGGAGGTATAAGGGGTACTTGAGGTAGGCATAAGAGTTGATAGGGGAAATTTTGTTTTGCATGGGAGGCTTTTAGGTAGGCACCCATTCCCGTTGGGAGGCATAAGTGACCTCCCAATAGGTCTTACTCTTTTGGCTTTCTTGATAAGCCTTTTGATCTTGTTGCTTTGATATTTTCTTCTTGTTGAGTTGTTGTTTTTTGTATGTAAAAGGAATGAATGTGAAATTATATGTTAAGTTTTGTGGAAGCTAGTATTTGCCATGAGTTTTGATCTTCTACCATAGTAATGTTTTGGGGCTCGGGGGCCAATGGAGAGGATAGCTTCTCTTCTCTATTGGGTATCTTGGTGTGGTGGACAGCTTTGCCTCTTCCCCTATCTTGTTGTGAATCAAGAAAACTATTGGAGTAGCTACCTTGTCATTTTTGGAGCATTGGAACCTTGTTGATGACCATGTGAAACTTCCTTTTATTTTTACCCCTTTAGAGTGGATGAAATTGTAATAATGTATTCATTCTTGTATTATATTTTGCATAACTTCCCACATCAAGTGGAGAACATTGCATTGATATTGTAAAGAAACATATTGTATTCATTTGTGTCTATGGAAGTATAGCATATATTGAAAGGAAAGTTGTATTCAAACAGTTGTTATTGATATTGCATTGCATGTGGAAAGGAACAAATAAGAAAAGAAAGAAGAAAGAATGCTATTGTAAAGTTAGTTTGGAAATAGAAAAGAAAGTATTTTCTCCTTGTTGAAAGCTTGAATGTATTGAAAAATTAATCTATTTTACAATGGAAAATAAAGTATATTTTCATTGAGTAGTTATTGTATTGAAAATGTGAGAAAGAAGAAAATGTAGGGATTGTTAGAAGTTGAAATTGTTTACAAAATATCATGGTATGGAAAATAAAGTTAATATGGTTAGTTTGAATGAATGAACATTGTAGTAAAATGAAAGAGGAAAATAAGTTAGATTATATTGCATTTGGAAAGTTGAGTTTATATGAAGAAATGACAAAGAAATAAAATAGATTATATTTTCTCCTTGCTCTTGAAATGTAAGAAGGAATCTAGTTAAACTAATAGAAATTATTCTTGTAAGTAGATGAATTTTATTAGAAATGGAAACACTTTAAAATGACTAGACTTAACTAAGAAATGAGTAAATGAGCAACAAACCTGAATTACGGAGCCTTAAAATGAACAAGGACGACTTAAAATGTATTTTTATATCCTTTAACAAGTTTTAGTTTTTGAATAATTATCGGCATTATGGTTATGTTTTTCATAAACAAGACCGCCACCCTATGCAAAGAGGTGGCCCCATAACTACTGCTCAGGCTAAGGTGGTGGTCTCAAAACCACTTTGCCCGAGAAAGGAAACAATCTGTGTTATTCACCAAAGTAAGGCGGCGGTCCATGGTTTGTCACGCCGGCGTTCCTATCACGTATGATAGAATTCCACTGACCCATGCCTATGTGTGAAATTTTCCTAGATTCTCTAATTCCTAAGTTGTAAAATTTAACCTATTTATACCAAAGTAAATAAAGTTGAATGTTATGGATTGGAATAACAAAACACTCAAATGGTGAATCTAAAAGCATTCTTTCATTTTTATCAAAGGGAGTATGGTTTTCCCCAAAGTTAAACCCAACACACTAGAATGTTGGAATAAAAATAGATTGGAGAAGGAAAATCCTCCCGATCCTTGAAGGAAATAGATTACAAAAATAAAATACAAACTAAGCTAAACCTAGACTAAATATTCTTGTAGAATCTTCCATGACTTCTTCCTTTTTACTCCCATGGCTTCCTCCTCTCCAACCTGTAAATCTAACAAAAAAATGAACTAATTGAGAAGATTAGAATGAGAAAAGGTTTTAATAGACTTTCATAAGGATTTTAGGGCCACGTTGAGAACCCTAGGATCTAGTGGCTAGGATGGATTTCATCCGAGGGTGGAGAATTGACCCTACCTTTTTAAGAAGAAATATATTTTTAAATGTTTAATGTTTAAAATCCTTAAGGGTATGTGTAGATGGGTGAGTGGGGCCATTTAATTTCCTAGGGGTGTGATGTCCCTTTTAAAACCCTTAGTGTGTGTAGAAATTTATTAAAGGATCCTTTAAGCTATTAAAGTAATGAATTTAATAATTTTAGCATAGGGTTAACCTTGTTAGGTTCAAACTAAATTGAAGGGACGAAAAAATTTAATCAAGTTAATTAATCCTTGTTGTCTTCCTATAGAACTATCAAATAATATACCCTTGCTTTGCATCCTTGTATCGTAACCTTCTCTTTTAACCTAAAAAAATAAAAAATAAAAATTAGTCGTACTTTCGGGTTAAGTTTGAGGTTGAAATGAGTTCTTAGAATGTCATATTTTTTGGGTGTTACAGTTGGTATCGAATCGTGGGTTCAAATCTTGGACCCTTGGGCACACGTAACATGAACATTTAACCTAGTGCAAAGTTGATTCTTTTAAATCTAGAAAACCAAAATGCCTAATAGTTGTATTAAATAGAAAACTTAAAAAACTGAAATAAGACCTAGAACAATGAACTAACTCTCACCTTTATCTATGCAAGAGGCACGGATTAGGCGAGGGGTATTTTCATATAGACCTAGATAAACCACCACTAGAGCAGATCAGAGGCCATTTTACCTCGATTTTACAGACGATTTAGGACGTCAATTCCACTATATGCGGAGAGCCCTTGGGAGGATGATTTTCTAGACATGGCATGGAACCGTCAGTAGATGCCCATGCATCCCCTCAAAATAGTGAGGATCATAGGGAAAAGGACTTCCATGCAGAGTCGGCTAGGCGAGATTCACCACATAGAGAGGACATGGGGACAAAATCTTAGGATATGGGACAGTCCTGAGAGCCCTAGAAGAGAAAGGAGCATGCAGAGAGACCTCGGGGTCATCAGACATCAATAGCAGACCATATTAGGGAGATCCTGAAGCTACGACCATCTCACTATTCGGGTGATACAGGAGGTTTTAGGCAAGAGGCTTGGTTGGTGAGCTTGAGCGGATGCTTCAAGCTCTATCCTTGTAATAGCAGCACAAAATCTCATGTTGCGATCCATCTTCTGAGGGATGGAGCAGGAGTTTGGTGGAGGACCGAGGAGCAGAAGCTCCATGTTGATTCGGAGACATTCACCTAGGAGCTATTTGAGGAGCATTTCAAGAGTAGGTATTTTCCCAGGAGGTTTATACAACAATGGATAGATGAGTTTCACGACCTCCATCGAGCATCGATGATTGTAGCAGAGTGTGAGAGTAGGTTTTGGACCTACTCCGGATTCTTAGTATATGTAGGATGAGCAGTCTGATTCACAAGTTCATTTGGGGCTTGAACTTGGATTTGGGTGGCGCGGTGTGCATTCACTTCCCACAGACACTAGCAGAGGCCGTGGAGAAGGCCTATATTGTAGAGAAATCATAGGGAAGATGAAGAAGGATATAGAAAGAGTTTAGAGTTGTATTAAATAGATGCAGGATGGTAGGTCGAAGGGGTCAATTCCTAATCCACGGGGTGGACAGAGTTCAAGACAGGCTTCATTCAGGACACCACATCAGTAGCACCAGTAGTCCCACCCTCCTTACAGACTTCCTTAGAGATTTGATGCATAGAGAGGGTAGAGTATGTGCCCTCCTCCTAGGGGTCCCACCAAGACACAGGATGTGTTGAGAGCTCGGTCAAGAAAAAGCTCATCGGCCAGAGACCTTAGTAGTTTGTAGTCGGATCGTCAAGATCCACAAACTAAGACATCTACAATATCAACTGCAGATTACATCGCACTGAGGGTACCGGTAGCTGTTATGGTTGTGGTGTTGTTGGACATCATTGGAGAGATTACGCACATAACCCTAATAAGGGTAAGATGTAGAGCTGAAAGCCTACTTTGTTGGAGATATAACACCGAGTCATCATATCTACGCAATGTCAAGAACCACTAGCCGAGCACCGCAGTACTGTGATTGAGATGAAAGGTAGTATTGGTGGTATTTCCACCTCTATTTTATTTGATTATGGTTATCTCGATTCATTTATTACACCATCCATAGTAGAGCATTGCAGGCTAGTGACAGTTAGGTAGGGTCGTAGATGGGACGTTGAGATGGCTTCTAGAGCCAAGATTTCTATAGAATCCTTAGTTAAGGAGTGTGTAGTGGATTTGGGACCCTTCACCACTACTTTAAATCTTCAAATCCTTCCATTAGGATCTTATGGTGTCATTTTAGGCATGGACTGGTTATCTCGCTCAAAGAGCTAGAGTGGATCATTACTGTAAGAATATTTCTTGCATAGATGATCTTTGTGTGGATTTAGTGATATCATGAGTTAGGAGACTCATTTCCATTCACACCATCTCCGCTTACGCATCTTAAGTGGTATGTGTGATGGGGTTTCCATCGTATCTTTCATTACGGTTAGTGACAGATCGAGGATGAGACTAGCAGAAAATCCCTTGATGACCATCCCATCTTGAGAGAGTTTGCTAATGTTTTTCTAGGAGAGCTACCAGTATTACCTCCCCCGTGAGATAGGTTTCTACATAGATCTGGTTCTCGGGCATAAAGCCTATCTCACGAGCACCTTATCGGATGACTATTCTGCGAGCTATGTGAGCTCAAGTTACAACTTGACGGTCTTCGGAGAAGGGCATAATACATCCTAGTGTATCTGCCGGTGATCTTCATGAAGAAGAAGGATGGATCTCTACAGTTGTGTATTGATTACCGTCAAATTTGACAAAGTAATGATCAAGAATCGTTACCCCCTTCCATGCATTGATGATTTATTTGATTAGATGAAGGGGGCTACAATTTTCTCCAAGATATATCTTAAGTCAGGGTACCATCAGCTCAGGATTACGGAGGCAGATATTCATAAGACTGTGTTTTGTACAAGATATGGCCACTACGAGTTCACGGCCGGTGCCTTTGGGTTTAACAAATGCCCCAAAGTTTTTATGAGTTTGATGAATGGGGTATTCAGAAATTTCTATATCACTTTGTGATCATTTTCCTTAATAAAATTCTCATTTACTTACATACGTATGAGAGAAGAAGGAGCACCTTTGCTAGGTTCTTCGCTTTCTTCGTGACCAAAGACCTTTACGGGAACTTGGATAAGTGTGTGTTCTTCAAAAAGAGTTGTAGTATTTTGGCCACATCATTTTATGGGAAGGTATTGCAGTCAATCCTTCCAAGATTTGAGCCATCATGGATTGGCCAGCACCCACTAGTGTGACTGAGGTGCATTACTTCATGGGTTTAGTAGGATATTACAGGAGATTTGTTCAGGAATTTTCTTGGATTATGCACCCCATCACTTCCTTTAGCAGAAAGGGAAGAAGTTTGTATGGTCAGATAGATGTGAGTAGGCCTTCAGGAAACTAAAGGAATGCCTCATGACGGCACCTATTCTTGCAGTACTAGATCCTCAAGTCGCACAAATGCTTCTTTGGTAGGACTTGTAGGTGTGTTGATGTAGGAGGGAAGACTTGTTGCTTTTGAGTCTTGAAAACTCAAAGATTATGAGCTCAATTATCTGACTCATGATCTTGAGCTTGCAGCAGTTGTTGCACGCCTTAGTGCGATGGAGACAATTTATTTTTGGTCAAATATTCACACTCAAGACTGATCACTTGAGTCTTCGCCACCTCTTCACATAGCCCAATATCAACACTCGTCAATGGCGTTAGATGGAGTTTCTTTGTGAGTATGACATGGAGATAGAGCATGTGAAGGGGAAGGAGAATGTAGTTGTAGACACCTTGAGTAGATGGAGACATGTGGCTATGACCACCTTTGTGGGCATAGATTTATGGAATAGGATTCTCAGTACATGCTGACTTCTGAGGATAGTTTCTACCTTACATGACCTTAACACAAATTGAGTCACAAAGACCCTTGATGGGATATTTGATGGATTTTCATTAGAGGTAGATGGACTTCTCGGACAAAGAGGTTGGATATATGTTCCTAGTGATGGAGGCTTGAGATAGGAAATTTTGTCGAGGACTCATCGTGCGCCTTATTCAGCCCATCTCGGGGGTGAAGAATATGCATGCCACCCTTAGACAATTGTATTTTTGGAGGGGACTTTAGAGAGATGTGGCCTCATTTGTGTCACGCTGCTTAGAGTTATAGAGGGTGAAGGTAGCATCGAATCCAACTGGCCTTCTCTATCCTCATGCCATACCGGAGTGGAAATGGGACACCATTTCCATGGACTTCATCTTTGGGTTACTTACGTCGAGATAGCACCATGACACCATCATGGTCACGGTGGATAAATTGACGAAAGTAGCTCATTTTTCTTTGGTGAAGACCACCTATATAGCCAGTGAAGTGGTACAAGTATACCTTGATGAGATTGTCATATTACATGGGATTTCATAGAAGATCATATGCGACCGTGATCCTTTATACACTTCCCATTTTTGGACCACAATGTAGTATGCTCTCGAGATGAGGATAAATTTCAACATGGTATATCACCTTGAGATAGATGAACAAACCGAGTAGGTGCATCGGATCCTAGAGGACATGCGTAGGATGTAAGTTATGGATCACCAATCGAGATGGGAGGAGTATCTACATTTGGTGGAGTTATCCTACAATAATATTTTTAGAGTTCGATAGGGATGGCTCCTTTCGGGAATTATATGGTAGAGAGTCTAGGACACGTCTTAGTTGGGACAGATTGAGGACGTGGTTTCCTTGGGCCAAAATTACTACGGGATATGGAGCAACATGTTACCTTGATCAAACAGAGATTGTAAGAGGCACAAGAAAGATAGAAGAAGTATGCGAACCAACATAGGACAAATCTTAGTTTTGGATGGGCATGAAAGTGCTTCTTGGTGTCGAGACCGCATAAGATCCCTATCAATTACGGAAAAGTTTCTAAGCTTTCTCCTAGGTTTTGGGTCCCTTTGAGATCTTGAGCGCCTCGGTCCGTTGGCCTATCGTCTAGCATTGCCACCTAGCTTATCTCACGTCCATGATGTGTTTCATGTTTCTGTACTTAGGAGATATATATTTCTGATCCTTCTCACGTACTAGATTGGACAACATTGTAGGTACAAGATCAGGGGCAGGTGATGGTGGAGACCATACACATTATAGGATGTAGGACCCCGAGTTTTCATGGTATAGAGATTGACCGGGTTCGAGTCAAGTGGAAAATATATGACGATAATGTAACTACTTGGAAGGATGCTACTTTTCTACGAGTTCAGTTTCCACACCTATTCCAGTAACTTCTAGGAGGAAGTTGAGTCTAAGGGGAGGGGGATGTAGTGCCCACTTCCCTTCGACACCTTTTTTATTATTATTTTTATACTTTGTCGTCTGCACTTATGGATATATTATAGTTTTTGATATAGCATGTTAGTATATATCAGAGATACTGAACTGTTACTGATTTGATTCTTATATGATGCATATGGACTACTCCATGCTTTTTTTGTTGATATCGATACACTTTTGACATGGTTATTTATCGGCAATTCTGACATGTGATATATTTAGTCATTTTGAGTAGATCTTGATAATTGGATTAATGTGATGATCATTTTGACATGAATGAAATGTGGAATAGAAATGTGCTAGAAATTGTAAGTGATATTTTATTTTCATAGATGATATTAATTTGTATATAGTTGATTTTAGAATTATATCGCATATTTTGGCATAAATGTTTTAATGTGGCCACGAGGTCAAGAAGTTATCATCTATTTTTCGGTATATTATATTCACAACAACATCGGGTAGTGGAGACCAACCACAACGAGAATTTGAGAAGAATCCAACTAGGGTCATCATGGCAACATGTAATTGTGTGTACATGTTAGAATTATTTGGTTAGGGAAAAATTGTGACCTAGAGGTCATGTGTTGTTTTGTTTTAATTTTCCCCTTTCTTTTATGTTAGTATGTGTCTTCCTTTAGTAGTGACATATTTTACTTGTTTTATTATTTAGATTTTTGGAATTGTGTTTACCCCCCTTTTGTTAGTCATGGGTTGTAGTGTTTTAATTAAGCTAATTTAAATTTTTCCTAAGCTAATTAAAGATGTGACCAAAAAAGGAGTTCATTTATTAGAATTAATTTACTCTTGGTCTTTGTGTTGAGTGAAGTGTGTTTAATTTTTGAGTGTAGCACACTCTACCCTTCATGGGAAACTCAAATTTGGTTTTTAAGGCCAAATTTGTAAGCTTGTGGGACAACTCAAACTTGTCCCACACCTCTTAAATGCGCATGCCAACCCTAGCTATGGGTTGGGGGGTAAAATTTAGGCTTTTTAGGTATTTTGGGGGATAAAAAGTAAAATGTTAATTACACTTTCCTTCAAATATTTAATTTTTTCCTTTGGAGGAGTGGGCTTAGATGGAGTGTGTAAGGTTCATTTCATTCATCTAACCACCTATTAATTGTGCCTTTGAATAGGAGTTTGACCAAGTGATGTGGAGTGGAGAGGAAATACCCACATCATCCCTCCCTCTCCTTTCTCTATTTATTGAGTTCTTGTTGCTTGTTTTGGGCTTGGATAATCAATTTTAGTCTCAAGAATTTTTTGAGTAAGAGTATTTTGAGAGAGTTGTGGATTTTGGAGCTTTGTGGATGCTTTCTTGATCTTTAGATAGGCTTAGAACTTCATACTTGGAACAAGCTCTACCATGGAGAGGTAGGAGCTTCACCTTAGTTTAAATTATGCTATTTATTTATTCTATGTGTGTATATGTTGTGTTGAATGTTGTTGTCTCTTTGAAATGCTTGTTGGGTATGGGTAGAATGCCTAAGTTGGGAGTGGGAGGAGATTATGGGAGTTGTTCTTGTAGGAGGCATAATATCACTTGATTGAGGAAAGTGTTTGGGTTGGGTGCCCCATCTAGTATAAAGAATGCTTTTATTTCTTCTTGTTCTTATTATGAGGGAGCCATAAGAGTTTTTGAGGGAGACATAAGAGTGGGTGGAAGTAATAAGTGGTACTTGAAGGAGGCATAAGAGTTGATAGGGGAAATCGTGTTTTGCATTGGAGGATTTTAGGTGGGTACCCATTCCCATTGGGAGGCATAAGTGGCCTCCCAATAGGTCTTACTCTTTTAGATTTCTTGATAAGCCTTGTGATCTTGTTGCTTTGATGTTTTCTTCTTGTTGCTTTGATGTTGTGTTTTGTATGTAAATGGAATGAATGTGAAATTATATATTAAGTTTTGTGGAAGCTATTAGTTGCCATGAGTTGTGATCTTCTCCCATAGTAATGTTGTTGGGGCTCGGGGCCAATGGACAAGATAATTTCTCTTCTCCTTTGGGTATCTTGGTATGGTGGAGAGCGTTGCCTCTTCCCTTATATTGTTGTAAATCAAGAAAACTATTGGAGGAGCTACCTTGTTGGTGTTTGGAGCATTGGAGTCTTGTTGATGACCATGTGAAATTTCCTTGTATTTTTACCCACTTAGAGTGGAAGAAATTGTAATAATGTATTCATTCTTGAATTATATTTTGCATAACTTCCCACATCAAGTGGAGGACATTGTATTGATATTGTAAAGAAACATATTGTATTCCTTTGTGTCTATGGAAGTATAGCATATATTGAAAGGAAATTTGTATTCAAATAGTTGTTATTGATATTGCATTGCATGTGGAAAGGAACAAATAAGAAAAGAAAGAAGAAAGAATGTTATTGTAAAGTTAGTTTGAAAATAGAAAAGAAAGTATTTTCTCCTTGTTGAAATCTTGAATGTATTGAAAGATTAATCTATTTTACAATGGAAAATAAAGTATATTTTCATTGAGTAGTTATTTTATTGAAAATGTGAGAAAGAAGAAAATGTAGGGATTGTTAGAAGTTGAATTTTTTTACAAAATATCATGGTATGGAAAATAAAGTTAATATGGTTATTTTGAATGAATGAACATTGTAGTAAAATGAAAGAGAAAAATAAGTTAGATTATATTGCATTTGGAAAGTTGAGTTTATATGAAGAAATGACAAAGAAATAAATTAGATTATATAATTTTCTCCTTTCTCTTGAAATGTAAGAAAGAATCTAGTTAAACTAATAGAAATTCTTCTTGTAAGTACATGAATTTTATTAGAAATGGAAACACTTTAAAATGAATAGAATTAACTATGAAATGAGTAAATGAGGAAAAAACCTCAATTGGAGCCATAAAATGAACAACGAAAAACATAAAATACATTTTTACATCCTTTAACAACTTTTAATTTTTTGAAAAATTCTCGGCATTATGGTTGTATTTTTCATAAATATGACTATCACCCTATGCAGAGAGAGGCCCCATAACTGCCACTCGTGCTAAGGTGGAGGTCTCAAAACCGACGCCTAGAAAGGTGGCAGATCTCGTATTTGTCACCCGAGTAAGGTGACAGCTTTCACAACCACCGCTTTGAAGGTGGCAGTCCATTGTTTGTCACCACGGCGGTGGTGGTGGTCTCAGAACCGCTGGTTTGCTCTGGGCAATGTGTCCCGGCACTTATGATAGAATTCCGTGGAACCGCGCCGTGCTGCAAATTTTGCCCATTGCTCTAATTCCTAAGTTGTAAAATTTAACATATTGCTACCAGCAAGTAAATAAAGTTGAATGCTATGGATTGGAATAAAAACACTCAAATGGTGAATCTAAAAGCATTCTTTCATTTTTATCAAAGAGGGTAGGGTTCACCCACAAAATTAAACCCAATACAATAGAATCTTGGAATAAAAATTAGATTGGAGGAGGAAACTCCTCCCAATCCTTGAAGGAAATAGATTACAAAAATAAAAGACAAACTAAGCTAAACCTAGACTAAATCTTCTTATAGAATCCTCCATGGCTTCTTCCTTTTTGCTCCCATGGCTTCCTCCTCTCCAACCTGTAAATATAACAAAAAAAATGAACCAATTGAGACGATTAGAATGAGAAAAGGTTTTAATAGACTTTCATAAGGATTTTAGGGCTATGTTGAGAACCCTAGGATCTAGTGGCTAGCATGGATTTGATCCAAGGGTGGAGAATTGACCATACCTTTTTAAGAAAAATATTTTTTTAAATATTTAATGTTTAAAATCCTTACGGGTATGTGTAGATGGGTGATTGGGGCCATTTAATTGCTTAGGGTGTGATGTCCCTTTTAAAACCCTTAGTGTGTGTAGGAATTTATTAAAGGATCCTTTAAGCTATTAAAGTAATGAATTTAATAATTTTAACATATGATTAACCTTATTAGGTTCGAACTAAATTGAAGGGACGAAAACATTTAATCAAGTTAATTAATCCTTGTTGCCTTCCTATAGAACTATCAATTAATGTACCCTTGCTGCATCCTTGTATCGTAACCTTCTCTTTTAACCTAAACAAAAAAAAAATTAGTCGCACTTTCGGGTTAAGTGTTAGGTTGAAGTGTGTTCTTAGAACATCATTTTTGCGGGTGTTACACATTTTGATGTGCTTATTTGTCTTATGACATGGAATAACACTAAAAAATCAATAAAATTAAGTACTAGGCGTCAAATACCATGGGATATATTTTAGGTCCTCCGAAATTGTTCTTAAGATAGTCTAACTAATCCAAACTCTCTCCAGTTACTTTGCCATTGTGCTCAAGAGAAGGAACCTGGAAAAGAAAAGTTACAAATTGTTTTCAGGTTTCATTCAAAATAAATGTAGTAATATATATATAAATATAGACTCAGACACACACAAGGAGTAGCTCGTCACTAAAAGTCAAATCTCCCTGGTTTTCATCAAACCAATCATAAGAAAATGGGAATTGTCACGGGCCATGACTAGTTATATGAAACCAGCTTATCAATTTTCCTTAAAATAACATGACCCATTTCACTGATTTGAAAATTTGACTTTGTATTTTTTGAAAATTTGGTATTGTATTTTTATTTTGTATTGTTTATAAAATAACGGAAACCTATTCAAGCTCCGTTTGAGAGTCATAAGTAACTCGGCATCCCGCGGGACACTAATAGAACTTACACTCGCTCCAGCCAAAACTGAAATGATAGCCAATGCGAGCACAAAACTGGCCATACCCAGTCTCTGTAAAATCTTACCGCAGGCTAAACAGAACATGCACCTCTAGATATCTAGATACGGGAAAAGTATGAAGTATTACTTTCGCAAAACCTTTCAAAGCTCTGAATTTGACGAAGTTCTATATTCCGCCCTTTAAGAAATCTATCACTACTGTCATTTAGTATGGATGTTTCCTTGGAGACTGACCTGGCTTGACTTTAAAGAGTCGTTAACACTACTTTGACTTTAAAGTGTCCTTTACACTCAAGAATAAATATGGTTTGTTGTTAAATTAGTAATCTTACGTGAAATATACGATGAAAATGTCGAAAGGGATGTATTGAAGAAGTTAAAATGGAGGGGACAAAATAATAGGACCGGAGAAAGCGGAAGATGAATAAGGGGATTGAGTAAGAAGAACAAGTGCTAAGGCGAACCAATGTGTAGTTGTAATCTCCAACAACCACATCAAAATAAATATAGATACGAGAAAATAGATACAACAGTCACATACCTTTATCAATTTATAAATAAAAGGAATCAAAACATAGATTCCAACAAAATATACAACATATGGCATAAGCCAATTATGAATACATATACACCATTGTATTATGCATTACAAATTTTGCATGTTGAAGAAATAAATTATAGTGATATACAACTTCAAAAAGAGGTTACTAGTCATTGTTAACACAAGTAATAAATAGTACATTGAAAAAAGAACTTGCATTTTCATAAGATTCAAATACAAAAGTAAATTACATAATCTATAAACACTCACCTTTTAAAGTATTTGAATTTGACCATGTATCTTTCTCAATGAAAAGATAAAATTAGTCTACATATTTTTGTGAATGTATTGTTTAATTGAATTCCGATAACTATAATGCAAGGAAGGTAGAAAATACAATACTATCGTCAATATCACCATTTTCATACCCTGAGCGAATCGAAACTATATCATTAAACAATTCACCTATTACTTCGTACTCTAAGAAACAACTTTGTTAAATATAGAATATGTTATTCTATATCTTTGAGTTTATTGCATTTAATAAATTTTCTTTTAATGTGTATCATTACACTACGTAATGACGTTAACATTATTGCTTAGACTAAATTATTATAAGTGAATAATATAATGTTGCAGCTTGAAAATACCACATGGTTTGCAAAATATTGATATTGATAATGTCATATTCATTATCCATTTTATGATTTCAATTTATATAGATAATGCTTTTTCCTTACACCAATGATCAATAATTGTACTCAACATAAATAAATGTCAAAAAACTATTTCCACACGTTATAATGAAAGAAATCACTATTATTCTAATCCATTTCGTATGCAATAGTAGAATAAATCTGGTCTAGAAAAGTACAAGATAATAATTAAATGATTTCATTCATAAGTTACATGAAATTGAAATCTGTGCAATGAAAAATGAGGACAATGTTTCCACCCCATCTTCTCATTGAAATATAAGGTTGGGTTGTTTTGACAAACCATGGAAGTTACAATATAGTATTATTGTGCCTATATGTATAGGCATGAGGATAGTATCTTCACCCCATATTCTTACTCTAACATCTTTCTAGATACATCAACTCATAATGATTCCATGGAGGTTAGCTTGAATAAAAACATTAATTTCACCAAACCAAAGGCTTACAACATGGCTTGTAGCCACAAACTCATAATATTTTTCATATTTTTACCCCCATTTCCCCTTCTCAACAATATAATACAATTACTTAAAGAAACATTAGCGATCCGCCTATTTGAAGCCTCCGAGTAAGTGTTGTCCTTCCATTTCTTAGCTCAAACATTGTAGGGTTTTGCACTTTGATGGACCCAAACTATTAATTTTTTACAAATTCCTCATTCCAAACGATATCATATTCTTTGAGGATCCAAAACAATTGGAAAACCTTATGCTCATTCGCACTGGGCAAGTGGTGGATCAATGCAACCCAATCTATGCAACATTTCTTAATTTTCATAGAATGTTTTGTAGGATTTTTTATTAGAAAATCCTTATAAACATTTAATGACTACAAATAGACTCAAATAAAATCTAATACCCATGAATGTAAATTAAAAAAACAATATAAAGATGATATTTTAAACACGTTCGACAAAGATGGGTTATTTTAAACTAAATAAATTTTAAATAATATAAACTCCAAACATGTCGAATTGATTTTTGACAACATTATTAATGATGGTCAAGTGGCTTGTGGTTTCCTATTTGTGTATGATTACCCTGGATAGTGGGAAAGTTTTTCTTTCTTCCAACAAATTTCAATATCACATTGATATTTTTATGTTACAACTTTGGGTTTTCAATTATTTTTAGAATGTAAAGCCTATTAATGAAGAATTTGAATTTACCCTCCTATAGCAAAAAAAACATGGAATTCTACCGCTTAAAATAGCCTTCAACATGCACACTTGTACAAATAAACTTATTATTATTATATGATCAATAATCTATTTTTATATGAGGGAGGCATTTCATATGATGAAGGTAATAGCAAGGTCACAGTGACAATCTCGAATGGGTAAATGAGTGGACAAGAAAAGAATCTCTCTCGCCGAACCTCTAGAAAATCATGTTTGCGACTCAACGCCGATGTGGGCCTCTACTAAATAGCCCACAAAAATATTAACCAAAGTTTCCTTCATCTTTGCAAACACATTTGGGTCCTTTACCCACTTTTTAAACGCCTCTTCAGACATGCTTGGCTCCCCTTTGCAGACTTTCAATCTCTCAACATCAAAAGCACCACACTCTTCAACTACTGCTCTCACTTCAATTGCATTTGGAAAATACCATGGAAGATTGAATGAGTCTCTTGGATCCAAAATAATAATGCCCTGAGTATCGAGAAAATCATATTAACCGCCATTACTTTTCATAACTTTGAAATTGATCTGTTAATATTTCAAATTTTCATAACTTTAAAATTAATACCTATTAACATTCTAACTTTCCATTACTTAAAAATAGATATTTCTTCACATTATAACGTTCCATTAGTTAATGTCTCCCACCATAATGGGTTTGAAGAGGTAAGATGAAATCTTAACCGTTCATAGCCATAATTACTTTCGACCCCAAAGCTCACACTATTTCCCGAGTGGGTTATTGTTTAAAAACACATGCAATTTATTTTAAATGGTTCATTCAATGAATTGTAAATATACAAGCCAAGCGAAACTCTGCCAAAATCCTACCTAACTTGGAAAACTACCGAAAAAAACCACAATAACCCCCATATCATAGTTTAATTTCAAAAATACATGGAGACGATTCAAATGGAATTTTTATTACAACGAAATACATTTTACTTTACCATCCAATTATTATAACCATTGTAATTAAAATAATTTTTATTTATTTATTGCATATTCTTTGCACATCTACTTAAAAACTTCAGTAACTTCATGTCTACAGCCAGACATTGTTATTACTTAGTATCAGGAAACCCAACAATATTAAACAGGTGCATCATGATTACTTCTTGGTATCAGAGGCGAAGGTATTGTATCTTTCAATAGATTGCTTTCGTTCCGGTCTTGTTTTTGCATATACATCAATCTTGTGCACTTGCTGCACTCAAACTAGTACTTTATATCACAACAGGGCTACTAATAATGACACAAAAAGATCCAATTTTTTTTATTTGCTTAAGTAAACGCTGCATGTTTTTTACAATGCCAAGATATTTCATTTTCAAGACTCTAATTGGTAAGCTTAAATAGAGTAAGAGATCAGGAGTCCTGGAAAGAACTATGTTTGATCAAATGGCTTACCAAACTGAATTCACCCAAAAAGAATGGTCCATCATCAAAATTCCCCAAAGAATTTTCCAAATGATCAAGAGCATGCCCTACCATGATTGGGAAAGAAAACAATCAATTTAACTAGTATATTCATCACAATCTATCCATGCAATAATTTTTATGTTTGTGTGCTCTTTTAGAATGTTTATCTGTATCTGTAGAAAACATTCTCCTTACCAAATGCTTCTGCTACCTCGTCATCTGGCTTGGCCAATGTAGTAAACCCTACTTTTGTAAAAGTGTCTGTATACTTCAATAGCTCATTTGCAACCTCCTTTTTATTGGATCTTGCACAATTCCCGTGGATTCAACTGCTAGAAGAGGATAATTTCCCAAAGACCAAAAAAATAATTTCTTGAAATAGTATTAAGCCAGAGTTTTAGCTATCCCCTTCCTCCCTAAAAACTGAAATGAAGGGACTGACTGCTCAGTAATGGCACTAGAATTAACAAGCCGTTGTACAACACATTTGATATATTGATTTAGGTTTTAACATGGAGTAACTCTTAACACTAACTGTGTAGACATTTTGATGTGGTTATTTGTCTGTCTTATGACATGGAATAACACTAAAAAATCAATGAAATTAAGTAATAGGCATCAAATACCATGGGAAATATTTTAGGTCCTCCGAAATTGTTCTTAAGCTATTCTAGTAAGTCCAAACTCTCTCCAGTTACTTTGCCATTGTGCTCAAGAGAAGGAACCTGGAAAATAAAAGTTACTAATTGTTTTCAGGTTTCATTCATTGAAAATTTGGTTTTGTATTTCTTATTTTGTATTTTTATAAAATAACGGAAAACTAGAGAAGCTCCGCTTGAGAGTCATAAGTAACTCGGCATCCCGCGCGACACTAATAGAACTTACACTCGCTCCAGCTTAAACTGAAATGAGAGCCAATGCGAGCACAAAACTGGCCATACGCAGTCTCTGTAAAATCTTACCGCAGGCTAGACAGAACATGCACCTCTAGATATATAGATACGGTAAAAGTATGAAGTATTACTTTCGCAAAAAAATTCAAAGCTCTGAATTTGACTAAGTTCTAAATTCCGCCCTTAAAGAAATCTATCACTATTGTCATTTATTACGGATGCTTCCTTGGAGACTGACCTGGCTTGACTTTAAAGAGTCGTTAACACTACTTTGACTTTAAAGTGTCGTTTACACTAAAGAATAAATATGGTTTGTTGTTAAATTAGTAATCTTACGTGAAATATACGATGAAAATGTGGAAAGGGATGTATTGAAGAAGTTAAAATGAAGTGTACAAAATAAAAGGGCTAGAGAAAGCGAAAGATGAACAAGGGGATTGAGTGAGAAGAACAAGTGTGGAAAAAGTGCTAAGGCGAACCAATGTGAAACTGTAATCTCAAACAACCACATTAAAATAAATATAGATAGGAGAAAATAGATGCAGTCACATACCTTTATCAATTTATAAATAAAAGGAATCAAAACGTAGATTGCAACAAAATATACAACATATAGCATAAGCCAATTATGAATACATATACACTATTGTACTATGACTTACAAATTTTACATGTTGAAGAAATAAATTATAGAGATATATATCTTTAAAAAGAGGTCATTAGTCATTGTTAACACAAGTAATAAATATAGTGAAAAAGAACTTGCATTTTCATATGTAAGATTCAAATACAATAGTAAATTACATAATCTATAAACACTCAACTTTTGAAGTATTTGAATTTGAGCATGTATCTTTCTCAATCCAAAGATAAAATTAGTCAACATATTTTTGTGAATGTATTTTTTAATTGAATTCTGATAACTACAACATATATTGGAACTATCTAAATTTCATTCATGCCTCGTATTTTATTTTATTCATGGTTAATCAATTGATAATCTCTATCTTATATGAAATCCTACACATAGAAGGTAGTTAAGTTAAATGAAAGGAAATCCACCTTGTATTTTCTGGCAGCCCAAATACATTGAGCGAAAGGACATCCCATATTGATAAACAATCTATAAAACCCAATTTAGCAATATGAAAACTTATATGAAATGCCCAAAATTAAGCAGGAACCAATTACAATAGAAAACCTCAAAACCCATTTTATTTTATCCTAGCCTAAGAAGTAACAAACAAAATTATCACGATCCCCAAAAGAATGCACACCATACCTAGTAGTTCCATTAAACAATGAAGAAGGGTCCACTCGGAAATCAAAATAGGTGGATCTTCATCGTTGTGATGCAATACAAATCAGTTTTAGTAAAAAATACATTGTTGATGAAGGGTCCCATGTTTTTCCCAAGCAAGACAAAAATTGGAATGATTATACTCACACTACTCCCATGGTTGTTCTTATATTGTTGTTCTAATAAGATTCCTTCAAAATAAATTCCCTAATATTAGTTTTGATTCTTAACACGATTTAAGAAAATCGAATTATTTTCACATAATTTACTCCACCCGCATGTTCGATCTATATAACAACAAGGTCAAGGGTTTGAGTCTAACGATGAGGATTTTCATTTTAGAGCATGATGGTTGGTAAATCTAAGGTAGATGAGCGTACAATGTTGTATAAACTAAAGGAAGGTGTTTTGCAGACAAAAATGAGTGTGGGTATCTCACTAGAATGCGTAGAACACTTGTGTACAAGTCCAAAAAACCATAAATCATGTACAATAATTACGACATAGATTCCAAATCCCAAAGAAACAAAACCGATGCACCAAAGTTATAATAAAATAGCTATAACTTTTTGAAACATTGGTGATATTCCCAAGTGGGTACTCTATAAATTATCTAGGCATTTGGACATGCCCTCGATTTAGGTGATTTATACATAAAACCCACGTTTGTAATTAGTACTAAGAATATTGATATGAAATGAAATTTTTCCTTCAACTAGTTTACAAAAATCCAACCTTAATGCCTCTACCTTGGCACCGTAATCCAAACTAATTACCTATTCTAATGGCAGAAGCAATGCCATTGGCAACATGTAGGTTTCATTCCAGACCAGTTAGGAATCAAAAGTAAAACATGAAAGGATTAAAAGAAAAGAAATACTAAATACCTATTTTGTTTAATCTTGCAAATTGATTACATAAGGGTCCAAATTAGTGAGAAAATTTTGCATAAAGTTGTTTACAATAGATATCATATGGTATTTGATGATAGGAGGGTTGATTAGGGAAATCATGGTGCCTCTCATGGTTTTATAGAGAATGTCGTGAACTGCAAGAATATTCCACTTGCCTAGAATGTCTATCATGGATTGGGGATATCCAAGAACCAGCCCTCACCATTCATTCAACAATATGTACCTTTTCAGCTTTGGATCCATTGATATCACTGTGGGGCATCTTAGAATGTGTGATTTGAACAGATCTCCATATATTGACTTTCTATGTTTGATGAAATAGGGGCCATGCTTGAGAAAATTAGAGGTCTCCCCTATATAGAGGCCACATCACCCATATGCAAGATCTAATGCCCCAATTTGACACCACGAAAACATAACACAAGGAAGGTAAAATTTCAGTAATTTTTTTGTTATGCAAACTATCTTTTGTAAGGGTACATATGTAATAATTATTTATCTCGAAACTTCTATCCATCCCACAACATACTTAGCAATTTACGAAATTTGGTTATAGTATTGTTTAATTTATGTGACAAGCTCAACCATTGTTCTAGATAGGTTCACCCACCGTATGGTTAAATCCCCATTCTAAAGAAGATATCATTTCTTTGAGTTTTTAATTTTATGAGGAAGTAGCATTTCCATCCTCAAACTTTTCCATGTGTTTGAAGTAATTTTGTATCCTCGACAACAAAATAATTTCTTAGTGAAGAATCCACCTACTCCATAAGAAAATTACATATTCCACTGAGAATCTTCCCGAGAAGTAATAAAGACCGAAAATCCACTATGATAGAATTTAATCAGGTTCAATTGCATTATTTATTTATTTTAAAGTGATGTTGCTAATATAAAAATTCCTATAAACTTATGATTTTTAAACAAGTAATTACCCTCACTTTAAATAGTTAGAAATGTTTTATTCTCACAATAAACTTAAGAAATAAGATCATTAATTAATCATTGTAATTGATTTGGAAAAATAAGGAAAAATATATACCAAATAAAACCAAGAAAGGGGCAACAAAACTTAAAGTAAAACATTCATTCAACTTTGAACCTTACCATTTACATGTATCTCTATTTATATGTTTCAAACATTTTAGTCGCCTAATGTGTGAGCCTTAAAATGAGGAAATAAAGGTAATACAAATAAAATCAACCACTTGACAACCTGGGAGTGTAAGGAATAAATTTAAATCATAGGATTTATTTAATCTTCACCATTGACATAAAAGTAAACCTAAATATCTCTATGAACTTTCAATTTCCATTTTTTTGCAAACCCTAATAGTTCTATTGTTATTCCATTCCTCTCAACTATCTCTGGGTCAAATTTATGGTGGACAAAGTTTGTAGGGTTTATGGGAGGTCGATCGTCACTTATTTTGGAAGGAATCCCACATGTATAGGGGTGGAGAAGGAGGAGAAGCTCCATTTTTGTTTTTGTAGGGGTTTGGTTTTATTTTTTTAATTTTTTTCATTTTCCTTGTTCTGGACAGGTCACCCATTCAATGGATATTTATATTATTTCTTTGTATAAGAGATAAACCAGAGGTTCTAGTTTGTACATTGGTAAAAACATATGGATAGGGGAAGATCTGCGTGCCCATGTCCTGTGCAGTGTAGCCTAGTGGAGAGTGGGGTAGGGTTTTATGTAAGCGGGTGGCGGTGGCCATGAGAGTTATAAGGGAGGAATGGGTGGTGGTGTGGCTGTGGCGACACCACCATGGATGCGTAGGGGGAGGGGGTTTGGTGGTTTAGGCCGCAACCTATCCCAACCATATATATATGTATGTATGCATATATATATATATATATATATATATATATATATATATATATATATATATCAAGGGATCATTTTTGAAAGTTCCCTAAACATCCCTAAAATGGTGTCGGTCAAGAATATCATCTCGAGAGATTTCCAACGACTATGAGAACGTGGCAAACGGACATCGGAGCTCTAGATATGTTCGGTCAAAGTTCGACAACAAGAAAGTCAACTCCTCCGTCAATTGGTCAATACTGACCAATGGTAATGCGACACGTGGCCAAAAGGAAAACGGAGTTGTTTGTTGGTTTTCGCTTCACCGGTCTTCGACGAGCGTAAAAATGGTGCATGGGAACAAGAGGCTTAACTTTTATTACGAGGGGAGCCCGACCGCCGTGTGGACTATGGTATTATCGCCAATGTGGTGGGTCCACAAGCCACCACGTGGCTTGCCACCACTCGTCGAATTCGCTCGATTTTCCTATCAAGTGATGATATCAAGCTATTTAGCTGAGTCATGCAAGGACCGAGTTAATTATTTCTACACACATTGTATGGGTTGAAATTATATTATCTTGGTAAATCCACTTTCCAAATGCCACGCATATATGCCAAACCGCTATATATATTAATGTTTATACATTAGTATTAAACCATACAAACTTGCCAACCGCCAAACATGCCAAGAATCCACGTAGTGGATAAGCGGGAAGCTTCCATGTGGAAGGGTGAAGTGAAGCGGTGTTGGAGGGGGCGGTTATGCCCACGTGGTCTTTTGACCACTTCAAACAATGCGTGGAAAGGCTTAATAAAGCCTAAGGTATTAACAACCCACAAAATGTGGGATATACATGTGCTGAATTGGGATTGTTCATCCCATTAAAATATGCAAATCCACCTCTTTTGGGATTTAATCCGATTTAAAATGCAAATCCGCCAACGTGGGGATTAATCCCACTAAAACAAGCAAAATCCACATAAAAATGATAGGTGGCGAGATTTGATCCCCCGACATCATCGCCCCAAGACCCATCCACCAACCAACTCGCCTAGAGGCTTGGGCGGATTATAAAATGGGTCGCTTCCACTTATACAAGGGGGCAGGTCTGTGCAAAGGAGGAGAAGGAGGTAGTTTTCAGAAAACGCCATTTTTGAAGGCCTTGCACTCAGATTGGGAACTTGGAGTACAAAGATGAAATGAAGGAAATTCTGATATGATTCCAAGGATTTAAGATTTGATATTTTTTGTTGAGTTTTTACCTATTCTTGGAAGCTTTGAATGCAGTTTTTAACAGGATCTACAAGACAACTAGTTGGAAAACACAAATTTCAAAGTGCACTTCTCGTCCGAATGTGACTTGGTGTAAACATGAAAAGTGTTCAGAATTCAGAGATGATCTCAGATATATGATTTTTTTCATAGAATGTTTTAAATATCCATTTTTAGGTGTTTTTATAACACATTTGCAGGGAGATCACATTGTGAAAACACCGTAGGAGCCACGAATTGTTCTCGGGACAGCTTTATGATATTTTTCGAGTTCTTGGGACATTGATCAGCTCATTTGTAGGTTGTGATTCATTATTTGTTGTTTGTAATAGTTATTGTACTTAAATTTAAATGTTATTAATGGATTGGTTCAATCAACCTGGGGACATAGGAATTTCCGAACCCCGTAAACAATCTTGTTTGTTATCTGAATATTTTTTTCAGTTTTTTGATTATTTATTTGCTACACAAGTTTTCCAAACTTCGATGGATGCATAATAATTAGAATTTAATCAATTTTTGGAGTTTAGAATACTTAAAATTGGTTAAGAAAATCACGATATTTGGAAACTTTTAAAAGTGAAAAAAATACAACGCACGTTTTTATATCAAGTTTGGTATCAAAGCAGTTAGATTGCTAGATTAGCTTCTAATTGCGTTTGGAAATTTTACTTTAGTTTCAATATTGATTTCAGTCTTCAATGTGCAGACATTTTAGGGCTTGTTAATCTTCTTTCGCAGTGTGTAGTTTTGGAAGTACAGTTGTGTTTGCAGAGAACGAGGAATCATGGGCAAGTCATCCAAACAGAGCAATCGGATGAGGTCAAGCCATAAACCACCAAATCCAAGAAGAAAAATATTTCTTGAGAGCTAAATTTTATTCCTTGGAAGAGGAAATAGTGCGGTTAAAATCTGAGCCACAATCCTCTATAACCAAGAAAGAGGAGTATGTCAACAAGATGCTTGAAGAGAGCAAGAAGTTGATGGCCTTTGTTAAAGAGTTATAGGAAGAAATACGGACCAAGGATGCCCTCTTGGAAAATTTGAAACAAGGTGAACATAAGAAGGAAATGCCTTCCAAATCAGATGCAGGTACTATGACAGAAGAATGCACTGTAAGTTGTTTACATTTTAATTCTTCCTCTCATTCAGCCAGATATTCCTTTGGGTCGCTTTGAAAAACACACTAAGGGAATCGGGTCTAAGCTAATGGTTAAGATGGGATTTAACGGAAGGGCCTTGGTAAAATGGACAAGGTGATGCTAACCGAATACAGTAGAGGATCAGCCTCGGTTTGCAGGTTTGGGTTATTCTAGTGGGAAAATGGAAATTGAGAAAGTTCCAAAGCAGCTTAAAGGAAGACAAGCTTCCAACAGCCAAGGATCTATGCCACTAGAATTTCGTGATTCCACCATCAGAGGAACAATGAAAGGTGTAAGAAAATAGGTAAAATAGGTAATCGAATTCCACCTCCTTCCACTTACACTAAAAATAGCACTAAGAGAAAATCAAATCCTAAAACTTCTAATACACTCTTTCAAATTGGAACAATATAGCTTTGGTAGGCGAAATATGCTTTCCCTCGCATTTTTTGTGAAGGTACTAATCATTCTCGTCTGCATATTGTTGGAAGAGGAAAATTTGATAAATAAGTTAATGCCTTTTGTGAATGATAAGGCAGGTGTGCTAAAGACCAATCTCACCAAGGAAAGGTGAGAAATGGAAAGAATGTTACCTCTCCTAAATAGGGGAATCATTCTCGTAGACAGAGTTCTGAGAATGGTAAAATGGGTAAGACTCCTAAAAAAAGGGAAGTTAAATTTTGTTCCCATTGTAATAGGAATGGTCATGATGTTAAGGTTTGTTGGTTTGTTTCTAAACAAGAAAATTGGAAAGTTGTTAAAAAGAACAATATTGTAAAACCAACAAAGCTGCTAAACCAAACTAAAACTCATTTTGGTACGGGAAGGTAAAAAAACCAAAACAGAAAAACCCAAGTGATTGGTTGGGAAAAACACTTCTCAACTTTATAATTACACTACAGTAAATTGTTGATAGTAAAAAAATTCGAGCTATATTTCGTAGAGATTCTTGTTGATTGATAAGGATTTGTTCCTAAGTTGATATTTAAGCTTTGAAAATGAATGGAAACAATCAAGAGAAGATTTGAGTGATAGGTTCATCATACTCATGTTTTGTTTTCTCATATTGGTTAGTAGTTCCATTGTTGAAAATAGTATACAGGGATAGGCATCAACATGTCTAAATTTGAAACTTGTAGTTGTAATCAACATAATCATAAAGTGTTAGTTGAACACTAGCTTCCATTATAGATGGGTGTTATTATCTGACTTACTATTTGTGATGGCAATACAAGTTTTGGCATATTCATGTTGATTCATTTGTTGACTATAGCTATTTTTGGGCGTTGATAGTCTATTATATTTTGATAGTGAATACTTACAAATATTGGCTTTCGATGGGCAAAGGGCACTAGCCTAATTGTGGGTAGTTTAGATGTCTTGTATACTGATTTGTGTTACGGAATTGTAATTTTTGGTAATCGACGGTATCACAAAGTGACATTTGAGCACTAGCTTTCCGTAATAGAATGAGTTTTATTATCTCGGCCGCTTAATTGTGATGGCATTACGGTGGGGTATGACAGATCATAGTTGTGTGTAGATTTGACAGGTTACAACGCTTAGGTTGAACACTAGCTTAATTGGGTGTTATTATCTGATCGGTAATGTAATTGGCTAATCAACTGCTTGCATTTTTATTAACCTATAATGTTAGTTCGGGTTCTTGTATGTGTTTGTGCAATGAAGGAAGAGATAGCATTATTTTTGGGTTGATAAATAACTTTTGTGGACAAAAAGCCTTTCTCAGTGGGGAGGTGTGATCAGGGGATCATTTTTGAAAGTTCCCTAAACATCCCTAAATGGTGTTAGTGTAGAATATCATCTCGAGAGCTTTCCAACGATTGTGAGAACGTGGCAAACAGACATCGGGAGCTCTAGATATGTTTGGTCAAAGTTTAGACAACGAGAAAGTCAACTATGGTCAACTAGTCAATATTGGACCAATGGCACTGTGACACGTGGCGAAAAGGCAAAAGGGAGTTGTTTGTTGGTTTTCAATCATGGTCTTCGACGAGAGTAAAAATGGTGCACGGGAATAAGAGGCTCATCTTTTATTACGAGGGGAGCCCGGCCACCGTGTGGACTATGGTATTATCGCCAACGTGGTGGGTCCACAAGCCACCACTCGTCGAATTTGCTCGATTTTCCTATCAAGGGACGACATCGAGCTATTTAGCTGAGTCATGCAAGGACCGAGTTAATTATTTCTACACACATTGTATGGGTTGAAATTATATTATCTTAGTAAATCCACTTTCCAAATGCCACGCATATATGCCAAACCGCTATATATATTAATTATTATACATTAGTATTAAACCATACAAACTTGCCAACCGCCAAACATGCCAAGAATCCATGTAGTGGATAAGCGGGAAGCTTCCATGTGGAATGGTAAAGTGAAGCGGTATTGAAGGGGGCGGTTATGCCCACGTGGTCTTTTGACCACTTCAAACAATGCGTGGAAAGGATTAATAAAGCCTAAGGTATTAACAACCCACAAAATGTGGGATATACATGCGCCTCTTTTGGGATTTAATCCCATTTAAAATGCAAATCCGCCAACGTGGGGATTAATCCCACTAAAACAAGCAAAATCCATGGCAAAATGATAGGAGGCGGGATTTGATCCCCCGACCTCATTGCCCCAAGACCCATCCACCAACCAACTCGCCTAGAGGCTTGGGCGGATTATAAAATGGGTCGCTTCCACTTATACAAGGGGGACAGGTCTGTGCAAAGGAGGAGAAGGAGGTAGTTTTTAGAAAACACCATTTTTGAAGGCCTTAGCACTCAGATTGGGAACTCGAGTAAAAAGATGAAATGAAGGAAATTCTGAGAAAATTCCAACAATGTAAGATTTGATATTTTTTGTTGAGTTTTATCCTGTTTTTGGAAGCTTTGAATGCAGTTTTTAACAGGGATCTACAAGACAACTAGTTGGAAAACACGAATTTCAATGCACTTCTGGTCCGAATTGTGACTTGGTGTAAACATGAAAAGTGTTCAGAATTCAGAGATGATCTTAGATATATGATTTTTTTTCATATAATGTTTTTAAATCTCCATTTGTAGGTGTTTTTCTAACACAGTTGCAGGGAGATCACATCAGAAAACACTATAGAGCCACAAATTATTCTTGGGACAGGTTCGCTATTTTTCAGAGTTCTTGGGACATTGATCAGCTCATTTATAGGTTGTGATTCATTATTGGTTGTTTGTAAGAGTTATTGTACTTACATTTCAATATTATTAATGGATCGGTTCAATCTGAACCCAAGGACGTAGGAATTTTTGAACCCCGTAAACAATCTTGGTTGTTATCTCAATGTTTTTTTCAGTTTTCGTAATATTTATTTTCTACACAAGTTTTCCACAGGCTTCGATGGATGCATAATAATCAGAATTTAATGAATTTGTGGAGTTTAGAATACTTAAAATTGGTTAAAAAATCATGATCTTTGGAAACTTTTAAAAGTGAAAAAATACAACACACATTTTCGATCAATATATATATATATATATATATATATATATATATATATATATATATATATATATATATATGGATGAATGCACATATGCACCTATATCCAAAAGAGTTTCTTCAGAAATCAATAAGTATATTTTTATCAAATGAGGATGTTAATCATAGAAATTTATAAGCATGTCATTTTTCTATAAATAGAAATATTTAGATATATCTTTATAAATATATGTCACACCTTCAAGGGTATTAGGCATCCTTGACGGATTTCTCTCTCGTATTCATCCACGATCCAAGTGCAACCCCTTCTACATATGCATCCATCATATCCCAGTCAGTGCAAATCCTTGTCCTTTGAGATGAAAACCATGCTAGGTGATGTCGGGATTTGTAGAGTGAGTGAGATGGTTTTGGGACTAATGAAATCTATTTCCACTTCATTTTCCACTTGAATTTTTTGTGTTTCGGGCTCATAGTGGTGTGAGAAAGCCAAGACTAACTCAAGGATTTGTATAGACATGGGGTGTCCTACAAATGTGAACAATCCACTTGTGAATACATGATCCTCAATCTTCCATCGCTCTCGCGTGTCATGTGAGCCCTTAGATCATTGAGGTCCATATATGAGACATCACTATATTCTATCTCATACTTAGAAGTGAAAGGTGTACCCGAATGTTTTCCCGTCCATTTGTACTTCATGGTTTCTTTAGAAAAATCAACTTACTATTTTTAATAAGTATGAAAAATCAGCTCCTTCGAACATCAATCGATGTGAAAGATTGAATCCCACTTTCTTTCTCGTGTTTCTCTCACCTTCTAGATCAATTTGCTATTTTTAGCAAGTGCTCATGAGACCACTTAATATTTTTATTAAGTGTTAATTTATGACCTAGATGGCACTTCGATGAATTTTCAACTACAATACCTCTTCTCTATTTACCATCTCCTTCCCAGGTTCTTTAGTTGACGACTTTCCCAAAATAGTAGTCTCCAATGTAAAAGGCCTACTATTTTTAGAAATTATGCTTATGGTGGTTAGATCATAGCAGAATGAAATTTTCTCGATATGGGTTTTTACCCAATATCACCCCTCTGAAATAGTAGGCGACCCGATCTATCGCTTATGAGATTTTAAAATTTCAAATTTTACTCGGTGGCAACTTTGGAAATGACACTATTAATGGAGCTTGAACATTTCAGGTTTGGTTTTGTTCCTTTGTTTGTGACAATATTATATTTTCAATATGTATTTTTTCTTCTAGTTCCACTGGTGAATTTTCTCTTCCCACCAATTTCTCGATTTAACAATGAAATCTGATTTTTGTCTTTGTTGAGCCGAGAGAGAGGTCTCTAAAAATGATGGATGCCAAAAATATCATCTCGATCCATGCATCGGTTTGCTATATATGTAGGTTTCTTCGATTCATGACAATGAGAGTTTTGAGGTGAATATCTTTGTTCTTCTTCTCTGTTCTTTGTTTCCTCGGTTCTCAATCTTTATTTATTCTAAAATATTTTTGTTCTTATGGATTGATGGTTTTTTTGCAATGGAAGATCTAGTTTGCGGTACAAAAATGGTGTACGGATCTTTTGGACAACAATGGTCAGCGTGAGAAGTGTGCAGAGTTATAGAGAAGAAGTGGTGGGAAAGAAAGTGGAAAGAAATATTTAAATCATTTACAAAATATAAAGCAATGGTGAGGTACGTTTTTATCTCCCTCATGTCCCTTAATAATTAATGTATGAGAGGGAGATTACTTTTCACATCACGTCTCATCGCAACACATGGAGAGGAATCCAACAACTAAGCATTGTGGCAAAAAGCAAGCTGAAAGCACATAGGGGATGATAAATGGTCTTATAAGGAACCGTGAGACATTCCTTAGGATGGGAGAATTTTTATGTCCCTCATATCCCTCAACACAAGGGTACATGAGGGTGATCAATTTACACTATACGCCTAGTGATGACACTTGGTGAGAATATGACGGTTGTAAATTGATGAATTTTAATGTCCCTCATGTTCATTTTCGAAAGGAAAATAAGGGACATCAATTTGAAAATCGTGGCAAAAGCCGCCACTTGTCACGATCTAGAAAATTGAGGGAATTAACTCTCAGCAAGAACTTGCGAGCATAATCGCAACTGAGAGGTTCCATGTGTGACCAGAGGGCTTATTGGGGATAGAATATTTTATTTTTAATCATTTACCTTTTCTTGAGGGAAAAAATGGACACACAATTCTCTAGGCTCTTGGGGCTGACATGTGTCCTCTTACAAATTTGACTAACTGTTGAAGCCTTCCTAGAGGACGACTTCAAACGACGATAGCTTGACCTCTCAATGGAATTTTTAGGAAAATTTGTAGAATATTTTGATTGAAAATTTCCTTATAAATAAAATGGTGGGGGTATTATCTCTTCATTCCTCCATTTATACCTTGAAAAGATGAATTTTTGTTTTAGTTCCATAATTGAGATTGAGAAAAATATGATTTCACCACTTTGTAGGTTTTTGAATTACATTTATGAATATGTCTCATTTGTATCTTTACTCCATCTAGAGCTCCTGGAATCACCTCCCGAATCTTAGTAGCTCTTTTGATCTTATGCACTTTGTTTAGGTCTCAGTGAACCCCGTTTTTGGTGAAACTACCCAAATCCTCCAAATCCTTTCTCGAATCTTCCTAAATCACCTCCATCAAGTTTCAAGAAATTAAATTCACCTCCATGTCATATTTGGCTACTCTTTTCCTTTCCAGGAGTGTCTCTAGTCCTGAGAAGGCTAGTGGTAGCCCTTCCTACAACTGCCCGAAATGTACATTGTCCAAGAACTCCTAAAATCGCCTAGGGGGGTTTACTTGACTTTCCTAAATCACCAGGGGGAATGAGTTAACATAAAATGGGAGGTCACTATACTTGACCGGGTAGACCCAGGGTTCCTCATAAAGGTAAATCTTGAAAGTTTTGACACAAGGGTATAATTGTCATGCAAAAAAAATGTCAAGTTTCATGTTGCACATTTGCATGACAATAGTTGGTTGTTGGCTCTAGATTGGGGACATGGAATGGACTGAGCGTAGTGAATACATGACATGAATAATCCCATAATCTCAACTTTACAATACAAATACCATTGCCATATCCATTGGGCGTTGCGGAGTCATTTACAACTTACTACAAGAGAGAGAGAGAGAGAGAGAGAGAGAGAGAGAGAGAGAGAGAGAGAGAGAGAGCAAGAAGAACACACACACACACACACAAAATGAAGAAAAGGAAACACACAACACACATGGAAAGGAAAGACACATAAAAAAAGGGAAACACACCCAACAATAACCTATGGTACAGGGCAAGGGACAACCCACTTTCATTGATGATACAACTTCAAATATTTCCCACTACGAGGCAATTCCAATGGCATTCCATCGAGATATAAGAGTACAAAAACACTTTCACCGTAAGCTTCACGAATCTAGAATGGGCTGAGCCATAATGAATTAAAATTTCCATGGTTTCCTTTTGGTTCCCTACTCTTGTCTTATAGTAGGACAAGGTATCCCACTTTTAATTATATCACTTTTTCTTCTTGTCAAAGATATTCTTCACCTTTAGTTGATGTTCTCTTATACATTCCACTACTCAAAGTCTATTTTCTTCTAGCTTCTCAAGAAAAAGGATCCTCTTATCAATGGAATCCTTGTATTGTGCATCTTCATTTCCTTAGAGAAACTTCAAAGCTAACATTTCATCCATAATGGAAATTTTTGCTTCAACTCCATATAGCATTAGGAATGGTGACATACTTATTGCCTTCTTGGGAGTGATCGTTTCGCTCACAACATATTGTACACCATTTTTTTCCAATTACTTTTGTTTTCATCCATGAGATTACTTAACAATGGTCACAATGTTATTGCTTATGTATTCTTCCTAACCATTTCCCTTTAGATAGTAGTTTGATGAATGAGAGAATAATATTCCATAGCCATAGCAAAACTCAGTCAACTCCCTCAAAGAAAAATAGCTAGCATTATCTTCTATGATATTTTGTGGCACTCTAAAATGTACTATGATATTATCTTTGATGAAGTTACATACCATTTCAGTGTTAGCTTTCTTGACTGAGATGGCCTCCACCTACTTTGTGAAATAATTTGTTGTTGTGAGCATGTAGGTGTGCCTTGCACTTGAGTGAGGATTCAGAACACCGATAAATTCTAGCCTCCACTACTGAAATTATTCTTCAATTAAAATTGGCTTGAGTGTTAGTGTTGTAAGTTGTGGTCTCCAAATGAATTGTTGCCATGGTTCACACTTGGAAACACAATCTTAAGTGTCCGAGAAGAGGGTGGGCCGATAATACATACCTTCCTCGAAGGATCTTATGTCAAATGACAATTGCTGAAAATTTCCGCTACACGGTTGGTCATGGTAGGATTTAAGAAACAAATCTTGTTGTTCTTTATCTAAACATTTGAGAAATCATCTATCTAGGCCCCTTTTGTAGAACACATGGTTCAAGATGAATTTTTTTTTCCTCGAGCTCGATTTTTCTGATTTTTTTGTAATCAATATGAGGAGGATATTCTCCATAGGATAGATTATAGGAAATATCGGTGTACCACTCATTAGTAGTGATTATAAAGAGAACCTGTGGATTATATTTAAAACAAGTTAAGCATGCATAGTCTTCTTCACCATGTTGAGATTTGAGATCTTCATACTCAAGAATCAATCTACATAAGACATTTTCTCATATCAAATTGAGGTTTGGATCTCCAAATCATACTCTTGAATATTTGCAACCCAATTTCCTCTTTTAGCTCCAAGATCGTTTTGTGTAAAGATGGACTTGATTGCATTGCAGTAGGGACCAACACAACTGTATAAGAGTTGAGTATGTAGAATCTGATTTTTTTACAGCCTTGACCACCGCATAGGCATGTTTCTCTAACTAGATGTAGTTTAGTTCATGTTTTTTAATGGGAAGCTCATGAAAGAAATGGGTACTTCTATACCTTCATCATTATTTTGGACAATAACAATAGAGAGTGTATGTTCCGATGCATAACAATAAATGATGAATTATTTATTGAAATCCGGAGATACGAGAGTAAGAGCTTTGGAAATTGCTTTCTTGATCTCTTCAAAAGATAATTTTCCTTTGTGATTTCACTTGAAGATTGGATGAGGTTTCATCATGGTGGTGATGTGCTTCGTTAATTCTACAACGTCTAGAACAAATCGATGTAAAAAGTTTACCTTGCCAAAGAAGGAGTGGACTCCTTTCTTGCTTGTGGGAAGAGCTAGTTCTTGAATAACCTTCAATATTTTTGGGTCAATGTGTGCTCCATACTTATTCAAAATTTGCCCAGAACTTTCCTTTTGTGACTCCAAAAATGCACTTTTTTGGTTTAAAGATATACCATGCTTTCTAAATTTATTGAGTACTGTTCTAAATGGTGTACATGGCCTCCCGTCATTTTTGAGAATACTGTGAGAACATTTAGGTATATGAAAATGTGATGCTTCAAATATTTTAATGCTAGTTTCATCTCCCTTTTGAACATATCTCTTGCATTGATCAATCCGAAAGGAAATATATTGTATCTAAAAGTACCCCAATGTGTTATGAAGGTTATCTCTGTATGATCCTCCTCTCGCCACTTTGATTTGATTATACCCCAAGAATCCATCAATAAATGAGTGCATTTCATATCCGGTGACCATATACAAAATGTGATCTATGACGAGGAGGGGGTAATTGTCTTTTATTGATGCTTGGTTCAATTTACCAAAATCTACAAATATCCTTATTTCACCATTCTTCTTTAAGATCGCACAATTTTTGCCACCCATGTTGAATGATGGATGGAAAATTTGATCCTCCCATTGGGAATCTTCATCACTTCCTCTTTGATGGTATCATAAATTTTAAATTTGTATGTCCTTTATTTTTTACTAAATGGCTTGACATCTGGATTTAATTTGATCGAGTTATGCATTTCCTTTGGTTAGAAGGATTTAAGCTCATCCTATGAGTAGGCCAAAACATCTAAATAATTTTTCAACAAATAAAAGAACCTTCTTCTCTCTTTGGTTGAACAACATATTCTGATATTGACCATCCTCATATGCTTTGTAGTGTCATTATTCTCCTTCTCAAAATCAGGTGGGAACTTGGAATAGTACGTTGCCTTCTCTTGGATGAATCTATCATGCTTATCATAGAGGTCTTTCAGAGAAACTAGGCCTTAAGGAATATTTTTTCCATTCAATTTGATCACTCCCTCTTTGTCAAATCCTACAATTCCTTTTTTCTCATCTTCACCTCTGGTTCTCGGTGTGGATTATCACTTCCTTTAAAGAAAAGATTATTGAAATTTTCTCTTTGCTCCAAGAATGCTAGAAGCTGATTATCATCATTGAAGACTTGCTAATGATTTGCATTATCTGGTACACTAGGCCTAAACACCATCTCAATGGTCACTTTGTATTTTCCAAAAGAAGGATGAGGTGTTACTAGGGAAGTTGACACTGCAAGGGAATCATCCTTTTCATTCTTCTCTCATGGAACAAAATCAATGAAAAATGCATCAAAATATTCAATGCAATCCCATACTCTATTTCTATAATGACAGAGTCTTGGATTTTTCACCTGATATTGTTGTTGGACTTGCTTTAATATCACCTCCGCATCTCCTTGGAATTTCATCTTCTTGATTACCATATATTTTCCTACTCCCATGCATAATAGGAGAGCTTCATACTCCATTGTGTTATTTATATTATCAAACTGTAGCTTGTAGGAAAATGGGTATAATTCATACGAAGGAGAGTACAACACCACACCTGCTCTTGAACCTGCACTAGAGTGACTACCATCAAATTCCACTATCTAAACTTGATCTTATTCTTCCATAAGTAGTGGCAAGTTTTCATCTTTTTCCGATGTGAGGAAGTAGCTTCCTAGACCATTGTCTTGAAACAAAATGTTTTCTCTTGGGTCATCATATTTTTGTACTATGTACTTTATTTTCCTTACTGGTAACTATTTATTCATTTCACCATTTACCGGAATAGTGATAAATGACAAATCCATTTTTATTTCTCTGCCCAAATTTCTGTAGAAACTTTGGCTTAGTAGCATCCCAAAAGATGCCTGAATGTCTAGCCACTAGAATAGTAAGAAGCTCCTTCTTCTATGGAAAATCAGCTAGTGCTACCCATACATCCTTGATTCTTCCTACCAATGGAATTTGTTTGTATTCCATAGAATAAAAAGATCCATTTTCTCAGGTAAAGATGAGGTATAGAGCGTTTGTAACTTTTACAAGAACCACATTATCTGAGGCTCAATAATTTATGATAAAATTGTTGAGTTGCAAACCTTTGATGAGAGGTTATAGGTAAAACGGTTCAAACTTGTTGGTTTTGGAGGAACTAAGGGATAGCATTTTTGAGAAGGTGATGTGGGAAATATTCCATTGAAATTAGCATTTGATTCTATAGGGATACCACCATGGACTACATCAATGAACCTATCAAGTTGAGAGGGGTGTTTCGTAAGTATTCTAGTTCTCTAATATGGAATTTGGTTTTTCTTGTGAGTTCCAAAAAGTAAAATGGGGTTATAATGGGCAAGGAAGAGGCTCTAGGAATGAAATAATATTTACATGGAAATTTTTTTCTACTTTGTGGATTCGATTTTATTTTACAGGTGTAGGAACTGGCTTGGAAGGAGACAAGGATGTAGATTTTTATTGAAACATAGATTATTTTACAGGAATTACATTTGAAGAAGAATTATTTTTAGAAATTTTAGGATTAGGAGAAGGACTAGATGACTTGGTATGGAAGCATGGTTCTTGCTAACTAGTGGGGCTGATTTTTATTTAGCCAATTCCATTGAAGGAGGTAGTAAGGTAATGAATTACCGATGATATTGTTTTTTGGAAATTCCGTAGGAGAATAGTCTTTCTTCTTATTTTCTTTCATCACATCTGTTGAGGATGAGGTTACTTTTTTGGATTGTGCACAAGTGAATACTGCACAAAATAAGATTAGGGCATCTTCATCTCCATCAACATACTAAATTAGGCCATTATTTGTATCACCATCAAATTCCTCAACCTTGAGATAGTTATCATCATCACCCGCATCATATTACTTAGTTTCTTCTATTTATACATCTTCCTCTCGGATCCTCGGTGTCACAAGCGGCATTGATTGGTGGTGCTTCTAGGCGAGTCAATGAGGTAGGGTTATTCTTGGTCTATTTGGATGATTTGGCTTCCTTGGATTATTTCACATTATGATCTAAGACAATGTTCTCTTCATAGTAATCAAGTCATTCGCCATTTTTTGGAACATCAGTTTTTGGTAACCGAGCCAAAAATTTGACCCTTTTTCTTTGTGTTCGCACCTTTTACTTTTCCAAACAATATTAGATCATCTTCTATCTCAATTTTGAAGTCTTGTGCTTCCTTCAAATCTCTAGGTTGGGCTCTTCTAAGGAAGAAACCAACTTCGTGGTAAGGCGTTGATGAAGAATCTCTTCAAATTATTTTTAGGAGGCACTAAAGCTTTAGGAATCTTCCTTATCACCTGGTTATATTTGGTGATCAAATCTCTTATTGACTCAGAGGATTCTTTCTTCATTTGTACCAAATGAACCAAAATATCTTGGCAGTCTTCTATGGATTTGAACCTATGTTCAAATGCACTTATTATATCTCTCCAATAGGTGATATACCTAGAGAGTAAAATGTAGAACCATTCAGTAGATTTTTCTTGAAGTTATTCCACATAGAGCTAAACTAACACATTTTCGTGCTCAATGCCCAACACACCACAAGTGGTGATGAATGCTACTACATGTTCATCAAGGAGTTAGGAGTGATGCCCACTGAACTTTGGAAATTTTTTCTTCAGCCTTTTGGTAGCTCATGGAGAGGTTGAGGAAGGGAAATTGGACCAGTGTTTCCACCCCATGGTACATTTGGCCTGCATTTTTCATGATTATGATCTACCATTCTATTCTTGGTTTTGGCTACCAACCTTTCTAAGGTTGCAGCTTCAACTCGCTACTCTTGATTCTACTTCATCTTGAAATATTTCAATCTCTTCAATTTGAGCTCTTATTTCCACTTCTTCTCTTGCTTCTCTTTCTCTAGCTTCTTCTTCAGTATTTACATTAGTTAAATCTTCAATATTCTCGTTAATGTATGGAAACTCAATTTCAAATGGATTAGTGACACTTGGAATCTTGATGGAACCAATTGTGTGATGAAAGAGAGACCTTTAAATTCCGAGCAAGTCTTGTCTTCTTTAAATTTCTTTAAAATTGGGATCGGTTTTTCCTCCTTGCTTTTATTTCTAGGTGTATCTTATATCCAACAGCTTGGGGATTTATGTTCTTCTTTGAAATGCTTGAATTTCTCTTCATATTTCTAATTCAACAACAGATTCTTCTTCGAGGTCAAGTATTATTGTGGCAGTGAAGTATTGGTTAAAAGTTTGTATGTTATGTCGAATAGCCTCTCACAAATATGAACCAATATCCTCTTGAATGTGGAAGAGAAATTCAGGTCTTTCAATAGAAGGATTTCCTAGAATAGCCATGGTTATAAGACATAAGGCTCGGATAGCTATTCAAATTCCATATTTTTTCTTTTTTTGAATTTTATCTTTTAAAATATTTTTCAAGGTCATTTTTTGGGTGCAGATACCTTTGTTAAATATGCCCCGTGATGGGTTCCAAAAACTATTGGTGAGAACATTTTTTAAGGATAAAATGGTGGATTTATTTCCATTACTCTCGAATCTAAGACCATCTACTTAACCGGTGTAACTTCTTTGTATGTATGCGTGAGTTAAAAGGTGGATTTTCTTAGCGGCCTTTTAGTTGAGATCCAATAGGGGAACTCCATTGACCCTATGGGAAAATCTTGTAGATATGTGCAAGTGAGGATTTTTCTAGGAGAGCGAGAAAGGGAGTGAGAATGTTAGATAAGGGAAAAAAATGTTGCAAGTAGAAAATACAAGACTTGCATACAACAGTTAAAAGTTTCATCATATGCACTAAAATTAAGAAGAAACAAATCTTCATAACAACAACAAGACCAAATAGAATTCAATGAGCACAAAGTGTCACTAAATGCGTTAGTCAAAAAAGGATAGAAAATCCTTTTACTTGTATTGATGCTCAAGAAGAAATTGTACATAACATAATAATGGAAGAAATTTTTCTCTCTTTGTTCTCTTCACAAGAATATCTCTCTCATGAATTCACAAAATGAGCTCTTAACTCTAAGAAGATACAAGAATACCTTCAAATGAGGATTTTACTACAATTTATAGAATATATGAAACTCTTCATCTTCCCAATGAATTTTCAAATAACATATTATGATTTTAGACTTTTCATATTCCAATTAAATATTTAAGTCCCTTTTATAAAAAGAAGGTGACTTAAAGTTTACATTATGTTTCTAAATTCACTTAAAGACCTATCAAAAAGTGCAAACCCCAACGTAAAATTATAACATTGAAGAGAGAGAGAGAATTGGGTGAGAAGAGAAGAGAGAGAAAGAACAGAAGAATAACTATGCAGAATAATGAGTTGTTGCAGCAGATTTGATCTCGCTCCCTAACTAGTTTTCATCTCTCGTTCTTTGAGAGGATCTTCTTCCCTCCAAATTCGTTATCAAACGAGTTGTCACAAGTTCCAATTTCTTAGCATGAGGAATACAAACACTTCTCGTGGTCTCTGTCCATTAATCGAGACATTTTTGATGTCTTTTCATTTTCTAAACCATGATGGATGTTTCTGCGATAAGTGAAATGGTGGCCCGAATCTCTAAGAGGAACTCTAGGGTATCCTTAGTGAAGGAAAATGGATTTCCTGCCTCTTTCTTGACATATTCCTCGAATGGACTAATTAATTCATTAGTAGTTGTGTCTTCTCCTATTGCTAGTACTCCAAGTTTTTGAATTATCCAATTTATACTATCTTGGAACTTATACAAGTGTTCCTCTTTTTCCTATAGCTTAGTGATGACGTGATTGATTTCTTCAAATATGATTTCCAAGTCCCTTTCCCATACGCATGACAAGTCTTTAGAAGGAGTTCAAAAAAAAAAATTACTAATCAACTTCTGAGGACGGTTCTTGCTCATTTCATTCACCACTGACCAAGAGGATCCCAGTAGTCCTTTTCTTTCTTCAAGTCTTCTTTAAGTGGCCACATCCTCTTTGTTATTACACACATGTATGTGAAAATATTATCTACCTCTTGAGCACTCATTTCCAAATATCAGAAATTAAATTGATCCATTCATTATTAGCTTGTCCCTGCATTGTGAACTCGTGTATCCTCTTGATAGATTCTAGATTGAAGCTATTAATGGGTGCAAATTCTTCAATGGGAATTGTTGTGGTATTTGGATCAATGAAATTTTGTACATAGTATATGACAGAGTTCACACCTATTCTTTTAGCTCATCATTCTTCTTCTTATATTCCAATGTCCTTTCCACCATACGAAAGCGTAAGATTATTTTTACATATGCATATCCCGTTAATGAATAGCCATCTCTAGCTGGATTGTACACATCTCATAGTCAATCAATTTCATCTCATCCAATGGCTTGATCACCTTTTTACTGGTTTCCTCAATGTATTGATTACTTATATGTATCTTCATTTAGAACTTGCTCCAGAATGCCTTGAACTTTAGGAAACTTTCACGAATATTGATGATGAATGATAAGAGGCTTGTTTCTGACCCATGGGCATACCTCGTGGTTGGATGATTGTGGTTATCTTCCTCTAGAACTAATCCCTCATTCTCTTGACCACCTTCTCATTTCACTCCTTTATATCCCCTGAGTCACAAACATAACAATTTACTTGAGGCAATGGAGAAACCTTGACTGCCACATACTCAGGATCATACATCTTTGTCCCATCATCTTGCAAAATATCTTCGTATCAAGAGAACTTCAATTTCTTAATATCATTGATTGTAATACTCATCTTATCCTTTTCTCGTACTTGAAATTCATCAACACAATTAGCCCAATAGTCCTTGATTTATGGCTCATGGTTAAATTATGGAACGTGGAACAATTAAGGAGCATCTCAGATGTCAAAATTAGGACACGAAGTGTAGGAAGGAAAAGTCAAATGAGAAAAGGAAGCCTCTAGATGAGATGCATCATTTGCATTCTTACATTTGAATACCCTAAGAGAGATGGGAAATGAGATCAACTTATTCTTCTTGCTCCTAAGCCTATTGTTTACCTGTATGATCTACCTTCGAGCTCAAATAGTATAATTTGGTTGCTAAGGTACTTGAGCAACCTTAGTGGAGCTTGGTTTAAGCCGAGAAACTTATAGGTAGGATAGGGTTGAGAATTGGATGAAGTAAGAGCCATATATTTTGATTAAGGATGCCACTTGTGGTGACATCATGGCCTCTAAATCACCTTCCAAGGTTTGGACCACATACATCAGGAATTCATTATTCATGCAAGTGAAGTTCTTGTGGATTTCCTCCATCACCAACTATGTAATTTTCTCGTGTGCGGGCACCTTGGAAGAAATTTTTTGCGTGAGAACTAATCTTTTAAACGATCTTCGGGTAGCGAGAAGATAGAACAAGTAATAATTCATGTCGAACTTCTTTTTCATGAGCACTTGAAGTAATTATAGATATAGTTTATCACTGATTATCTACCCCCAATCAATTTTTTTCTTTCCTTCAATCACTATCAAAATGAAAAGGTCAATCCACTCCTAAAAGTCTCTTGTGTTTGTTTCTCTTATAACCCTGTTGAGGAGGGTGATTGTATCTGAATATCCCTCATGAAACTCACACCGAAGGGTTTTGGGAATCCTTGAGGGATTTCTCCATGTATTCATCCATGATCCAAGTGTAACCCCTTGTACATATACATCCATTGTTTCCCAGCTTGCTCAAAGCCCTTTCCTTTGAGATGACAACCATGTTAGGTGATGTCAAGATTTACAGAGTGAGTGAGATGGTTTTGGGACTAATGAAAGCCATTTCCATTCCATTTTCGGCTTGAATCATTCATGTTTTGGGCTTAGAGTGGTGTGAGAAAGCCAAGACTAATTCATGGCTCTCTACAAATATGGGGTGTCCTGCAACTGTGAAAAATCCACTTTTGAATACATGGTACTCAATCTTCCCCTGTTCCTTAGATGTCATGCGAGCCCTTAGATCATTTATCTCCATATATGAGATATCATTGTCTTCTATCTCATACTCAAAAGTGAAAGGATGTGTCAACTTATGTCCCATCCATTTATACTTCATGGATGCTTTACAAAAATCAACTTACTATTTTTAGTAAGTATGAAAAATTAGCTCCTTTAAACCTCAATTGGATGTGACAACTCAAATCCTCCTTTCTTCTTGCATTTTTTTGACCTTCCGGATCAATTCACTATTAGTAGCAGGTGCTCATGAGAGCACTTAATATTTTTAGTAAGTATCAAGTTTGGACCAAGATGACACTTTGATGAATTTTCAATTCCAATACCTCTTCTGTGTTCACCATCTCCTTCGTAGGTTCTTGAGTTGATGCCTTTCCATAAATAGCAAGATTTTATGCGAAGGCCTACTATTTTTAGAAATTATACTTCTAGTGGTTGGATCATGGTGGAATAAAGTTTTATGATATGGGTTTTTTCCCAATATCACCCCTCTAAAATTTTAGGCTTACCCAATCTACCATTTGTGATATTTCATTCTTTCAAATTTTACTCAAATGCATCAGAGACATGACAACCATTAATGGAGCTTGAACATTATAGGTATGGTTTTTTCCTTCATTTATGAAAAAATCATATTTTTGATATGTTTTTTTTCTTCTCGTTCCACTAATGGATTTTCTCTTCAAACCAATTTCTGGTTTGACGGGAAATCTGATTTTTGTCTTTGTTGAGCCGATAGAGAGGTTTCTTTGTTAATAACAATCCTTGCTATGGATTAGAGGTATGTTATGGGATTTTTGGTAGTCTCTAAAAGCATAAATAATGATTTAAAGAATTAAAAATATTCAAAGTAGGGGCGAGGCACATTTTTATGTCCCTTAAGAATTAAGGGATGAGAGGGACATCAATTTTCACATCACACCTCATCACGAAACATGACGGAAATCTAACGGTTGAACATTTAGGCTAAAAAGCAAGATGGAAGCACCTAGGGGCTGGAAAATGGTCGTATGAGGAACTAGGAGGTGGTTTTGGGCTAGGAACATTTTTCGCTTTCTCTCATGTCCCTCATCAAAAAGGTACATGAGGGTCATAAATTTTCATGGTGTGCCTGGTGATGACACTTAGCGAAAATCTAATGGTCGTCAATTTGGCTCCACTAGCTCTTGGGGGCTGAAAAATTACACTAGAGAGGGTCACATGGGTGACATGAAGGATTCTAGGGGATGGGTGCATTTCCATTTTCCAAATGGAAATAATGGAAATCAATTTCCTCATCATGCTAGAAGATACCACTTGTCAAAATCTAGATGATTGAGGGAATGAACTTAGACAAACACCGGAACCGAACCGGTGATCCGAGAGGTTCCATGTTTGACCAAAGGGCTTATTGGGGATGGGATAATTTTCTTGTCCCTCATGTCCCTTTTCTTGAGGGATGAAAGGGACACAAAATTGTGCCAAGCTCTTGGAGCTGACACGTGTCCTCTTGCAAATTGACTAATTGTTGAAGCCTTTCTAGAGGATGACTTGAAACGATGATAACTTAAGCTTCCAATGGAATTGTTTGGAAAAATGTTATATGATTTTGACTTAAAATTTCCTTTTGAATCTAGTGGTGGGGATAGTATCTCTTTATTCCTCCATTTATGCCCTGAAAAAGTGGATTGTTGTTCTAGTTTCATAGCTGATGCTAGGAAAAAATTATTGTAGACCTATCGCGCCAAGGTGTTGTGAAAGTTATGATTTCACCATATTATAGGATTTGAATTCCCTTTCTCAATATGTCTCGTTTATCTCATATATCGATCGAGAGTTCCTAGAATCACCTCTCGAATCTCGGTAGCTCTTTTTATCTTGTGCATTGCCTAGGTCTCGTGAACCTTATTTTTGTCAAAACTACCACAACTCCTCCAAATCCTTCTTGAATCTTCCTAAATAATCTCCATGACATTTCTGAACCTTGAATTCACCTTCATGTTATATTTTTTCCTCCATTCCTCTCCAAGAGGTTTCTCCATCCCGAGAAGGCTAGTGACACTCTTCCCACAATTGCCTGAAATTTACATTTTCCAAGAACTCCTAAAATCACCTAGGGGGTTGAATTTACTTTCCTAAATCAGCTTAGGGAGTAAGTTAACATAAAATGGGAGGTCAATGGACTGATTGGGTAGGTTTGGGGTGCCTCAAAAAGGTAAATATTGAATTTTTTTGACATAGGGGTATAATTGTCATGCTTAAAAATCGTCAATTTTCCTGTTGCACATATTCATGAAAACATAATTTTATTCTTATTCAATTCCTATCAATTATCTAGGTCAAATCTATGGTGGAGAGAGTTTTCGGGGTTTACAGGAGGCCAATCTTATCCTATTTTGGAGGGGATCCACATCTACAAGGTCGCCAAGGAGGAGAAGCTCCATTTTATCTTTATTGCAGGGGTTTGTTTTTCTTGTTCTAGTGCGGGTCACCCGTTGAATGGAGATTTATATTGTTTCTTTATTTAAGAGATAAACTAGAGGTTCTTGTTTGTATATTGGTAAAACAATACTACACCCAAGACCTATGTAGGTAGCCCGATGGATAGTGGTGTAGGGTTTTATGTAAGGGGGTGGCGGTGGGCTATGGGAGTTATAAGGGTAGAACAAGTGGTGGTGTGGTTGCATCCACACAACCATGGATATGTAGGGGAGGGGGAAATTTAGGAAGGTCGCGGCCTATCCCAACCCCCTCTATATATACATAATTTTTCTTAAACATAAACTTAATTCCCAAAATCATTCGCGGTCTTTTTTGTTATGATATTTATATATGCTAAAATATATGTATATATATATATATATATATATATATATATATATATATATATATATATATATATATATATATATATATATATATATATATAGATGAATGTATATCAAGATCCAAAGTATTTTCTTCATAAATCAATAAGTATATTTTTATCAAATGAGGATGTTAAACACATAAATTCAAAATTCATAGATACATTTTTCTATAAATAAAAATATTTAGATATATAATTAAAAATACACACACACACACACACACACACACACACACACACACACACACACATTGGGTATATAATTATACTAAAAGTTACAAGTCCTAATGGTTTTAAATTTCACAATGGCCTTCCTTAAATTCAGATTTAAAAACTTTACAAGTAGAAATGGGGAAAATAAGCACTAAATAATTTGTCCTTATAAAAATCAACCATATAAATATTTTCCTTTAACCAACACTAACTCAAAAATACAATGAAGTGCTATAGTTCATATTACAGGAAAATTTTCATTTTTATTCCCTTCATGATTTAAAATAAAGGATTTTAAAACAAGGAAATAAATGTTTAAGAGAAGGAAGAACAATTCAACCATCAGTATTCAACATAATACCAAACAATGCTCTTTTAAATGAGTAATAAGAAATTTTCCTTCTCGAAAATTAACATTGAGAGTTACATATTTTAACATTATTAACTATGTATTAAAACATTTTTTTAAAGGTCTCCCCCTTTTTTTTTGTAATACAAAAAGAATCTAATAACACAAGGGTAACAAGATATAGTTAACTCAACATTTAACCATATCCTTAAATATTCTTTTTAACATGTCGATAATGTTGCTTTCTAATTATAATATTAATTCTTATAACCACACTTTTCAAATAAGTGAAAATTTACCCTTAAAGCTTCCATTACTAAAGTTCTAAACCTTTTCAAACAAGAAATGGAGAAATTATTTTAACATGAAGCATCATAGTTTTGTTTTGAAAACATTCCATACACTTACAACATATTTCAACCTTCTATTTTAAAATGATCACACCACAATCCCCAAGTAATCACAGGGAAAACTTATACAAAAATACGTATTAGTAATACAACATGCTCTAAGAATGAATAAAACACACTGCAACAAGAAGACAAATCAAGCTTACAAAGAACACATTTCCTTCACAAGAGTATGGCTTTAAAAATTCCTACAAGTACAAAAATACATAGTTTATCTTAAGACTAGGAATGATTAACAATGATCAATACATCAATTTAAAAACTAATTTAAACAAAAATGAATAAACCTCCCAAACGTTTGGAACCATGAATCGATTATTCAACCTTCACCAACAATCGTCAAATGAATATTTGCATGCTCCATTCCATAATGTCTTTAAAACAAAAGGAGATAAGCCCGGTTTTCCTTTCAACCTATAGGCACCATCACATGTATTTACAAATTTTGGCGGACATTATTGCCTCCCCCCAAGCCCATGGGAGAGAGAGCAAGCAATCCTCAAGTATGCACAAGTGATGAAGGGGTAGAAACAAGAACAACAAAACAAACAAACACTAAACACACACCCAAAACACAAGAGGAAAACCAAAACAAGGAGGAGGGAACACCATTTTCAACTTCTAAATGGGGAAGAGTGGAGGAGAAATCCAAACAATTCAAAAGGTTTGATTCAACCATAGGAAACAAACATACTAAAATCTCCAAAAATCCTCCTAATTCCTGCATAACAAGAATTCCTCCTTATTTCTCCTCCCAATAAAAAAAAATTCATCTTTGGGAGGATTTTCAAACCTTATGGGTTTCCTTTCCAATGATTCGGAAGGGGATTCAAACCATATGAACCACATTCCCTCCTCAAACCATATGAGGGGATTAAAACATGAGAAACTAACATGGCTTGTCCATCAAGCCATGAGGTTTAAGAGGGAAATTACCTCCCTCTTCTTCCACACAAATCCAAAATTCATCATGCCATATGATGGATGGAGAAAAAAATAATAATGAAACAAAACAAAAATACCATGCACTACATACAAAACATAATCACACACAACAACAAATTTCATCTTAAATCTACATACAATAACACCAAAGAAGGATCAAGGATCCTACCTCCAAAAGATTTCAAATTCTCTAAGATATCCAATCCACTTCCAAGTAAGAGCTCCAATTCTCCAACCCCAAAATCACTCACAAGCCAAAAGATAAGTAAAATTTCCTCTTCCTCTTACATGAGGAAGTATTTGAAGAAATATAAGGGAAAAACTCACAAATGAGGGGGTGACATGTGTCACCCTCTCTTCGATCCAAACCAAGATTTCAAAAATGAAAGAGAGAAGAGATAAATTTCATTTTAGCATTAATCCTCCAAATTATCCAAAATAAATATAAGTCAAACCCTTGTAGCTTTTTAAAAAAACACAACACCCAACCATTCTTACAAAAACGCTATTTCGAGAGAGGTCAAATGGTAGGGAAAAATCACATTTGACCATTAAATGAATCCCCCCTACCTATAGGTAGGGTGAAAGGGCTCATTTCCATGATAAGAGAACCAACAAATTGAAAAGAGGTCTCCAAATATGCCATAAATAACTCGATTTTGGGTTTGGCATTTTAGGCACAATAGATGAGGTTGTGGGGCCCACCCTATAATCTCTTAGAAGTGCAACTTGATTGAGGGATAACAAAAGGGGTTCTAATATTTCTATTCTATCACTTCCAAAATACAATGGAAACACCTCAAGGATGTGGGTATCCCTATGTTGAGGTGAGTCTCTGGGATTACAAGGTCGGTTCCTTATTGATGTATCCTAAACTAATTTTTGGGGTTTTAAGGGTAAAAAGATGGCTGTAACTGAAATTAAAATGGGGTGATACACCAAAATTATTGAGGTCTTTGACTGAGTACATGCACAATTTACTAAGAAAAGATTAAAGGAGCACGAACCAATGAGTTTCAGCTAAATCCTAAGGCAAAACACTTTTATGTTGAGGGACTAATCACAACAACAACAACAACTAAAATGCACACTAATACTATGCAGAAAACACCAAATTTGTAGCAAGGTAATATAATTAATTCAGGGAATTAAAATTCACAAGAGCTAACAGAAAGATACACACATCTGCAAATAATTAGAATTGCAATAACTAGTTCTCGATCAAGGCCAAAAATGGAAATTTTTCTTTAGCACACATTACATCCAAAAGTTATCCTATAAAAGATCACCCTTTTCCTTTTCTAGTACACACAATATATAGCAAAAATTATTCACCCGAGTCTCTAAAAATAAACTAGGTCCTAACTACACTTGCATGTTATTACTAACCTCCATTGTGAATAAATAAAACACTAAAATAGACATGCTTCACATGAGGAAAAAATATCCTTTTCTTTCTCTACAAATATCTCAATTCAAACTGTAGTTGATTCCTTTAATTCTAATGCAATGAATAAAAATGGGTGAATAATTTAGCTAATATTATCCACTTTCTTGGTGTATGAATCTCCTCCAATGTTCATGCAAATTTGTCTTATTTTTGTTGATGTGACACATGTTTTGTCCTCTTGTGATCACATGCAAAAACACACCCAATGCAAAATAATGCTCTTTATTTCATACTTTGCAACAATAGATCCATCCCATTATGGGGACCACATGTGAACATGCAAAAAAAAAAGTTTTCCTTTTATCCTCTCCTTGACGATGTCACCTTAGAAAATTTTAAGGTAAAATTTGTAAAGTCTAAGGTAAAGGATCTTTGCATTATTAGCCCCTCATTGACTTAGACATAAGCACGTGTTATAGTTGGAAAACAAATTTTACCTTGGCATGTATAATTTTTGGATTACTCGCCCCCTTCTTTTATCACGACACCTTTACTTTGGCACATATATCATTGTTTGAGTAATAAACATGTGGGAAACTTGAGAAAAAATTGGACCTCCTTGATGATGTGGTATATAGACCATGGTCTAAGGCTATCAAAAAATAATAATTGGTTGATCTCGGTCCTTTCATATTTTTAACATCCACTATAGTCTTTGGCCTATGGGATATATTATTACTATTATAGACCTTAGATAAGGTCAATGCAACATAGTTATTAAAAATAGGAGCTAGTACCCTCTCGCCATTATGACTCGCCCCTCAAATATTTTATCAATCGCATTTGACTTAACCCCGATTAGATTTTTACTATTTCTTGAAACGTGCACTATAAATGAACCATGGTTAAACTACTAGAAACTATGGTTAAGGTTGGAGTTTGCATTTTTGATCATTTAATCAGATCTTGTTTGATCTCCATCGTAGATGCTCTAATAGTGGTTGAGTGGTGGTTGACATGGAAATTGGTTATTTGAAACTTCGACCATTGATCTTTGTACTTGTTAATTCTGAACCACCGATCTCAACGTACTCTTATCCTCGAGAGTTAGATTGAGTTTTCCCTATGATTAAGGAAGTAAAAAATGAATGCAATCTCTCATTTTTTCATTTTCACTTTGAATTCATTGGCTTGGTGAAGCCCTCGAAACGCTTTTTTAGGCCTCTATAATTGCATTTCTCGATCTCGATTCTATGCATTTTTATCCTTTTAAGGCTCTGTGAGTGTGAATACTTGTATTTTCCACCAATTTTACTCCTTTTCAAGCTCGATGTGAGGTTTTGATGAATGTCATAATAGGAGATTTGAAGCTTGTTGAGATCTTGGGTTTTTAGAACTACTGTTGGATGAGGTGAGCTCACTTTTCATGAGCATTGAAATTTATTTTACTCCAAACCTTAAAACCTTTAAATTGAGTTTTCAATTTTTCTTGAATACTTATAGTATTGAGATCTTTCTATATTATTTTCTTCTTTCTGATTTTTTCCATTACCTTTGCGATATTTATTGCTTCTTGGTGCAACACATTCTAAACGATACTAAGGGTTTGAAATCTCACACCTAAAAATAGTAAGTTCTTGTTGTTCTTCAAATATCTTTACAAAACTTGTAGCATATACCCGGGTTGTAGAAGATAAAGCTTCCTTGAGCATAGAAAATGTAGTTTTATATTCTCGTGTCTATACATTTTGGTGAACTTAGAACGATAATTAAAATTTGATGATGCACAATCCACTCTGTGATACAATTTCTAAGTTCTTTCTTTATACTTTGTTGGGTCTCCTTAAGGGTTTCAATGGTTGAAATTTACATTTGATTTTCTCGGCAATTTGCATTATTAGTTACTGTTTGTCCTTTGTACATTTGTGCATCGAAGGGATTCATGCCCTTTGTGAATGAGCTTTACAATATACGTTGTTTAAAATCTATTTTACCAAGAGGAGCCCTCCATATTCGAGTTTCATCTATTTTTACTTTTGAATGGTATTACGGTCTCACGATTAGGTAATGTATGTGTAACACTATGTTGAAGATGTGGATTCTAACTAATAGATGAAGTGGGAATTTGATTTTTCCTTAGTTTGGGGAGGAAAGCACGACCATGAATAAAAATAACATTGTCTTATTAATAGATGGGATTTCTTATTTTTATGTTTATCTTATTTATATGTATGCCTTACTTATAAGCATGCTATATTAATTAGGTTGCTTGTGGTTGAAGAAAAATTTTACAAAGAGGTGCACAAGTTATATATGTGTATGGATTTACTCTTTGTAATATGAAAAAGAGAGAGAATTGTATTTTATTCCCGTGGACTGAATAAATGATAAGGCTGGTTTGTTTCTTGTTTTTGTAGCCCATATTGGGTGAACTATGTTAAATCTTGGGTTTATCTTGTGATTTCATGCTTATATTATTTTTGTTTTAATTACATTTTATTGCTCATTTGTGTTTCGATCCTAACAACTTGTATCAGAGAAAGATTTTTTTTTAGTAGAAAAAGCTCACATGAGGGTTTCTTCTTTGATTGGGAGTGATGATAAGATAGCAAGTTCGGGGTTGAGAAGTTTAACGGCCAAAAATTTTAGCTATGGAAGATAAAAGTGGAGGAATACCTATATTAGAAGGATCTTTACCTACCATTGAAAGGGAAATCTTTAAATTCGGCACCTATGAAAGATAAATAATGGGATGTTCTTAATAGCATGGAATTGGGAACAATACGGTTGTGCAGGCTCAGTAGCTACACTCGTATTTCAATATTTCTATAGAAAAGACAACGATAGATCTAATGGAAAAATTGGGTAAATTGTATGAAAAACCCTTAGCCTCCAATAAGGTAGATCTCATGATTTTTTTTTAATATGAATATTTCATATGGTAATTTAGTAAATGATCATTTGAATGAATTCAACACGGTTACTAATCAATTAAGCTCTGTAGGAGTAATTTTTGATGATGAAGTTAGGGATCTTTTGATTTTGTGCTCATTTCTTGAAAGTTAGAATAATTTGGTTATGGTTGTGAGTAATTTTATTTCTAGATCAAAGACTTTAATGTATTATGATATTATCGGTGTGATTATTAGTGAAGAGATGAGAAGAAAAAGCACAGTGAGTCATCCGTAATGTTTTCAGTGTAGAAAATAGGGGAAGACAGAAGGAACCTAGACACCATGGAAGGTCTAAGAAGGGAAGATCTAAATATAGAAGCAGGATGGTATGCTAAAATTGTTGAAAAGTGGGACATGCAAAGAAATATTGTTGGTCTTTAAAATCAGGGAAAGATCAACAAGAAGGGAATAAAGAGGAAAACGTAGCAGTGATGTGTTACAAGATGCTCTTATTCTTTCTTTAGATAGTAAATCATAATCTTGGGTTTTAGATTTTGGTGCTTCATTTCATGCAACTCCTCATAGACAATATTTTCAAGATTATGTTCAAGGGAATTTTGGGCAAGTATATCTTGGTGATGATGAGCCATGTAACATTGTTGGAAAATTCAGTGTTCATGTTAAATTGTAGAATGGTAACACTTGGGTGTTGAAGAATGTCAGAATTTTCCTAGCTTGAGGAGGAATCTAATTTATGTAGGGCAATTAGGAGATGATGTTTGTTTGGTTGTATTTACAACAAATTATTGTAAAGTTACCAAGGGTTTTCTTGTGGTATTAAGAGGTAAGAAAGTAGGTACTTTGTATTTATCCATTGTTATAAGACTTGATCCATCTTCTATTTTAGCTACTACATATATAGACAAAACTCTATGGAATCACATATTTGGCCATATGAGTGAGAAGGGGATGAAGATTTTACATTCACAAGGAAATTTGTCAGATTTAAAAACATAGACCTAGAATTTTGTGAGCATTATGTGTATGGGAAACAAAAGCGTGTGAGATTTCTCAAGGTTGGATCAACCAAGATGGAGCACAAGTTAGATCTTGTTCATATGAATGTGTAGGGGCCCACTCAGGTATCTTCTCTTGGTGGTTCATGGTATTATGTAAATTTTATTGATGATGCTACTAGGAAGGTTTGGGTTTACTTTATAAATAACAAATATGATGTATTTAACACTTTCAAGAAGTGGAAAGATTTGGTTGATAATGAAACATGTTTGAAGTTGAAGTGTCTCATATCAGATAATGGTGGAGAGTACTCCAATAATTAATTTAATAACTATTGTTCACAGAATGTAATCCATAGGGTGAATATAGTTCTTAGAACACCACAACAGTAATGGTGTGTCGAAAGAATGAACAAGACTATCATTGAGCGTGCAAGGATCTTGAGATTTCCCTTACATTTTTGGGTGGATGTTTTAGATAATGTTTTTTAATTGATAAATAGAGGACTTTCAAGTGCTTTGAAAGGTGGAGTACCCAAAGAGGCTTGGACTGGTAAGGAGGTAAACTATTATTTTCTGAATTTTTTTGGTTGTGAAGCATCCATGTGCACATTGCTAAAGAGAATAGGACCAAGCTAGAAGCTAAGTAAAATAAATGTATTTTCATTGGATATGGCATTGATGCTTTTGGATTCTAGTTGTGGAGTTTGGATGAGAATAAAATCATTAGGAGAAGGGATATTATTTTCAATGAAAGGGTTATGTACAGGAACAACTATAGGATAAGAAGTTGGAAAAATATGAGTGTGTAACACATGATGAGATAAAATATAGAGAAGTTATTAAAGGACTACAAAATCAACAAGTTGGCATCAATCCTAGCATATTCAATGTTGATTTTGTAGATCAAAATAAACAAGAATAGCAAGAGCCTAAAAATCCAAAAAATCTTGTGAGATGTTCTACTAGGGTAAGTAAACCTCCTGCACAATTATCTTCGTATGAGCTTTACTATTGTTTATTGACAGATAGTGGAGAACCAAAAAGTTTTGGAGAAGAAATGTAGGTAGAAACACAAAAAATTGGGAGAATGGTATGGATGAGGAGATGGACTCCTTGGATCACAAAAACTTGGGATTTGGTTCAGCTTCCTGCAGAAAGAAAGCATTGCGTAACAAGTGGGTTTACGGGTTAAAGGAAGAAGAAGGTGACAAAAAGAGGTACAAATAAATACTTGTTGTGAAGGGATTTTCACAGGAAAAAGGTATATACTTTGATGATAGTTTCTCTCTTGTTATTAAAATGACTTCCATTAGAACTGTTTTAAGTTTTGTAGCTATGGAAGATTTCCATCCCGAACAATTATATGTAAAGACTACATTTATTCATGGTGATTTGGAGGAAGAAATATATATGGAGCAGCCACAGGGATATGAAGTCAGGGGGAAGGAGAATTTGGTGTGTAGATTGAAGAAGATCTTGTATGGCCTTAAGAAAGCTCCAAGGAAATGGTATTTGAGATTTGATCAGGTTCATGATAAAACAAAGTTACTCTAGATGTCATTCGATCACTATGTTTATTTTAAAAGACTAGATAATAACACATATATTATCTTATTATTATATGTGGATGACATCCTTGTGGTAGGGTCAAACTTGTAGGATATAAATGAGCTAAAGAGATAGTTGACCAATACATTTTCCATGAAGGATCTAGGTATAACAAAGAAAATTATTGGCATGAGAATCAATAGAGATAGAAAGAGTAAAATATTGACTTTATCTCAAGAAGCATATGTGAATAAGGTGTTGGAATGGTTTAGCATGTAGGATGCAAAACCAATGAATAAACCATTTACAGGGCACTTCAGTGTTAAGTAAAGAACAAAGTGTGCTAAAACACATGAAGAGATTGAATATATGTCTAGAGTTCCATATGCTTTAGCAGTTGGAAGTTTGATTTATGCTATGGTATGCACAAGACCATACATTTCCCATACAATGGTGAGTTGTCAGCAAATACATGAGTAATCAAGGAAAGGAGCACTGGAATGTAGTCTAGTGGATTCTTCAATACTTGAGAGGGACGAGTAGCAGGTAGTTGTGATATGGAGGTTCATAGGTTTCCTTACATGGATATTTTGATGCAGACATGGCTGGAGATTTAGATGGTAGGAGGAGAACCACATGCTATGTATTCACTATTTGTACCACGACAGCTTAGCTGGATTTCTAAACTGTAGAAGATTTTTTCCTTGTCTACTACAGAGGCAGAGTATGTTGCTGCTACAGAAGCAAGCAAAGAGATGATATGGATGCAATGTGTCATCAAGAGTTGGGAAAGAATCATATGGATTATAGGATATTAAGTAATAGCTAGAGTGTAATTCATCTTGCCAATAACTCAACATTCTATTCAAGAACAAAACACATACAACTCAGGTATCACTTACTTAGATCATTTTTGGAGGATGGACAATTGATGTTGGAGAAGATCCATACAAGTTAGAATCCGTTTGATATGTTGACAAAGAAGTGAAAAAATATAATTTGGAAGGTTGTTTGACTTCAATAGGTCTTCAAGATTGATCTTAAAGAAGAGAAATGAGTTAGAGAAGAGTCCGAGAATGAGTTGTAATAGTGGGCTGCAGTAGTTAGCCTTCAAGTGCGATATTGTTGAAGATGTGGATTCTAACTAATAAATGATGTGGCAGTTTGAGTTTTCATTGATTTGGGGAGGAAATCATAGCCATGAATAAAAATAGGATTGTCTTATTAATAGATGGGAGTTGTTAGTTTTATTTTTATCTTATTTATATGCATGCCTTATTTATAAGCATGCTATATGTAGGTCAGCTTGTGGTCAAGCAAAATTTTACAAAGAGTTGAACAAGTTATATATATGTTCATGGATTTACTCTTTGGAATATGGAAAAGAGATAATTTTACTTGTATTCCTCCTGGAGTAAATAAAGGATAAGGCTGGTTTGTCTTTTGTGGATGTATCCCACATTAGGTGAACCACGTTAAATATTGGGTTTATCTTGTGATTGCATGCTTACATTATTTCTATTTTATTTCTATTTTATTGCAAATTTGTGTTTTGATCCTAACATACAATGCATATAACTTGGCTCTATAATGCACTCGCACGTTGTTATTTCCTTTAGAATACCTTTTTGTGTGACTAAATGATGTTGAAAATACCTAAGCTCTATATTTTGTGCATTCCTTGCACATGGCTTCGAACATCGGACTCGGTTTAGGCTTATGTAACAATGCATAAAATTCATACTATTTTCATTTTGTTGCAATGAATTTGGTTTGTGAATTTGTTTAAAACTATTGTATTCTCAGTTGTATGGTTTGATTTCACATATTTTTGGGCTTGACATTATGTTTAGCTAGATTAGATAGCTCTATAACCTTATGCTTTGTGCTCATACAGTGCTAGATTTGAAATTGTTTACTCTTATACTGTACTCAATGATTGTTCATACCATTACACCAATTTTATATAAGTTCTCGTGCTTTGGAATATATTCTTGTAAAATTATAAATCTGCTTGATTCCCTTCTCAAGTTTTGTAAAACTGAAACTTATTCCCTTTTGAGGGTATTTTGAATCTGGGAACTACATCTTGATCATAATGAACTGTTTCATTAAATTATTGCAAGCTAGTTGATTTTGAGTGGCATTCTTCATTATGAAATGAAAATCAATTGTAGCCTTACCTTGGGAACATATCTAAAGTATAACACTTTCAAAAAACATATTTCATCTATTTTTTATCCCATTGATATAAAACTTCATGTAAAATGTTAAATTGCACCTTTTACTTTTATTAATTTGTTGTACTTTGATTTTATCCTTATGGCATGCCTATGAAGCTTATTTGAAACCTTTAAAATAATGTTGAGGTTTGCATTATTCTTCTTAATGCTTCAATATTTTAGAACCTTCCTTTCAAACTATAAAAATTTGCTAGATTTGGAATTTCTTTGGTTTCTTGAGTGGCCCTAAAGATCGCTTTGAGCTCTATTTATATGTTTTCTTCAAAAATCAAAGTGAACCTTATCTAAATTTATAGCTGAAGTATTAACTCGATTGAAGGGTGAGCTAAGACTTTACTATCTCGTATTTTTTCATCATATCTTTGTTTTTTAAATGGTGAGTCTTTGTTACCAATTTCGTGATGGATTTTTATTTCATAACTTGATAGCTGATATTCAAGCTATCCAAAATGGACTTGTTATACTTTTTTAATAGTAGCTTCCTTATATTTCACTCTACTTGTATCACTGATAGCAAGCAGCTTAAGATTTCTAAAACATTAGATGTACCTTCGTAATGTAGAAATACCTTGTCTTCTTCATGCATTTATTCAATTAAATTCTTTTCTTTTGGTAAGAACATAAAATAGATGCAACTGCATTTATCTTGTGTCTAAAAGTATGTTTTGAACTGAATTCATCAGTATCATATGTGTTGTAACATATTGCTACATTCCTTTGTGAATTTATGTCCAATGTACTTTTGCTTGAGGTTTTGAGAATCTGCTTGAATCTAGATCTAGATTCTTGATCATTGCAAATATGCTAACCTCATGTTGTCACTTCAATTCTCCAATGATTATTTTTAGTTAATAATGCAGGATCCTTTATTTTACCATACTCCATTCAATTTCTTTTCGAATAGTCCATAGAGAAAAATGTACCTCACTTCTATAACTTACATACTTGATTCATCTATTTTCTTAAGTTGAGTTTAACCTTTTGGAAATTGTTGTGAGCTTCAATCATTACATACTTGTCATTTCTAATCCATTGGTTATGGTCTTATTGATTATATTGTACTTGGTACATATCTTGGAACTCAAATGAGTTCTTTCTATAACAATAAAAAATTGTTGTCCTTTTATTAAATTGTTCTTCTTCAATTCTGAAATCGCTCTTAATAGCTTGTTCATAACTATTTTTCATGCTTTTCACTTGTACTTCATGTATTGAAGTGAAAAATAAAATATGAATTATTCCTCTTGGCTGTTCTAAATTTATTGAATTTGCATCTATAGCTCTTGTGACTTCAAATAGGCTCCTCATTCATGTAGCATAGTCCTTGAATAATTACATAATTTCAAGAATCAAGTTAAGAGGTTGATAATTTTCTTCATGAGTAGATCTGCTAAGTGTGTAGTTCAATTGAAATTTGATCTTTGAGCTTTTCTTATTTCAATGCTACATCTTTATGAATAATGTATCAGCTTCTATATCTTAGGAATTTAATAACTATACTTTATTTTTGTATTCATTTTGTACTTTTGACTCTACCAATATGATTGTAATGAGTCATTTCAAAACTGTACTTTGTATTTTGATATATTAAAACTTTTATTGGTGACTTGATCAATTTTTTTAATTATGGGTAAATAGTTTTTTGAAAGGGACTATACCCTTGTACAACAAAGTGCTCAAAAGCAAGATTTTACCCCAAAAATCCCAACAACAGAAAAATAATCTATCAAGAATAGAACCAGCAAAAGCAAATCAGCTGCTACAAAAATAGCTAATAAACAACAACTTAACAATAAAACATTTTCCCAAAGAATCTGCGTAATAGGCCATTTTCCTAGATGTAACAATAATAGCACCCAAAAAGACAAGAATCATACCTTGTCCGATATGGTGGGGGATTTAGATTTGGCATTTCCCTTCTTTTTCCTATCCACCACTGTCCATTCCTGATTTCCCACATCCACTGCAATCGGAAGAGCAACTACAATGGATTTGATGGGGATGTGACCCATAGGAAGGGGGGTCGAAACATCCTTAATCATTGAATCAACAACCTGCAGAGAATAGTCTAGAGGTAGCTTCTCTATGTTGGTATGTGAATCAACCACGATGGGTGAGTCAACTTGCGGGGGGCACTAGATTCCTCAACTGGATCTGAGTCAATTGTAATATGTTCAGGTAGAGAATCCTTCCACCAGGAAGTTTTGGTATTTTGTTTGGAATGTTCACAATCATCTGTAACATGACCAATTTGGAAGCAATGCCGACATCTAAAGGAAATTCTCTCATAGTCTATCCTCTGCACCCAGATCCTTTCACCAATCAAGATTGATTTCTGCTGGTAAGAGTTTGGAGGTATCAAGATCAACCAAGATTCGAGCATAAGTAGTATGTGTTTGAATGGAGGTCTTATCATCAACTACCACACATGAGCCTAGAGTATCTCCTATATAAATGAGATGAGATCTGTCCAAAGTTGTAGTGGGAGTCCCGGTAAACGAACCCAAATCGTAGGTATCAAAAGACTCCTTTAACGGGTCGAAAGATGGATACCATGGTTTGGACATAAGCCCATATTCCCCCAAACCCAATGTTGGCTAAAAATTAAATCCCTATCTTCAAGGGTTTCAAAGACAACAATGAAGTAAGCTTTAGCACAAGGATAAAGCTCAATCTTTCCTTGTATTTTTTCTCTCCATCTCTGGGCTATCCAGTCATGGAGCTGATAAATCTTAGGAAAAAATTTGTGAAATCTACATATGAGACCCAGCTGGGAGATATTTTCCTCCTCCTTAAGAACCTTTAGAAGTATATCATCCTCGATTTTCAAGGTCGACCTCCCGGAGGGTTTCAAGAGCTCATTTCGACATTCTCCTTCTTTTTGGAGACCGCTGAAGCATAACATTTAGACCTATTATCATTGTTATGTTTTCCCTAGTTTTGGTGACCTCTGTTTCTCTCCCTCCATCACCATATCCACACATAGTCGATTTGAAATGAGCATGGATTTGATTGCCCTTTTCTGCAAAACCAGAGACTAGATCTTTGTTTTCCATGTCTCCACTATGAATGCCCTCATACCGGTGACTTGATCATTATGCTTATATGCAATACTTGATTCATCTTGAAAAATGTGGTACTTTCTGATGTGAATGCTTTAAAGTATGCCATAACTTCCTTTTGTATTAATCAATAATTAAATTTTTAGAAAGTAGTTTCTATTATTTAAATACAACATTTGGCATTTAATTTTCATCTCGATACATGTACCTACACATTTAGAAATACTAACTAGAAAATAAATATGATTTCAGTCTCTCTTGTATTCCATAGTGACTTTTCTTTCTCCTTTTCATTCATAATTATGTGAATCACATGTGTTTATGTAAGGTAGTAATTTCTCAATTATGTATCAGATTTGATGTACGTCATTCCTTTGACTTGAAATGATTCATTTTCATGAAGCTAGATAGCAAAATAATATAGATTAAACCCCAGCTTTGTAATCAAAAAAAATCATTTCTTTTTAGGTACCATGATGCAATGGAAGATGATGCAGAAGAAAATGAAGGTGGAGGAAGTTGAAACTGGATGAATACCAAGAGAATACCCAAAAGGAAATGATGGGTTTCTTATATATTCCTTTACTTTTAGCTTTGTGTACATGTATCTTTTTCTTCAATAATCATAAGTTACATCCCACGGCTTGTGTGGGAAAACTAAAATTGTATCTCTTTATGAATAAATGAAATTAAATTATGTAATTGAGTTGTCTATTTCCTTTTGCATTTGATTATTGTAAATGATAATTATGGAATGAAATAAACAACTCAAAACATAATTAATATCATTCAAACATAAAGAAATAAAAAGAATTAATGTACCTGTAACTGATAATGTACCTTCATCCATGTAAACAACAACTAGGTTTGTTGTTCTGGAGTCCAAATCCTTAGGTTTGTAGCTATTTTTTCCTCTATTAAGGATGTACTTTAGTTTTTCGGAGCTTTTATGAAACTCATGAAGGTGAACATGGAAAGGCAACATATGTGAGGTGTTGAATTCTTCAACAACACACATAGCTACATTTTTCTTTGCTAATTTACTTACTACAACATAAAACCTTTAAGAAGTTATATGTCTTCCACTTATTTAGGTTCATCTCATCAATTCCCGCTATCCGAATTGAAGTTTTAAGTTTCCCATTTTCGCACAAGTGTAAAAATTGTCAAAATTTCTGAAATCATGTGGGTAAAGTTGCTCTACTAGCTTAAAGACCAAAGTGCCTTGCTCTTTTCCATTTGGCATGGAGTCAAAAGCATATAGCCAAAATCTTTCCTTTTCTAAAAACTGACCTTTCTTAAATTCAAACTAAAGTTGGGAAACGATCCGTAAACTAGATGATGTGCATAAATGGAATTATTGAAATTGAAAGATGCAATGTGCATGAACTACACTTATTGAAAGGGAAATCCTACTCTAACCAACACTTATAAGATATTCAATAATAGTGCTTGATAAAAATACCATTCACAGAATGGGAAGTTCTTCTCAATTTATCCTTAAAAAAATGAAATGAATTGTGTTCTTTATAAGCTAAAATCATGTAAGGACCACTCTAGATTGCATTGAACTTTGTGTTGTTTCATGGCTTTTCATGATCAGCATCCCATTTCAACACAATGTCTCCTTCATTAAAATTTTTGAACTTAGCCTTTTAATCAAACATTCTCTTGATCTATTTCTGATTCTTCTCCATGTTTAAGTGATCTCAATCTCTTAGCTCTTACATTTCCATAAGTTTTGCATAACAAAACTGCATTTCTTCATTCTCAAGTAACTCCATCCGATGTAATAAATCTAATGTAGTCAACTTAATTGAAATATATATTCTTTCCTCGTGACTATAACAAGATTATATGGTGAGTTGCAAACTGATCTTTTAGAATTCACTCTATCAAACAAGCGCAAAGTGCTAAATTCAACATTAGATCCTAAGCTCTTTGGTTATATTTAACTCGTTCTTATGATAAACATGAGTAAATTTTGATTAGTACTTTCAGATAATCCATTACCTTAAGGGTAATAATTAAATGAAGTACTCGATAAATACCATGTTAAACAACCCAATCATCACTTTGGCTCCAAGGAAATCTAGGGCATTATCTCGAAATGATAGTAGATGGAACACCAAGTCTCGCAAACAATGCCTTTGTAGAATGGTAAGATTGAAGTATCATTGGCTTCTTTCAAGGCCACTACTTTAGTCCAATGTGTAAAGTACTATGTGGTAGTTAAGATCCACTTGTGTCCTTGTGATGAAGGAGGATTTATCATGCCAATGAAGTCAAGACCCCACTACATGAATGGATGATCCACTAAAATAAACTGCAAGGGAAACAAAGCTAATCATTCTTTTCTAACAAAGAATTGACATTTTTTACACTTCTTTATCCATTCAAAATAGTCCTTGAATATGTTGGGCCAACAATAACCAACTTTCATAATTTTAAGAGTTGTAGTATGTGATGAGAAGTGACCTCCTGCATGTCCTTCATGAAATTCAAAGAGTAATTATTGCACTCTATCATAATCAACAAAACAAAGAAAAAATCCATTGATATATTTCTTGAACATCACACCATCAATAAAAGCATAAGGTATGGCCTATAATCTGAAATACCTTTATTTTTTCTTTTCCATACCTTCCGGATAAGTACCATGTTGCAAGTAATTGATCAAATCAGTCATCCAACTTGATCTTGGAACCTCTGGATTGAGTTCAGTTGTTAATTTTGGGGTTGTTGCAAATCGTAACATGATGTAATGAATCAGCAAGCAAGACTCGCTTTTCCATGTTAGCAATAAAATCTTCACATAATCCTTTTCCTCATACTTGCTTTATCAAAATGGATTTCAACATCATACTCCATAGTATTTGTAATCCAACCTTCTCATTTCTCATTAAATTCATTATTCAACAGGATGTTTTAACAATTGGGTGAGAAACTAGAACATGAATCTTATTATTTGAAAGCATATACCTAAATTTCTTCAAACCTCTAACTACAACGAGTACTTTTTTCAAGAAAAGTGTACCTTGTTTTGTATTCATGAAGACTTTGTCCAAAAAATAAATGGGTTGTTCTATTTCATCATCATTGACCAAAGTGTCAATATGGTTAAAATGGTTTCAATCGCTACAAGTGCATACATCATGAAGTATTTATCAAAATTAGGATTTTCAAAAGTAGGATCTTGTGAAATCGCCAACTTAATGGTATCAAATACTTTACTACCTTCACCGGTCCGAGAGAAACTTTTCCCTTTCTTTACAATAAATTTTAATGGCATAACCAATGCTACACATTCTGAACAAATCTTCTAACAAAGTTGATTTTTGTAAGAAAACTTTGTAATACCTTCTTATGATAAGGCAAAGACAACTGCAATATTTTATCAATTCCCGAAAAGATCAATAGCTAAGACCTTATTAGAAACAATAGGTCCAAGTAGTTTACCTTTGTGCACTAAAAAAGGACTTCTCGGGATTTAATGAGATTCTAAAATTCCTACAAAGCTCAAATTTTGCCTTAAATGCATAAAAATATCATCATAATTGTTTGAAAATACAATAACATCATCTAAATAAACCAATATGTGTTTATTCTAGAGGTTATGAAAATCCATATCCATTACACGCTGAAACGTTGCGTTAAGAACATTTGAAATTCCAAAAGGCATTTTTTTATAAGCGTAACTACCCGCTTTGTGGTGAAGGCTATCTTGTATTTATTTTCTCGCATGCACAAGAATATGATTATATCTAATGTAACCATCTACAAGGAAACCATTCTCAACCCGAAACTATTCTTAAAATCTGATCCATGTTTGGCAAAGAATAGTGATATTTTAATGAAGATTTATTACGATCGCTAAAATTGACACACAACTAGATAATAGGCACAAGATTGGATGCCCATCTTGAATGCTTGCCTCGAAAGATAATACCTGATTCAATCAACTTAGAAAACTCTTTTATCATTAATGGATCAATCTTGGGATTTACAGGCCTCTGCTTCTACCTTACTGGTTTTGAATTTGGCTATAATTCTATAGTATGTTGTGCCAAACTAGGATCAAAACCTTTAAAATCTTGGTATTTCCAAGAATAGACATCTTTGAATTGTTTGCATAAAATGATAAAAGACTATTTTTAGCTAAGGAACATACCTTTCCAATCTGTAATGTCTTCCCATCATCAATTAAAATCTCTTCGTAATTATCAACATGTGTTGAGATCTTTTTATTTGTCTTTTCCGAGATGATCATCCGAACTTAAAACATCCTCTAAAATGACAAGTCCTTGAGTCAATTTATTTTTCTTCAGCAAGACAATCTAATGACCATATTGTTGCTATAATTTCTCTTTAATAATCAGTAGAAAATTCAGCTTCTTGTTGCAGAAATCTGCAGATTTGTTTATCATCTTCAAAAAAATTCTAGTTTTCTTCATTATCGTGCACCAAGGTTTAATTATCATCTTAATATGAGGCTATATTTTTTCATTTCCAACATGATCGAGCACTTCAAATCTATTTCCAATTGCTGAAATTATGTTTGCATGTTTAGTTTTAGCTCTTGGGACTTATTTAATATTAATAACTTGAAAATCATCCATTAAATATGCAACAATATGTTTATAATATTTCAACAATGAATTCTTACAGCTTGGTTTATAACTAATTCGTAGTCACCATAAACTTGTAACATGGTGATTCCTCTTTTCTCGCCCATTGTAGGCTAAGAATCAATGCTTCATTTTCAGGTATGTTTACAAGTAAATGAAAATTATAGAATTAAAGGTGAAAATACCTTTGATTAGAAGGGGAAGTTAGCATCATACCTACACATTAATTTTTGCTATTACCTATAATTATGATTTTTCTATTCTCGGGTGCCTATTCTCACTGATAGGGTGTTTGATAAGGTGTTCTAGGCTAAGCTAATTTATTTTCAATTGATGTTAGTGTGTTCTCGATGGTCCAGTAACACCTTAAATACTTCATCTTGAGGTGATATAACAACAGATCTATTATGGTAATACGCTATGAAATAGGTGTCAAATCTTCTATAATAGACATAGAAGGCCATTGGGCTAATTTTCCAGCTTGAATAAGGCTATTTTAAGGTCTAATATCAATTTCATAAACTATTGGAAGTGTAGTTCCTCCTATGGAATGTATGATGGCTACAATATCATTGTTTAAGGCTCTAAGGTAATATAGAAAAGCATGATCAACTTGAGGCTTAATAGTGGCTATAATACTTACCCATGTTCTTACAAATATGATGTTAAAGCTAGCCATAAATTCATGAGGAACACGCTTAATTGTAGACAATTTTTCTATGAGAGACAAATGATCTAAATTATCTTGAAATTATTTATGTAACTGATTTCCCAATTCATCCCAAGTTGTTATAGTCCCCACTGATAAAGTTATATACCATCAAGGCTTTTCCTTTAAATGATGTAGCTAAAATTCATAAAGTAACATCTTCATGAGTTATATTATGAACTAAACAAAGTGCTACAATGTATTTAATGTGCTTAGTAGGGGTAATATGATTTTCACTAATAAATGAGGGTAAAAATTTTAAGGTAATAGAGGGTATGTCATGATAAACATGAATTATTAAGAGGCTCACATTACTTGAAAGGTACACAATTTTTGGGTTGTTATGGTGGTGGTTGAGGCATTGGAATAACTAGAATTTGAACAACAAGATTGATAACTAGTGAAGCAAGGGGAGGAGGGTTATCAAAACTAGGCATGTTAAATGGTAAGGTATTTCTAACTCTTCTTCTTCTTGCTTTGAACTAAAGTCAAAGAAAAAAATTATGAGCAAGTCCACTTACCATTGATCTAGTAGTCACCTTCGGCATGGAACATGCTGCAAAACTAGTCTGAAATCAGCCGTATTGCAATTGCCAAATAATTTCTTTTGATTTTTAATGGATTTTTGCATCTTTTCTTTCGAAAAGTGTTTGTTTCTTTCTATGAATCTATTATTAATCTTATTCGCCTCCCACCGGCATGCCAAAAATTGTTATCTCTCAGAAGTGTACCTTGATTAATGGATAAAAGCATGGGTTCTAAGCTTTCTCTTCCCTCACATCTGTAAATATAATGGAAATACCTTAGGGCTATGGGTATCCCTATGTTGAGGTGAGTCTATGGGATTACAAGGTCGGTTCCTTATTGATGTATCCTAAGATAATTTTTTTGGGTAAAAAGAAGGTTGTAACTAAAATTAAAATAGGGTGATACACCAAAATTATTGAGGGCTTTGACTGAGTACATGCACAATTTACTGAGAATAGATTAAAGGAGCATGAACCAATGGGTTTTAGCTAAATCCTAAGGCAAAACACTTTTTTGTTGAGGGATTAATCACAACAACACAACAGCTAACATGCACACTAAGACTATGCAGAAAACACCAAATTTGTAGCAAGGTAAGATAATTAATTCAGGGAATTAAAATTCATAAGAGTTAATAGAAAGATACACACCACTACAAATAATTGGAAAGGTAATAACTGGTTCTCATTCAAGGGAAAAAATGGCAAAAATTTCTTCAACACTCATTACATCCAAAAGTGCTCCTATTAAAATCCCCCCTTGTGTTTTGCCAATGCACACAATATATAACAAAAATTATTCACCCAAGTTTATTAAAATAAACTAAGTCCCGAATACACTTACATGTTATTATAAAACTTAATTTTAAATAAATAGAAGGCTAAAATATATATGTTGTATATGAGGAAAAATAGCTTTTATTTCTCTAAACATAGCTCAAGTAAAAGTGTAGTTAACTCCTTTAATTATGATGCAATGAAAACAACTAGGTGAATAATTTGCTAATATTAGCCACTTGCTTGGTATGAAATTCTCCTCTAATGGGCATGCAAATTTTTCTTCTTGTTGTAGATGTGACACATGTTCTATCCTCTTGTGATCACATGAAAAACACACCCCGTGCAAAAGTAATGCTCTTGATTTCATACTTAGCAAAAAATAGTTCCACCCCACTATGGGGACCACCTGTGAACATGCAAGGATAAGGTCTTCCTTTTATGATCTCCATTGTATGAGGTTCCCTTAGCAAGTTTTAATGTAAAATTTGTAAAGTCTAACGTAAAGGATCTTTGGCATTATTAGCCCTCATTGACTTAGGCATAAACATTCGTTATAGTAAGAAAAACACATTTACCTTGGCATGCATATTGTTTAGATTACTCGGCCCCCTTCATTTATCATGATACCTTTACTTTGGCACATATATCATTATTTGAGTAATAAACATGTGGGAAAATTGCACAAACATTGGCCGTCATTGATGATGTGGTACATAGACCATGGTCTAAGGCTATCAAAAATTAATAATTGGTTGATATTAGGCATTTCAGATTTTCAAAACTGATTTTGGTCTTCGACCTGCATGATATATTATTACTGTTATAGACCTTAAATAAGGTCAATGCAACACAAATATTAAAAATGAAGTTGATCCCCTCCTCCATGATGACTCACCCCTTAAACCTTTTGTCAGTGGCATTTAACTTAAACCTGATTAGGGTTTTTCAATTGCTTGACATTCGCACTATTTGCATATTATGGTTGAGTTACTAGAAACTGTGGTTAAGGTTAGATTTTGCATTGGTGATTGTTTCATCTATATTGTTAAATATTCATTGTCGATCCTCTGATAGTGGTTTAGTGGTGGTTGACATGGAAATTGGTGATTTGAAAATTCAACCATTGATATTTGTACTTCTAATTCTGAACCACTGATCTCAATTTAGTTTTATCCTTGGCTAGTTAGACTAACACGGGCCTATGGTTAAGGAAGAAAAAACAAATGTAATTTCTCATTTTTCAATTTTGCTTTTGAAGTCGTTAGCTTCGCTAAGCCCTGGAAAAACATTTCCATACCTCCATTATTTCATTTCTCAAGCTCGATTTTATGCATTTTTATCCTTTGAAGGCTATGTGAGTATGAATACTCGTATTTTCCATAATTTTTACTCCTTTTCAAGATCTCTGTGAGGTTTTTATAAACGCCATAATAGGATCTTTGAATCTTGACGAGATCTTGAGTATTTCAGAATTTTTGTTGGATGAGGTAAGGTCATGTTTCATGAGCACTGAAAGTTGTTTTACTATGAACCTTGTAACCCTTAAGCTGATTTTTCGAGTTTTCTTTAATATTTCATGGTATTGAGATATTTTTGCTTTCTTTACTTGTGCTAAGTTTGGCCATTACCTTTGAGATATTTATTGCTTCTGGGTGTCATGCATTCCGAATGACACTGAAGGTTTGAAAGGTCCCACCTAAAACTGGTAAGTTTTTGTTCTTTAAATATCTTTACAAGTCTTGTAGCATATACCTAGGCTGTGGAAGATAAAGCTTCCTTGAGCTTAGAAAATGCAGTTTTTTTATCTGTGTTTTTAAATTTAATTGAAATTATAACTATAATGAAAATTCGATGATGCACAATCCACTCTGTGATGCCATTTCTAAGTTATTACTATATACTTGGTTGGGTCTCCCTCAAGGGTTTCACTGGTTGAACTGTACATTCGAATTTCCAGGTATTTCTATTATTATTTACATGTTTCACCTTTGTACATTTGTGCATCGAAGGGCTACATATCCTTTGTGAATGAGATTTTCAATATTTGATGTTTAAAATCCATTTTATTGTGAGGATCCCTCCATATTCGAGTTGAATGTATTTTTCCTTCTGAATGGTATTACAGTATCAGTTAGTAGGTATTGTATGTGCAACATTATGCATATTCCTTCGCTCTACCGTGCAATGATCATTGTTGTTTCGTTTAGAAGACCTATTTGTGTGAATAATAATGTCTAAAATACCTGAGTTGTGTATTTTGTGCATTCCTTGCACATGGGTTCAAACAACGAAATCTTTTTTAGGGTTTTGTAATAATGTATAAACTCCATATTATTTTCATTTTGTTCCTATGAATTTTGTATGTGCATTTTTTTAGAAGTGCTTTGTTTTCAGGCCTATAGATTGTTTACACATATTTTTGGTCTCGTAAATATGTCTAGATGGCTTAGATAACTCTATAACCTTATGCTTTGTTCTCATACATGCTAGATTTTAAGTTTTTTGCTCTTATCTTGTACTTGTGAATGTTCATACCATTAAACTAAGTTTAAATAAGTTCTAGTGCTTTAAAATATATGCTTGTAACATTATAAATCTTCCTCATTCCCTTCTTATGTTTTTTAAAACTTAAAGTTATTCCCTTTTGAGGGTATTTTGATTTTGGAGAATTACATCTTGATCATAATGAGTTGTTTCATTAAATTATCAGTAAGCCGCTTGATTTTGAGTCGCATTGTTCATTATGAAATGAAAATTAATCAGTAGCCTTACCTTGGGAACATGTCTGAAGTAAAACACTTTCATCAAACATATTTGTATCTATTTTTGATCCCATTGATACAAAACTTCATGTAAAATGTTAAATTGCAACTTTTACTTTCGTTAATTTGTTGTACTTTGATTTTCAACTTATGCCATGCCTATGAAGCTTATTAACAACCTTTCAAACAAGATTGAGGTTTGCATTATTCTTCCGGATGCTTCAAGATTTTAGAACCTTCCCACAAACCGTAAAACTTTGCTAGATTTGGAACTTCTTTTGTTTCTTGAGTTGCCCTAGGATCAGTTTGAGATTTATTTGTATGTTTGCTTCAAAAATCAAAGTGAACCTTGTCTACATTTATCACTAAATTATTATCGATTTTAAGGGTGAGCCGAGACTTGACCACTTGTATATGTTTCCATCATAGATTTATGCTTTGAAGGTTGAGTCTTTGGTAACCATTTCGAGTTTGATCTTTATTTCAAAACTTGATAGATGATCTTTGAAGCTATCTAAAATACTTATGCCATGGCATGAAATTTAATTTTCTCCTTATGCCATGCCTATGAATTTTATTGAAAACTTTTAAAACAGTAGTGAGGTTTGAATTATTCTTCTGGATGCTTCAAAATTTTAGAACCTTCCTTTCAAACTGCAAAAATTTTCTAGATCTAGAACTTCTTTGGTTTCTTGAATGGCCCTAGGATCAGTTTGAGATTTATTTGTATGTTTGCTTCAAAAATAAAAGTGAACCTTATCTATATTTATCACTAAATTATTATCGGATTTAAGGGTGAGCCGAGACTTGACCATCTCGTATCTATTTCCATTATAGATTTATGCTTCAAGGTCGAGTCTTTGATAACCATTTCTTATTTTGATCTTTATTTCATAACTCGATAGATGATCATTGAATCTATCTAAAATGCACTTTTACTTCTAATTATTTAACAATATCTTCCTTATATTTGTATGTACTTCAGTATCACTTTATATCGGTTTAGATTTCTAAAACATCCGATGTACCCCGTAATGCGTATACCTTTTCTTCTTCATGCATTTAATCCATTAAATTCTTTTCTATTGGTAAGAACATAAAACATATGCAAATTTTTATCTTTTTCTAAAAGTATGTTTTGAACTAAATTCATTGTATCATCCGTGTTTGTAGCATATTGTTGCATTCCTTAGTGAATTTATGTCTAAACAAATTTTGCTTGATATTTTTGAATAGTTTCTTGAATCTGATCTACATTCTTGATCATTGCAAATATGTTAAGCTCATGTTGTTGCTTAAATGGTCGAATGATTATTTTTAGTTAATAATGCAAGCTCCTTTATTTTTACTATACACCATTCAATTTCTTTTTAGGATAGTCCATAGAGAAAAATGTACCTCACATCCGTAGCTTGCATACTTGATTCATCTACCCGCTTAAGCTAGTTTAACCTTATGGAATTTTTGTGAGCTTCAATAATTACATAATTGGCATTTATACTCCATTTCTGATGGTCTTCTTGTTTCTAGTGTACTTAGGATGTATCCTGTAACTTAGATGATTTGTTTCTATAACATGATAGATTTTTTGTCCTTTTATTGACTTCCTCTTCTTCAATTCTAAAATCGCTCATAAAAGCTTCTTCATAATCGTTTATTCACGTACTTGTACTTCATGAATTGAAGTGAAAAATAAAAGTTGAAATATTCCTCTTAGTTGTTCTAAATTTATTTAATCTACATCTATATCTCTTGTAATCTTCAAACAAGTTCCTTATTCATGTAGCATAGTCCTCAACAATTGCATACTTTCAAGAACTATTAAGAGATTGATATTTTGATTTTTGAGCAGATCTCATTAAGTTGTAGTTCAATTGAAATTTGATCTCTTTTTTCTTATTTCAATGCTACATCTTCGTGAATATTGTATTAGTTTCTATCTCTTATGAAGTTGAAAATTGTACTTTATTTTTGTATTCAATTTTGTACTTTTCACTCGTACTTTATGAATTTGTTGAGTCATTTCAAAACTATACTCAGTGACTTTGATAAATTAACATTGTACTGGTGACTTTATCATTATGCTTATATGCATTACTTGATTCATTGCGCAAAATGTGCTACTTTCTAATATGACTGCTTTCAAAGTATACCATAACTGCCTTTTAATTCATCAATACTTAACTTCTCGAAAAGAAATTTTTATTTTTAAAATGAAAAAATTGGTATTTTCATTTCATTTGCTACATGTACCTACACATTTAGCAAAACTAGTTAGAAAATAAATAGGCTTTCAGCCTCTCTTGTATTCCATAGTGACTTTTCTTTCTCCTTTTTTGTCATGATTATGAGAATCACATGTGCTTTTGCAAGATAGTACTTTCTCAATTTTGTATTATATTTGATGTCTATTATTCCTATTGACTTCAAATGATTCATTTTATGAAGCTAGATAGCACAAGAATACAGATGAAACCCTAATCTCAATAATTAACAAACTTTTTCTTTATTTTTAGGTACCATGATGCAATGGAAGATGATGCTGAAGAAGATGAAGGTGAAGGAAGATGTAACTGGATGAAGATCAAGAGAATATCAAAAAGGAAATGATTGGTTTCTTCTATATTCCTTTTCTTTTAGCTTTGTGTACATGTATCTTTTTCTTTAATAATCATAAGTTACATCCCACGGCTTGTGTGGGAAAACTGAAATTGTATCTCTTTATGAATAAATGAAATTAAATTTTGTAATTGAGTTGTCTATTTCCTTTTTCATTTGATTACTATAAATGATAATTGTGAAATGAACTAAACAACTCAAAACACAATTAATCTCATTCAAACATAAAGAAATAACAAGAATTAATGTACATGTAATTGATAATGTACCTTTAGCCATGCAAACAACAACTAGGTTTGTTGTTTTGGAGTCCAAATCCTTAGTTATGTAGCTATTTCCACCTTTATCAAGGTTGTAATTTAGTTCTTCAAAGATCTTTTGCAACTTTGATGAAAGTGAACATAGAATGGTAGCATACATGACTTTTTGCATTTTGCAACAACATGCATAGCTGCATTTTTCTTTACTGATTTACCTACTGAAACTTAAAACCTTTAAGAAATTGTATGTATCCCCCTTATTTAGGTCCATCTCATCAGTGGATTCCATCTGAAATGAAGTTTCAAGTTTCCCATTTTTACACAAGTGCAAAAATTTTCAACACACCCAAGGGTGATCATGTGACCCCAACCTCATATAAAAACTTAAACTAATCAAATACACATTTAATACAAGTGGGCACCATTAGGTTCTCTAAAATAGATCCTACTACACTAAAAAATTACAATATTACACTTTAGGGGTCACTCATGGTGCCCATATATGACATACAACCAAGTAAGGCTTCACACAATTAACATGGCTAAGACTCGGCCCAGTCGGCCACTTGTGCACACTCGAGTAGCCACCCTGAAACCCACATTCTCCTATGCCCTGTAATCTACACAATATTTTCAAACATTAAATGTATTTTCCCAATAAAATGTATAAATTAAATAATCAACAAATCAATCAAAATATAATCATGCTACTATGATAACTCAATATCAGTAAGAAATTGTTGACAAGAAACATACACAATTTCATATTAATTCAACATGTGTTAGCCATCCTAGTAGCATATAAAGACATCCATCCATGATATGATATGATAACATCAAATAATAAAATAATTTACAATATAAAAAGTGCGATAGAACCATATGTCGATCATATAGCAAATAAGGTCAACGACATCGTAACATTCTAGTATTCAAAACATCTATTGAAATGAACTATCATACTTTTCAAAACTAAATTTGCACTATGCACCCAAATCATCATACATGTCCTTAAATGATCAAATAGCATTTCATAATATCAAAAATGGTTTCATAATCCATGTCCAATCATCAAATATGAGTATAGCGTCATGAGATAAACTCGAAGCAAGAAAAAGGTTACAACTACACATGACTTCACCATCATTAAAGATGTAATCATTGTGGAATACGAAATACCTAAACTAATCAAGAAAGATCATCCCAAGTTAAAATCATTCGAGGATCTTTGGATCACTTTTCTGAAACCTTGTCAAGATTTGGATAAGATGTAGATTGTTGAGATTCTAATTGGGTATAAAACAATGTTGGGGAGAATATTGTTCCCACATGAGCCAAGGGATTTTGGTGGAATTTGTTTCATGCACTATAAAATATATACAAGAGCTTAATAAAAATCCATATTTTGGGTGTCTATAATCAACATCCTCGTCCTTTGTAAATTTTCTATCATTGTTGTTCCTTTCATGTGTCAGATGCCTCTCAACCCCAACCCAACTAGATGAACACCTTTCAACACCTTTCGCATAACTAAAGATGTTTTTTTGTTAAAGGAGTAAGTCGGTAAGGGGTATTCATGCCATCAACATCACACAAGACATGTGATTTTTAAGTTGGTAAGGAGCATCCATGTTATTTGATTACAAAGTATAAACTTGAATAAGTTAGTAAAGGACATCCACACCATCAAAATCATATATGAAACCATCCTTAAGTGGAAAAGGGGAATTCATGTCATTTGATTGAAAATTATAAAGTTGAGTAAGAGGGTAAGGGGCATCCATGTCATTTGATTATGAATTATAAAGCTTAGTATGTGGGCAAGGGTCCCTATGTCATTAAAATTGACATGATATTGGCCTCAATTCTGGACTATCTATGTGATGAATTTTTTTGGGGGCTTTTCACTTAGTATTGACTCTCCAGGTCAAGATGTCAAGGGCCTTTTTACTTAACAAAAATTGATCACTAGTGGGTTCTATGTGAGCTAGATAACTTCACCAATGGACCAAATGACTTTTAAAAAATTTAACTTATTTGAAAATAAAAATAAGATTGTTTTCCATCAACTTTTTTATTTTAGTTATTAAGGAAAAAAACATGTTTAATCTAAGGGGAAAAATAAAATACCAATAATGCACATTAAAGATCAAATTGTGTTATTATTATTAAATATATGAAGAAAATTTAAACTCGACACCAAAAATTATATAGAGATATACTCTAATCATTTTATCGAATATGGACCAAAACATACCTCATGCATAGAAACATGGTGAAGGAAAGAAAAGGAGAGCTGTTGAATAACAAGTATTTCCTTCAATATAAAATTTTAAAGACTAGTTTTTCACAAGTGCAATGTACATAGTGATGATGGTGTTGATTTAACCTAAAATAAAAGGGTGGATTAATATATTAATTATTTAATATTGGAATTTAGAATACTATGTATACATATTTATTAAATTTATTTAAATATTCATATACTCTTCACATATAATAAATCGAAAAGAATGATTTGATAAATTACGAACATGTTAAATATATTAAAACTGAAGAAGATAGATGTATTTGGCTTTATTGATGTTTTACTGATTGATCTAGATTTGGAAAAAGTTCAAATTGAATGTAACATTATTGATGGTACTTCTTCTCTAAAATAGAATCTTGAAACCCTCAAGGAAACTTAACGTCAAGTTTGAACTCTCAATTAAAATAGTATCTTGTCTAATCAGTATGGTAATGTTCTACACTATGTTGTGTTTCTATGTTAATATGAATTTTTCATTCTATATATTTAATTCCCTCTTATAATTTTTCTTCTTATATAATATTAATACATGATCCTGTAATGATTAACACCCAAATTTATTATTCTAACACTCAAGTACACAATTACATAACAATAATATGTTTTTATTGAGTTACACCGCCCTTAAAGTGGAAAACCCCCTTGTTAATTGTTTCCATGTGTTACACTAAATTTTCCAAACGATGGGTTCAAAATACATATCTATCCTAGTGCTTTTGCAAGAGTGAATAAAAGTGTAGATTTCCTACCCTATCTTTTCCTTGTGTCTCAACACCAATAGTAGGATAGTTAGGTATATTTTTGATGTACCCTTCATGAGTGTTGAAAATATTACTAAAATAAATTTCTTGAAGATAAATATTTTCTAAAGTACATCCCCTTAAAGTGAATTTATATATAGATATTTGATATTGATTTGTTTTAATTTGAATTTATTTTCAATTTATTTGTAATTCTCTTTTCTAAATGTGAAGTGTTTCATAATTTATTAGGAATCAATGTTAATGTAATGTATTTATGAAGTGTAGAGAATATTTGTGTAAGATTTGGAGATAAATGCCAAGTAGTGCATTACGACTATCAAGTACTAGGAAAACACCTATCATTGTGTATAATCCTAGGTGTGTTCTACATCAAGCACAAGATACCTTTTCCACACATTCTTGTACAAAATCTATACAAATATTATTATCCATAAGACCCTATGACAAAAACATAAATAAAGTGAAAATATACAATTCATGGTTATGTAGTATAGTTTTTTTGAATGGTTTTGTCCTTATTTTATTATTTGAATGTTTTTATACTAAAGAATATTTGTATAAGAATCAAGAGATAAGAAAGATCTACCCTATGGAATTTTCAAGAGTGTGATGGGTGAAACCAATAAACAAGGGTGTCACAGGACTTCAAATATGCAACATATGAAATACAATTATGACGGACCTAAAAAATAAGGGGCCAAATAATATGCTTATAATCCATAATATGTATAATAGGATACCTATGAAGAGGGATTTGATGGACAGATCATATAGAGTTAGCTTGATTTTGTCATGGGGATTCATTAGCTAGGAAATATCGAGCACGTTCATTCATATTGAGGTGATTAAAATTGATAAAATCAAATTTGATATACCGGTATACATTGGGGCTAAAAGTGTTTAATTTACTAATATTTTGAATTAGGTATTGGGGTAGGTTAGAGAGGTAGGAAAAGGCAGAGGTGATATTTACTTTAACATTAAACTAAAATATTTGACTCCTATTTTTTAATACTAAATAATTCAAAATTACAAAAAGAGTGTTGTCATGAAGTTAAATGGTAATCTCCTTTTGAATAAGGAAATCTCACTTAGGATATTATTAACCAAAAATAATAATATTATAGAAAACTAGGATTGAGTACACTTTTCAACATAAATGATATTATTTCACCATATTAATTATTTGAAGAAATTTTGATAAATGAATAAATTTTAACATTAACGCAATTGATAATATGTATTGAAAGGCCTTGAAATATATTTCTAGAGAAAAGACATATTATGAAAATAATTATTGAGTCGAAAACATGATATATTTTCTATTTTTTATATTAGGGTAGAAATAAAAGGGATAAATAAAATTTTAATGGAAAACTATGAAAGGTACAAGGAAAATTAGGGGTATTTTCATTCTAATAATATAACAAGAGGGGCTATTATCACTTGAATAATTGGAGGTAAAAACTAACATTAATTGTATTCTTTAATACCCTTTAAACGAATATGTTATACCTTAATTTTACTATGTGAACACCTTGGAGTAGGTGTACAAATTTTAGGTGCAAAAACTATCACTTCCTTAGTAAATGGTTTAGGAAAAGAAGCCTCATATGGGATACCCTTGAGTATAATAATTTTCTTATTATAAACGAACTTGAAGCATAGACGTAAAATAGAGGGAATAGAATTCAATGTATGAATCCAAGGGTAACCTATACAAACACCACATGAGCCAAGGCAAGATGTAACCCAAAAGGAATTTTCATAATAGTATATCCAACTATAAAAGGTAAAAATATATATCGAAGAGTGGTTTTAGTATCAAATTTCATGTTTTGTTTATTATATCCAAGAGAAGAAAGTATTGTAAGCACATGTCGCACCTAGAACTCATTATTAATTAAGACATTATGAATATGGATTAAACCAACAAAAGATCAAATATACACTATATTAATGATAATTTCGTGATAAATATCAACATCATTGAATGAAATAACATTCCTAAGATGTGGATTAAAATTTATAAAACAAAGAAGAGAATCTAATTGATGATCATATGAAGGGGGAGGATGATGAGCCTAATATGCATGATGAACTTATGGACTAGATTAAGAAGTGCTTTATTACGATGTTGGTAATTGAAAATTTTAATCTTAGAATTTTCATTATTACTCTTGAGAAGATTCAAATTTAATATCATTTGTACCAATAAGAAAGTGGATGACACATGAGGAATCTTGAATCATCTATAAGTAGAATAGAAAATAAATTTATGATAATCACATTATGCATTAAAATCATAATATTTATTATGAGGCTTTATTATATCAACTCTAACATGTGGAGGGAGAGATATAACATTGATCTATAGAAATTTTTAAAGAAAATTTGGTATGAAGAAGATAATCATGTGAATTTCCTCCTAGTAGTGTTTTGTAGCTTAATAGGTTGAGATACAACATTTAAAACAAATTTTGTGTAAACCTTGTTATCATTAGGTTTTCCTTTATTATTATATTTTACCTGAATTTGAGAACTAAATTAATATTTCCATTAGAAACATACTTACACTTGCTCATTGTGTAGATATTAACCTCCTATAATTATAAGTTCTCGCACAACTAATCAAATGACCAAAATTTATCATAGATAATGGATTCTTGTATAGGAGTGAGAAGACTTTAAGTAAATTTTTTAAAAATATTATTAGTTAGGATAATTTCTATTTTAACAAGCATAGTATTGTAACGTAGAATACAATCATGAGTGATTTCATTATATATTTAATGCATCTAAGAAATTTGAGAATATGATATTGTCCCCGATATTTGTATAAAAATTGAAGAGAATTCATTATTGAAAAGGTTATTAAAATCCCACATATAATCAAAAGGAAGGTCATAGAACCATTGCAAAAATACTATTCAAGAATCCTCAGAAGATCTTAATAAGTAATAAAAAAGTGTAAGTATATTATAAGAAAAAAACATGAAATGTAAAAGGTTATTCTCGTGATTGATTTTTCCATCATAGATAGGAATAGTAGATATAAAAACTTGTAGGAATGGGATAGAAATCTACCTTGGGTGTAAAAGGGTTGTCGAATAATTGATAATAATCCATGATGATAGAAGAGGTAGAAGAACCTTGTTGTAACTATGGAAAATTTCCCTACAAAATATGAATAAGATGTTCAAGAGAATGTGTAGAAGAAAATAAATGAGAAGTCACATGGGTCTACACACTAGATCAAGTAATAATAGTAGAAAAAGGAATAAACATTTTGATATTTTGAATGGGATAAGGTACAATCATAGTGGAAGATGTTGTTTTCACTTGTGTGTGAGTTCCTATTTCATTCCTTTTTAAGTTTTGAGCATGTTTCTAATTAAAATACATAAAAAGGGATGAAATAATGATCTAGATGGAGGATTATGAGAATTTTGAGAAAGGTATATTGTCTCTAATATTTGTATACAAATGTGACAGAAATGATTATCCAAAGGGTTATTAAAATCACATATACGATGAATAGGAAGGTCATAGAGCCATTCCAAAATATAGTATACAAGAATCTTTGGAAATATCTTAATAAGTAATAATAAATTGTAAGTATATTCTAAGAAAGAAACATGAAATTAAAAAGGTGATTCTCAAGATAAATTTTTCTATCATAGATACAAATTTTAGAGATATTAAACCCTGGAGGAAAAGGATATGAATCTACCTTGGTCAGTAACAGTTTTGTGGAACAATTTATTATAATCCATGATGATATAAAAGGTAGAATAACCTTGTTCTAACTATGGAAATCAACCCTACAAGATATTTCATATAAACAATGAGTAATATACATAAGATGTCACAACATAAGAGATATGTTTGGGCCAATATACCCAAATATTCAATATATGCATAATAATACCCTTAAGGTAGGGAAATAATCTCCCAAGATGGGAATCTAATTCGAGGGGCACACCTCCAATATACCTCTATCATGGAGAAGAATCAACTCATAAATCAATGGTCTGACTCATAATTATACTCACATTCTATAAATAAACATACATTACTCTTAATTGATGGGTAACACCTAATCCCAATGTAGGACAACTCATTACCTAATATAACTAATTCCTATGTGATCCCATATATTATAAACATATAACTAACTAAGGGGACATGTGCACATGTCAACATATCCATCAACCCATATAAATTATGATATCATATCGCAATGTATATATCATTTCCTCCCTCTTTGACATGTTTCATCACCAAAACATAAAAACAATCCATATAATGAGCGTGCTTTAAATAATTGCACACTTGTTGCCATGCTCAATCATCTAACCACCCATATGAGATCTTAGTGGGTAATGCTTCTCCAAACCTAATTACATATTCCATTGCACTCATTTGATTTCATCCATGTTGATGTGAATCCAAATGGAAGAGGTTGAAATACCTCTAAAACACACATAAAAGCTTTGCAAATAAAAACTAGGGTTTTCAAAATAGATTTCTTCTCATTTTGGAATCCACACAAATCTTTTACATCATTACAATCCTCCTTTTATTTCACGTCTACACTAAAAACCCTAAAATGCCAAAAATCCTAAAATGCCAAAAACTCTAAAAAGACAAAAAGTACCTACTAGCAAAACGACTTGAATGGGCCCCAAAATTTATGTGCCAAATGACTTTATAAATTAAGGCTCATGAGAAATTTTGAATTATTCTAAAAAGTACAATAGAAGTTATTAAAGTTCTAAGACCTAGTCAAAAGTGAAAAAAACAATCGAGCCAATTTGAGGCCACTAGATGAAAGAATCCGGGCCTGAAAATGTGTCGAAATGGCCACAACCTTATAAGAAAGTTGACCCCAGCATAGTACTAATGTATATCTACCACCTTGTAAAATTTAAAGATGATCCAATGGTTGAATCAAAAGTTATGGTCTCCACAAGTTATGCTCTTACATCACATGTCCATATGTGTTCCTCCTCAAAGATCCATACATATCCATAATTTCCATGTCATAATATTTGTTTCATCATTGATTCCATATATAGCAATACTGATTTCTCCTCCATCTCCTTGTATATCCACATAGATTTATTCCCTCATGTGTCCTAATATGTATCCATGATTTTGTCCTCTCATGATGATTTGGGTGTCTATATGGTGTAACCTTACTATCCTCACCCTTATCAAGTTTTTCCTCAAATGTTTTTTCCTCTTTCACCTTGTTTGTTATTTTTTTTCTTGAGTAGATGAATTATTTTTTCTTTTTCATCATGTTATTCAACCTCTCCTTCTGAATCATCCTTATTCCCTTCTTCACCATCTTCAATTTCATCTTCATGCTCAATATTGACATTACTTTTTTCCTTGCTAAGTGTGATATCTTGCAATGTAATTTTCTTTCTCTTGTACCATAATTTCATGAATTTATTTTGCACATTAATATTGATTGTTCCTAAGGTATCTAACCAAGGATATCCAAGAATAATATCCATACCATCCATGTATAAATAATAAAAATCTTAATGTAAAACATATTTATCCATAAAGATCTTTAAATCTTAAAAACTTGAATATGCTTACCATTCACTTGAGCTTCATTGATATGCTTTGCTTGAACATGTAGATGTTAAGCTACATCCATATTGATGAATTTACATTTGCTACTATGGTTTATGGAAATAATTACCTTTTCCTTTGAATGCACCCTTCAAACTGAAATATTGAAGCTTCCTTTTTGGAGATGCACTATTTGAACTCATATCTTGATCTGTTGTCTCTCCTTCTGAGTCATGTGTAGCCTCTTCATCATCAACATTATCTTCTTCATTTTCTTCATCATCAACTTATTCTTATTCTTCTTCTTCTGATATTTCATCTTCCTCACTATTATCCTTACATTCTTCTTCTTCCTCATGCTCTTCTTCTTTTATTTCCCATCTATCCATGAAGACTTGTTCCAATTCCTCCCAAGACCAATTAGACATTTCCTTTTCTAACTCAAAAAAAAATCAGTGCAGGGCCACTAATACAAAATTTGAATATCCAAATACTTAATGATGTATAATAACTCTCCATAAATTTGTTCCACCATTCTCTAGCATCAATCATGCCATCTCCATAAAAAGTTGTCATCCCCATGATCCAGAAAAACTAGGGTTTTATGAATGACCCTTTTGATCAAAACTTGTTCTAACCCTTTTGGCTAGAGGTCGGAAAAACATAAAAAAATACCAAAACCCAATTATATTTTTGATTGATTTCTAAAATGTCAAAAAATAAAAACATTCCTAATATTATGACTCGTTGAGAAAATTATTGAAAAACATAAATCAGAATATAATTTTTGCAATAGATCCACATTTTCTGAAATTTGAGGGGAATACATGTTAAATTTATTCACATAAACCTAAAAACAATTAAGATATATCTCGTCATAATTTAGAAGATATAGAAAAACCCTTAAAATTAGGGTTTCAACCCTAAAACAGACATATCTTTCGTAAAATAGCTCCAAAAAATCTGAAATTTTGAGGAATATCCTTGAAGTATTTTCCGCATCAATAAAAAATTATCTTTAAAATGAAAAGTCTATCTATAGATATAGGTGAATCACCAACATTAGGGTTTCATCCCACAAATTGCTCGAGATCGATGCTTTGATACCACTTGATAAGATCTTTGCATATAATAAATGAAGAATATGGATAAAACAACATAGAAAAATATATATCTCGTGTGTTAATATCCCCAAATATTCAATATATGCATAATAATACCCTTAAGGTGGGGAAACACCATACAATGCTCCTTAAGGAAGAAGTAACTCCACAATCATGCAATATGGGAATCCACTTTGATGGGAACACCTCCAATATACATCTACCAAGTAGAAAAATCAACTCATATATCCATGACCGGCTTATAATGATACTAAACATTTAAATAAACATACATTACTCTTAATTGATGGGTAACACCTAATCCCAATGTAGGTCGACTCATTACCCAATATAACTAATTCCCATTTGACCTCGATATTATAAATATATATTTAACTAAGGGGATGTGTGCCACATGGAAGCATCTCCATCAACCCATATAGATTATAAAATCATATCCCGAGGTACATATCAAATAAGGTGCAAGCATAGTGTAAAATGTTGATTTAACTTTTGTGTGACTTCCTATTTCATTCCTCTTTAAGTTTTTAGCATGTGTCCAATCAACATACATAAAAAAGGGATGAAATAATGCAATAGATGGATGGTTTTGAGAAAGTTGAGAAAAGAATACTTTCCCAATACTTGTATAAAAATGTAAAAGGAATAGATTATCCAAAGGGTTATTAAAATCCCACATACAACGAATAGAAGGTCATATAACCATTCCAAAAATAGTATTTAATAATCCTTGGTAATTAAACTAAAATGGAATATATTAGCCTAATTTGATGCTATCGAAATAATAAATAAATAAATTCAATACAAAAATTGACCAAGCAACTATGAAAAATAAATATGAAACCCTATTGTGCAAAGAGGGTTAGAAAGGCCTTAGATAATTTACGATGTCGCAAGACTATTTCGTAGTGGAGACCGACTAGACAGAGGAGGAAATTGTTCCACTAAGCATAAGAAAATGATGATCTGAGTTGTTTGGCTAGACTAAGGTTCCCGGGAAAGGGATTGGGGCACCTAGGTGCCCTAGTTCATAGAAATTACTAGATAACATCATTTAAGGTGTCGCTAAATGTTCACATGTGTTCAAATTTAGTTTTGTATATGTGTCACTGAACTTCACTGGATGTCACTATAAACCTAGGATGGAAGAGTCACCCGCAAAACCCTAAACAAATAATCAAAACCCTAAAAATAAAGATGTATATGAAGGGGTTAGGTTTTCCTCACCTTAGAATGGATGGAAATCATTGTGTGTTGCACTACATCTCATACCCAATGTATTTCTAGGTGTGTGTGTGTGTGTGTGTGTGTGTGTGTGTGTGTGTGTGTGTGTGTGTGTGTGTGTGTGTGTGTGTGTGTGTGTGTGTGTGTGTGTGTGTAGAATTATTCCCTATGTGCTCTTGTGTGAGTCACACTTTTTCAAAGAGAAAGAAATAACTAGATGTAGAATGTATGTAAATGGTGCATGAAATATAATAAAATATCCTCCCGTGAAGTGTGATGTGGATGAACAAACCTTTATCCCTTATGATGGAGCTAGATGGATGAAAATGGAGTAGTAAAATCCTTTGATGGATGTAACCTTAGGTGGTGATAATAGTGTTTAGATATTGGTCCCTCGATGGATGTAACCTTGGGTGGTATTAGTAATTTTTAGCATTTGGTCCCTCATTATGGTCTTGTAAATTTATATTTATATGTTTCTCTTGTTCTAATTTCATAATTAACCCCGAAAAGACCGACCACCAAAAATATAGAAATCTCAAATGGTTAAAAAGTTCCCAAAAAGTTAGAGGAAAGTGTAAAGAGGATCATCGTGTCCGAGGGACCAGTGGCACCAAGGTTGCCTATCTAGGTTGGGAACCCCAATTAGAATATGGCAAACAAATTGTAATAGTACAACCGGGAAAGTATAGGTGTAAGATCGAAAGTAGCGACAAAAAAATAAAAAATGGCCAAAGACATGGGTTAATTAGTACTCTTTTTCACTCAAGAACCATATGAATAGTAATATGAAACAGTTGAATAAATAATCACCAAAAGTGTGTGATTTAGTTTCTACATTTTTCCCACTTTAAGTTAGTGAGAAGAAAGCTTAGTAACATAAAGTAGATAGATATGCATACCTGATATCCATGTAGATCGATGTAGAAAATGTTCCGAGGGACTAGACAAAGTGTGGAGTGACAAAAAGATGGAACGTGGAGACTAAAGATGCAAAAGTGTAAAAATATTTATGAGAGTGAACCTAGGGTGGAAACGTGTGTGTAGATGCCAATGTGTGTGTTGTACTTGTATAGTAGTATGATGTGTGTGATTTTGAGAAATGTTGTTGTTGATTGTTTTCTTCCCATACATATGGACTGAAAAGATAAGACTAACAAGTAGTCAAATATGCATGTACAAGTGTAAAATCCATGTGTAAGGATGCATGTATATATGTAAAAATCATGTAATAAAAGTACAAAAATGAAAAAGGAACATGTGCACCTGATCCGTGATGAGAAGAAGGGTGTAGAACATCGATCCACCTTATTGTTCTGTTGCTTCCGAGGTGGCTGTTGTGGTAGCTGCCGAGAAGGTTGTTCTTGAGGATACCGCTTCGATTTTGGGGGCCGATTTGCCTTTCCAAGGCTTATGCTTTTACCTTGTGATGAGATCCTTGTCTTCGAAGGCTTCTTGAACATTCTGCATGGCTTCTTCCTACTGGAGATAATTCACCAAAGGTGGAAAAACTCACCTCATGTTGAGTGATGGTCAACGTGGTGATCAGTGTCCGAAACCGGGAAGGAAGAGCTCATAAGGTGGCGGGACTAACAACTTGTCATCCACTCGGTTCACCAAGAGTAGAGAGTTCTACACATAACTCGTCCACATGCCTCAAGAAGGATTCTACTAATTCGCCATCATCCATAGTCATCATGTGAAGCTTAGTCTCAAGACGCAACTTCGTCATAAGATTCTTGGCTTCATGGATGGTACACAACGTAGTCCATGCTTGAGAGGAAGTGATTGCTTCCCGAATGTAAGGTTGAACTTCATCGTAAAGGCTCAAGGTTATAATCATTAATGCTTTTGCATCGTCATTTTCATATTTAGCCAATAGATCGGGCGTCATGGGAGGGGCATCTTTCCTAGAAATGATCCAACAAAGATCTTCAAACCAAGAATCGTCTGCATTTTAGTTTTCCATGCGGTGAAATTTGGCCCTTTCAAGAGTTGGGCATCGGATAGCAATATTTTTGGAGCAGACATTTTCAAAACTCAAAATTGTATTTTATTTATTTATTTTTTTAAAAATGGCTACAATGCTACCAATGATAGTAGGTGAATGAATAATGTTCTATTCAATGCTTATCAAGGAATCTGTCCCTAAGATGGGCTTTATAGGCTCGTGCGGTGAAGAGACACGATGCTCTTGTGGGCTTTATACTTCGCATTCATCATCTTCATCATAGCCACGTTTAAGTTCTCATGCGAATTTTCCATGCTTAACATCAAACGTCGAACCAAAAATACTCCAACAATCCTCGGCACACAATCTCGTTAAGGAGAATATTCCCAGTGTTATGGAGCTTGTTAACCAAGGCAAAGAATAGCCTAGTGGTGTCTTCATTGTCACTCAATGCCCAAACATTTGGTGCATTACTTGCGGTGCTTTCTGCATCCAAAATTTGTGACATACACGGGCTGACCTCATTTTGAGATCGCTTTCACGGGTGTTGGCCACAACTTCAATGTCCTGTAGTGTTGGCTTCTCCTTGCTCCTTGGGCACTCTTCTTCGCTGCACAGGTGGGGATGCTTTGAGAACCATGGTTGGAGGTCCACGCAGGCCTCACGTTTCCTTGGCATGCTTCATAGGTCTGGATTCTTCTTTCTTCTACCACGCTCCTTTTATTCTCCACGTTTTGCTTACACACGTTTGCTCAGCAAAGCAGGTCAAAACGTATGTTCCAGGTTTGAATAAGCCAAGACAGTAGCAAATGAAATCTTCTGTTCAATGCTTCTTCCTTGGTCATCATCCACACAAAGCAAGTTGCTCCAGCCAAGAACAACAAACCTCCTCTAACGTAGGCACACACTCGGTGAGGGCACAACAAATTATCCATGCGATGGGACCAGTCTCTAATCTACAAACAAATGCCACAAAATGTTTTTTAATCTTCCACACAGTAGAGGATGGATAGCTCGATACCAATGATAGCAAGTGAATTAATAATGTTCTATTCAATGTTGTATAAGGAACAATGAACATGAGGAATATAAAGAAATGGGAACAATAGTTATAGGGATGGTTAAGGAGAACCGTATAATCGAACCATAACTCAGGTAACCATATACACGTGGAAGTGGTGGAAGTATGTATTACGCTAATAAAAGGATCCTTTAAATGTTGATTAAGTGTGATTTTTTGGGTGATCTCACATCATTTGGTTGAAGAAGTGTAGGAGGAAAGTCTCATGTATCCTCCAACCTATAACTACTTCCCAAGAGTGAAGATATCTCTCAGTATTGCCTCGTTTTTTGGGTGAACTAATGCCAAAGGGCCAAAGTAGGGTAGAGAGGAAGGTCTGATTTATCATCTAACATTTAACTACTCCCCAGAATCCTAAGGAAAATATTCTTGATAAAAGATCTTGTGTACGGTTATGTAGACTTCTCTTAACCCACTTGATGTATAACCCATCAGTCATGGACAAAAACTCGAAAACTGGATCGCATCAAGATTATGTTATAAATCCAAATGATGTGATCTGAAAATGGTACTAATTTTTTTATAGTACTTAGAAAATTCTAAAATGATTAAAATTATTAGACTCAACATTGATCATGAGTTCAATTTACTCAATTTTGGGTGTCTTGAAAACCCATTTTTTTAACTCTTCCAATATGATCAATTAATCTGATTTTTCCAACTTAAGTGAATATACTGAATCTATTTCAAATCCATTAAAAATAATCACAAGTTGAATTAAAATATGCACTCAATCTAAATTTTGGATTCCAAAATTTGCAAGTGCATTCACTATCTGATTGTGGGTTATGGATACTAAAATTTACTTCAATCCAATTAATCCAGTTTTGTGCTTGCTTTATCAATTAATCATCCAAACTAATTTAATTGATTTTATCTGATCAAAAGATTATAAAAACTAAACTAAATCCACACAAAAACCAGATTGTAATTGTGAATTGATCTTTTCAATGACCAATGAAGTACAATAACCCTTCAATAATGTCTAAGTATATCATAACCTAAAATGAGTTGATCAAAGACATTGGAAACTTCGTAATTTACCATAAACTGTTCCCAAAAATATCCATGGTTCCTATGGTGCCTTCATAGTGTGATCTCTAAATATGATGGAAACATGCCTATAGATTGTCATTTATAAACACTACATGTAAAAAAATTATAGATCTGGAAATCTTATGAAATTCTGAAAAACTTCCCTTTTTACTCCATGGCCTAGTATGTACTAGAATTTATTGCAAAATTCAGATCTCTTTGGTTCCTCATGCTTTTTCTTTGCAAATCCAATGGAAAATCACCTACACGGAAAATATACACAACTAAATGCAACAAAAGTCACATTTATGCAAATATCTTTGAATTCTAAACGAGTTTTTTTACACCAAATTAAAATTTGGCATATAAGTGCCCCAAATTCTCAATTATCTACAAGTTTCCTCTTATCCCGTATTCCACAGCTTCTCTAAATTGTTCTTAAACAAAAGGCATGGAGTTCCTTTTATATCTCGACCGAGATTTGTTGAGTTGGTTAACTGGATGTGACTTGGGAACATGAGGTTCCGGTTTCGATTCCCGCGCCTCCCTTTTCGACGCGGGTAATTTGAATTTTAAGTGGGTATATCCCACATGTATCCTATGACAGGGGTTTTTTTTTTTATATTACGATATCCATCCCAATTAATGTGTGGCACAAGCCAAATCTATATGCCTTTTTGTGGGCAAACCAACTATCTTCCGAGCCATTGATTGGCTCCGTTGAGTTGTGTAAACTCATAAGGGTCATTGTGATGACCGAGTTGGTTGGTGCTTTGAATGAACGAGCTAAGGTGTTTCCACATTGTGGCGAGCTAGAAGATTTGTTTTATTTGCTACTCCAATATAGGTTCTGATATATGATCAATCCAACCAATATGGTCACCCAAGTTGGTTGAGAATAATGTAAATACCGAATTAAATGGTATAAAATTTCTCCATACGAGTAATGTGGAAATGTGATCAACTCGATGGGGAGTTGATCACCCCACCGAGCTAGCAAAATAGCTCGTCGAGATGATTATAAACCTGCAATGCAAAAATCAAATCATAGTGCAAAAATCAAACTTGAAACACAATATCAAGCTCGGAATGAAAAATTGACGTCCACATGGTGGTTTGAGAGCCCATCACATCGAAAAATAAGAATATAGCTCTCACAGCGGTCGGGCTCCCCTCCGTTAAAAAAATTGAGCCTCTTGCTACCAAAACCAACTTTTACGCCCGATAAATACAGAGGTCACAAACCAAAACTAATGAACCTATTTTCCTTTTTTCCCAACTGCGCCACCGTCACCTTGCCACTAGTCCACTTGTTGACCTTCGCTCACAATGGTTGACCCATTTGAGACCTTAACTTTTACCAACAATAGAATCAGCATACATACTTTGTTTCGAAGGTGAGCATACCATCGGAAAGGTCTCAAGAATCCCTTCATGGTCCTAAATTAGGGAAGTTTAGGGAAGATGTGCATAGTGATAAATCATTTGGATCATGATGTCTCCCCTCTTGGGGTGTGTATGCGACATCGTGGATAGGAGACTTTGGTCCAAAATAGGACTGACCTTAGAAGTTGCACCTTGTAGGGGGGAGGGGATATTCTTGGTAAAAATAAAGCACATATAGACAAGTGGCTAGGAAAATAAGTGTTAGTATGAAAATCATGTATGTAGAGAACAAGTGTAAGCTATGCATACAATGTATAATCTAAGACATAAAATGATAGTGCAAACACGCAAGAAGACAATGTAGGCCAAGAAAAGTGAGTTACAAACATGGGATATCAATCACGATGTCACAAGACACTCAAGGTCGTAATGTCTGCAAAAAAACAAGCAAGTTTGAAAAAAAAAGGCAAAATCTAGTATATAATGACATAGAAAAGAAAGGAAAACAAATAGATAACCATGGTAAAGCAAGTAATCCTGCAAATAAATGCTACACATGAAACACTTTGTTAGCATGTTAGAGAGATAAAATTTATGTCAAAAGTGTGTATAATAGATAATTTAAAGTGCTAACTACATAAATGAAACAATACCACTTGTAGTGTATAAAATTGGATGCCCCCGGAACTGTTGTGGGGTTGGTAGTGTGTGAAATATCCATGTTGTGTGTAAAAGTTTTGTATTTGCGATCATAACTAGAAATCAAGTGAACATGCATATGTGCATCATAAATACAATGACATATAAGTAATATATCTAGCATGTGTAATAAGAGGAACACATTAAAGAAAATGTAAGAAAAAGTAGATGCAACCAAGATATACAACATGTTTTGGAGGGATGGAATGGAATCTAAAGTGAATGATAGGAGCCACGTACCCCCAAGTGAATGGAAGTGTATGCAATGAGGTTCATTTATTTATGCCTCCTCGTAGTTAAGAATGAACCATAAATAAGAGTTCTTCATCGGAAATGGTCAAACTATGTGTTGTGCATAGTCCGTTGTGGTGAATTTTTAGTGATGATGTACGACATAGAAATGAGACGTTTGTGATGTTATAGCCTAGGAATTTTTCATGAAAAGATGATCAAAAGTAGTGATGATTTATCCTAAAGTGTATATCACTAGATGATGAATATAATAGGGGATGATGATGCAAGATGAAGTGGTGATGTAGAATATAGCTTATATCACTATATGATGAGTGAAAGGAATGGTGATGTAGCTTATGGCGTATACCACTACAAGATGATGGAATAACTGACAATTTATCCTATAGCGTATGTCACTAACCTAGTAATATCGTATGATAGAATGTTGAATGATAAATGCATGAATGTAATGAGGTCCATTGGTGATGTATGCCCTCAATAATAAAGTATTGACCATTAGACTAGAGTACATCATAAGGTAGTGAGTGTAGGGCATACAAGTAGATGTGTAAAATGTGTAGTGTGTGTAGTGGTGGTAAGATGTAGTGCGAGATGTGTAATTCGTATTGTTTTGTGTGTGAGGTTCATGTGTGTAGGATGGCCTCAACATTAAAATGTGAACCGAAGCACAAGATTGTGTCATCGGTAATGTCGATGTTATAGTGTAGATGAAGATGTATATGCTAGAGTCTAGGTGAATATAAGATGCACGCGATGATAGGGAGAGAAATAAGCATAATGCCCCACAAGTGTATAAGTGATGGAAATATATGTATTGACACGAGAGGTTTCATGTGATTGTGGGAGAGCATAATCCTTGTTGTGATAAGAGTGAGGGCCAACACAATGGTAGGCTGAAGCAACAATAGGACCATGCAATGGTGGTAAAATTTGAAATGTGTCTTGGCCATCAATAGGAGTAGTTTCTTTGACAAAAGTGATTGGTTGGAGATTATGTGGGATTGATGACACTGTAGAAGACTTGATAGGAGAAGAAGGTGGACTAATTTTTAAAGGAGGTTTCTCATGTTGACTTGGCAATATCGTAGATGACTCAAGAGGAGGTGTTGTAGTGATTTTGAGGGGTGGATGTTTAGGAAGCTCTTTAATTTCCTTAGAAATTATGACATGATTCTCATTTGATTAATAAGATATAAGAACCCACTGATATGTAATAAGTAGAGAAATCCATATAACAAAACCTTATGCGGCGAATGAGATGAAACCTTTGTAAGAAACAAAATTGGGTTACAACCCTCTAAGCCCCTTTAATTAATTAAAAGACATATCCCCTGATCATGGCCCCTTCCACACATTATAATTAATTTAATCACTTATATTAAATTAATTATTACCTCACATCATTATTAATTTAATTACCTAAATTAAATTAATTTCTACCTCACCTCTCCACCTCACCTTGGACCCATTCCCAAACCCTAACCACCTAACCCTAACTTAAAAACTTTCCTTAACTAGCCATAACTCATTCTAAACCTAACTAAGACTTATTCTAGACCTTTCATTAATGACTAACCACTTGATCCTATCAAAATCCTGCCACTATAAGAAAGAATCAATCTTCTTGACCTAGACCATTCTCAATCACGTTAGAAAATGGAAAGAATCAGCTATTTTTTAAAAAAACAACCATCTTTCCCTAACCGATGTCATTTTTCCCTTAGCTAGCACCGGTCATGGAACCACCATTAATTCCATTAAGAAGAAAATTCCAACTCATTCACCCAGTTCTAAATCTACTCTTGGGATTTTGGGAATTCTTGCATTGGTATTCTCGAGCATCCAAGTGACCTCACGACAAACTAGAGATCATTCCAAAGCATTCACAACCTCCACCAAGCATCAACAGTGTGTTCCAGAGCATTGATCACCCAAAAGGAAGTCCGTGAGCCTTCTATTACTACTTCATGGGATAGGGTCTTGTCTCTCCTTCAACCACAATTATTGTTTCTAAAACTAGCTCCTAATATACAAGTAAGTGATTTCTACCTTCTCATCTCTTTCAAGATTTCATTTGTTAATCATTTATCTACTTTATTTCACTTTCTACCCTTCCCGGATCTCTTCTTCCTTACCTCCACCCATCCACTTACCCATTTCACCTATGTACCCATCCCAAATACCTATTTCTTCATCTATGATTCTTTAAAAATCCTACCACCTTACCTAATCCTCCCCAACTCTCTATATAATCATAGAGCTAAAACCACATCATTTTAATATTTGCACCTAATTTATCCTATCGTAATCAACTATTAACAATTATTGGCATCGGTCGCCCAACCAATACCGGTCTCGTGTGATCGGTGATTTATCTCATATCAGCAAGCTACTAACTTACCCAAAACCTTCCCAAACCTCATCCAATCTCACCTAGACTCTCCTAAAAACCAATACCACACCCATGTCACCTTGACAACACCTTTCCTTATCTATATTTAGTTGTATCTTCAATATTTATATTTAATCTAGTCTATTGTTAGCATATGTGATACCTAAATCGTATCGTTACGGAGGACTTTATTTTACTATCATTTATTTACATTAAGATGATTTTAAAAAGTGGATTGATGACCACTATAGGAAGTATCACACTTCTCAGATCTAGCATATGCTAGGAAGTCCACTGTCATATGTTATTTAACTCTATTTTGTGGTATTTTTGTGCTTCTACAGTAGTCCTTCTTATCTAAAAAAGAGCTCTTCATGATCATCCTAGTCTTCTCGACGGTGCACAACCTTATTTGACTTCACAGGGTATTCCTCCTCACCTCACCTTTACCTTATTTATTATATACGCAACATTGTGGTGAATTTTTTTGGCACGCCCAAAGATGGGACCCTCGTTTGTAGGTTTCATTTTATTCATAAAGGTTTCATCTTGTATGTTTCCTTTCTAAATCATTATTCACTAAGTATTCTTTTTGGTAATCTGCTACTTTGTAATTTTTCTAAATGAAACACTTATTTTGGTTTATTTAAAAGAATTATTCTTCTTTTTTGTTCTTGCATTAGTGAAATTCATCTTTCTTCTTATGTACTCTTATATACATGGAATATCATATTTCGATTTGGGGCTTAAAACATTTGCATTCCATCCCTATCTGTTTGCATATTTAGGTCACATAGTTAAGTAGCAATCATATGATAGAGGTCATGATTGTTTGTGATTGATTAATAAAGAATAGTTCACATGTGTACATACACTCCTTATCTAAATCACTTAACACAATATACAAACTTCTTAAACATTTCCTTCCAGGAAGAAGTCATCAAGGATTTAAAAACCCTTTGACGATGGGCCCGCCAGTGTGTTTCATCATTTTTTCATATTATATTTCAGACCTCGCATCTTTGCAAGCTATATCAAGGGATCCTTCCCCCCAAAAAAACCTGAAACCATCCATAGATTACTTTTTAGGTACCTTTATTATTGAAACATTTTTATATCATTCATAGTCAGTCTTAAGGCATAAGCCAACTAAACACTAAAAATATGATCTCAAGAAAATGGGTTGCTAGTTTTCACTTGTGGATTATCACTTTCTTTCATGTCTTCTTTATTTTTAGGTGTGAGGATTATTTTATCAAATTTTTATTTCTTTTTTCACTCAACCATCACAACCGGTTAATTCTGGTTTTTAGAGTGTGTTGGATTAGATTTGCTACACACAGTTTCTTTCTAGATTTCTTTTGATCAAATCAAACTCATATTTTTAAAATTTATTCATTTTCACAGTAACCAACATTGATTACCTTCCTACTCGGCATCAGTTCAAAAAAAAAATCAGTCTTTTCATCTAATCAAGACTTTGATTAATTGACCGATATTGGTATTTGTGTTTTTGAATTTCACAAAAACAAAAACCTCTTTTCATCTACCAAATTCTTTCAAAATTTGTTTATGAGTTTCTGTCACTTTCATAGAGCCCAAAATACCTCTTTTCCACCTTTCATATGGTTTGGAATCAACAACATGAGCGAGCTCTTATTTTTCACCTAAGTTGTATATTGTTACCTACTACCTACTCTCCGCTTTCTATTTCTTCACCAATGGAATCTAATGGACCCGTGATTGTACTTGAGTTTTATGAGGATTTCACTCATTTCCTTGATCACAATACCATAGACTTTAAATAATACCTTACTAATTCTTCTACCCATGACTCATCGGTTCACCTCTCTATGGGATGGCTAATTCTTTTCCCTCATTTCTACCACCTCCGCCATATCGGCAAACACTAACGTAGCTACCCAAACTACTCTAGTATAAACCAAATAGGTCTCATAACCAACTACTTCACAAGTGACCTCTACACCCTTGACATCCGCCATCCAATGGACATCTTCCATATCCTTATTTACGTCCCCTTATACATGATTCCCTTCATCATGAGTTCCTTATATACATGTTTCTATGTAGCCGCATTTTTACCGGCATCCTATACCCTCTTTCGGAATTTGGACCTTTCTATACCCCAAAATCTTCAACCCATCACTACAAGGGTCTTTACACAAGTTCCTCCCACATAAACCTTACCTCATACATAGCCTATTGCCTCCTTTTAATATTCAAGGTATTTTCCGTCATATTCTCGCTAGTGCTTATATACCTACATCTCAATTTTCTTATTCCACACCAAAGACACACTTTGGTATGTCGTCTATGACCGATTCATCTCATCCACCCCCTTATACCATAAGGGGCGGTCCTCAATCTTATCCTACCACAGATCTTATCAAGATGATAATGGATAAGATGAAAACACTAGAGGCCTTTGTTTCCAAATCTTGAAATGTCCTCACTTATGATGAAATCAGAATTAATCCATCCACCCATCCATACCTATCCACTGTTATCCCACACAATGGGAGTTACCCAACTTCAATTGTTTCAATAGAAATGAATAACCTCAAAAATATTTATGATCATTCAAATATGTGTGTTATCGGATCGCCCATGATGATGCCTTATTCCTTAGAAATTTTCGCATGTCCTCGACAGACCCGCTCTAGACCGGTACATGGATTTACCTAGCACTCGGTCTTATCTTTCAATCAGTTGACGTAGAATATCCATGATCATTTCTTAATAAATATCTCTAGGAAGGTTTCCATTACTAATATTTATTCTATTTGGAAATACGAGGATGAGTTTATCATAGATTTCATCGCACATTGGTAGGGCCTCATCAATCAACTCACCTTCAAGTTACCACAAGCATAGATCACGAGTTGATCACAAAGGCATGTGTTAGACACATTTCCATGATTATCCATGTTCAAATGTCTTGTATGTTTTATGAATCCTTCACCATGGCTCGAAAACTGGAGATTTGTGCCCTTGAAGAAGAAAAACGTAAGTTGCATAACAAGAACACTAACTACAAATTGAACAAATCTTCTTCTAAACTACCGAATAACCATTCTAATAACCATTCCAATTCCGAAGGATATGTCAACGTGGTGATTCTGAAATTCATCCCCTTTCATCCGACTAATCAACCAAAACCACCTACCATCCTCTCTCTTGTTACAAAATTCAAATACAAGTATTAAAAGAGGGCTTACACTCCTATCGGCGAACCATATTCTTCTGTGTTGGAAAAGTGTTCAAAATATGGAGCTATCACCCTTCCACCTATTAAATCCAATACTGGTTTTCATCCTTCTCATCCTACACCGTCATGGTATAAAGAAAATGACTTCTATAACTATCACCAAGTTAGGGTACATAACGATAGGAATTACAAAGCCCTCAAAACATTTCCTAAGGAATGCTAGATAGTGGTTATCTCATCCTAGACAATCCTAATTCACCTACCTTTTCCAATATGGGTGTGTTTAAGAAACATTTTCTTAATCATACCCCTTTATCAAACCATGTTTTGGAGACCTCTAGTATTGACACTAATATGCATGAGGTTCACGTCGTTTACATCATAGTACCTATTCCATCTATCCAATTTCCTCCCATAACATCTATCGAGAAAATATTGCATGAAATCCTCTACCCATGGAGGATCCTATCACACCTACTCATCTATCCACAAAGGATCCTATCACACCTACTCCTTTATCCACAGAGGAGCCTATCACACCTACTCCTCTACCCATGGAGGATCCTATCACACCTACTCCTCTACCCACAGAGGAGCCTACCCCACCTATTTCTCTACCTACCGTAGAGCCTATATTTCCTATTCCTCTACCCAAGGAGGAACCTATCTCACATGTTCCTCTACCCAAGGAGGAGCTAACCCTATCTACCTTTCTACCTAAATAGGATTCCACATCACTTGTTTTGCCTTCTCCTTGACCCATAGAGGAGCCACTCTTATCTCCTCTTCCTATAGGTGATGCTTCTCTCAGGGTCTTCCAAGATCCTGTCAACCTTCTTATATCATTCCTGCCTACTAAATCAGAAGTGAAAACCTTCCTGTATTAGAGGACTTATATTTCTTGACGGGTTTCACCACTGGTTCATTGTCTTCTAAATGTATACTATCCTCAAGTTTGGTGGACCTATTAGAGTATGTTGATTACTCCACACTCTAGGGGTGCCCTCCACTCCCACTATCCGCCCAAATGTAGATGTTGTGCCTAGATACCTCAACTATCTATCCTAAGGTATTTAAGGTAACTAAAATGATGATAATTGAGCCTATCATATCAGCCCCTTCTTCTTCACCTCACCTTCACCCAAACCTCTATCTCGCACCTAAAGCTACCTATTTCTTAGGGGTTATACCAACACCTAGCCTACTACATCCCGCAAAGTGAAACTAGACTTTTCTACTCAACCACCACCCATCACAAAATTGATTCCCACATATAAGAAGAAGACCCAACCTCCTAGGCATGTCACCCTGGTCTCTCCCATGCCTTATCTTTCACCTTTTCCTCTACCTTTGATTTTAGGCCCACACCCTTCCAACTCGGTCAAGTTACCTCTTCACCAAGGTAAATCCAAAGCACACCAACCCACACATGAACATTTGCCTTCTCATTTTTCCACACTTCGCCTTCATCACCTCTTCTTCCTACATCTTATCCATTACCTAAAACCACGTGTTATTGCCAACACCGCCACTCTCACCTTGGATTTCTAGGGTACCATTGCCTTATAAATATCCTTCTACCTCATGCAGCCCTTATGCACCTTTACCCAAAGATGTGCAACCTAAAATAAAACAAAAACATTCACTACCTACTAGAAAGGTAATAACACCTACTCCACCTCCATTAGTGCCTCTCTCACAAAAATCACCCACACGTTCATCCAAGCCAACTCGACTTCTCACTATGATCTATTGGAAGGGCCCTATTCTAACATATTCTTTATTTTTTAGAAACCTCCGATATCTAATTACCACCTATTAAGCCTTCTAACCTGCTCAAACCCAAACTAGTAGGGTTTGACGACACCAAAATATGCATATATCATCACTCGCTAGGGCATGATGTCGAAGGTTGTAAGGCCCTAAAAATATTTTCTTTCAAGATTGTAATTCGATGGTCTCTTCGATGAAGATGACCTATGGGAGAAAAATGCTATCCCCCTTCACCCACTACCACATGGTCTAGCCCTATATCTATTCAAATGACGTTTACCAAAGATCTCCGCTATCTTTTCCTCCTTCCATATTTGAAATAAATATGGTCTTAATAACCACTCAATCAAAAAAATAAAGTAAAAGAAAAAAACTTGTAACCCATCTAGTGTACCTTCACTAAAAATTCCACCTACACCTACCCCTAAGGTAACCATCTCTCGGGCCATTGTAGATTATTCTGATGGAGTCACACATCGATATATTATTAAATAACTTCATCAATATCCTCTAAATATGTCCTTGTAATACCTTTAATATATCGAGGTTACACCAAATGATCCTACATCTCTGCCACCATCTTTACCCCTCATGTTTCCTCCATCACCATTTTGCCTCAAACTTAAGCCCCCATTACCTCTCCTCAATTTTCCACCATAATTTTCTTTGAATTATATATTTCCCCTCTAACATTATATTATCCCGATCCCACCATCTTCATCACTTCCTACATTAATGATACTAATATCCATATTTCACTCCCGAGATAAATATTGAAACAAACCATGCACATAGAAGGAACCAGAGAAAACTCATTCAATTCCTGCAAATTAGTCGTAAAAGATTCAACAACGAAGTGACAAAGGCCAAGAGAGATCAAAGGATCATGTACAAAAGAAAATGACTATGTCGGGCCATTTCTACATCTTAAATCCATTCTCCAAGTTACAGGTAGGAAGAACTATAAAATAATAGAGTTAGACAAGAAGGGAAGATGTTAAAAAGAGTCAGAAGCAAGAAGAAGAAACAATGTCAAAGATTCAAAGTCTTTAGGCTCGAAATAGTTCAGGAAATGGTCCAAAATTGACCAAGTATGGAGGAGGCAGTGGAAGAGACCATGTGTCCTCATGGCACTTCTCCAAAGATGGACCCAAATAGAGAGGCTCAAACAAGCACCGCATCTCCGTGAGTGCAAGCACAGAATGGAGGCAGGGTCAAATGGTCAAATAGAGTCAAAGGTGGATAGGGTGGGCCTCAAAAAATTGGCTAAGTATGAATAAGCAAGTGGAGAGTGCCAAGTGTCAGCGTAGCGCATCTCCAAGAGTTGGTCCCAAGGCAGAGACCCAAATGAGCATGAGCTCACCACATATCCCAAAGTCTAAAAGGTAAGAAGGACCATTGAAAATTCCACAAAGTAGTGGAGGACGACAAGTGTCAACTCGATGCTCTTCCAAAGGCAAACTTTGGGTCGGGTTTGCAAACAAGCATGGTGCCTCCACGTGTCCTCAAAGGGGGTAGAGTTAGTTAAATAGTCAACACATAATCCATACCAGTGGAGGCTACCAAGTGTCTCAATGGCACTTGATTCAAGGGTCAAATAGAGAAAAGGTCCCCAAGTGAGTTGCAAATTGATGCGTGTCCCGGGAAGGTGTGGCATCGGGAAAATTAGTTTTTCGCCCTTTTCCCCAAAAGGAGTAAAAGTTACAAAATGGCCCGTGACTCCACCAAGGAAAAAGTCAACATATAGACCCAAGTCAAAGCCAAGGCAGGGAGTCAGGGAAAAAAGTGAAAGTTTTCCTTTTGTCCAAAAGGCATAAAAGCAAAGATGGAAGCGCATTTCCTAGCCAACCAAAAGGAGCCACGTGTCCATGCAGAGCTTCGGGGCCATGGAGTTTTCTGGATTTTGTGATTTTCGTGAAAAAGGAGAAAAGTTAAGTTCTGAGCCCATGCCCATAGACCTGATTTTGTCCCAATCCAAAAGGGGGACCCATTTTTCAAATTGTTTTCCCACCCATTTGTACAGAATCGATGCAAAACTTCAAAGGGGCATATCTTTTGACTCAGGGCTCGAAATATAGCAAATTTGACACCGTTGGAAGCATCTCAATGTCCTCTACGCCATGGAAGGATTAAAAATTCATTTTTTATAGGACCTAGTAGGAAAAACGAAGAAAATTCTTCCAAGACATTAATGTAGAATCCAATCTCTTCAACTACCAGATCTAATTCGATTCGATTCGCTGGGGAACCAGTGACATATTGTGGGTGGATTTGCAGAAGGCATTGATATTCAGTGGTTGAGCTTTCAAGGTAGGATTCAATGCGTATCTCATGGTGGTTGGAGTAGGATGTGAATTTTCCCTCTTCTCTCTCTTTTCCTTCTATATATACTATAACACTTCTCGTTTGAAGGAGAGACATTCTGGGCATAGAGAAACTCTGTCAAATTTGTTTCTCGATGCCATTTTTGAGCAAAAACCTTCTCCCATGCCTGGAAAATGTATTTGTGCCTCTATTCCAGAAATGTAATGGTCTGTGCACCTTCTAGAGCAATAAAAAATGTGTTTTTGTGGTGTTCTTCAACCCTTTGCATCGTTTTGTTGTTTCTTTGTGCCTCTCCCTTTCAGTCTTGGTTTTTGTGCATGTATTTCACATTTGCAGGTGTAGGATGTTGTGTTTCATGGAGTTTAATGGATGATTTGCAAATCTGGGCCGTGTCACTTCTGTCTGACCTCCCTCATCTCCATTTTTTTTTTTCTTTCTCCCTCAATAGAATATCTCACTTCCTTTGTTAGTGTATCACCGCTTTAGTGTAGGCTCTATTTTTCCCTCTTTCTCTCTCCTTGGTTCCTTGGAATGGTTAGATTAGGTTAGATTTAGTTTTCTTGCACTGGAGTAGCTCATGGCAGGTAGTTTAGGAACAAGAACCAGCTTTCTCTGGAGAGCTTTCCCACTTTTTCAAGGTCCCACACCTTGGGAAAGTTCAATGTTATGCAATCACACCAAATGAGTCTGACCTTAGAAAATTAGATCCATAACTCATTTGGGGGTGCTGTGATTTCACACTAATAGTTTTGGCATGCCGGTGGGACCAAGAGGTCTTCATTTCATTTCATCAAGTTGATGTGTTCTTGGTGAGATTCATCCTTTAGAGGCACATTCAAAGCACATCTGGTGACTCCATCTGGTCAAAAACCCATTCTCTGAGTTGCAAACCTTTTCCATCCATATCCACTCATTTTCATCCATTTTCTTCTTCCATCTCTTTCATTTTCTCCCACTCCATGAAGTTGTGCAATCATGACTTCATTCCCTTCATGGAACTCACACTTACAACAACAATAATATGTTCCACCTCCAATGCTTTTCACAACTCCTCCAAATCAACATTATGAGTAGATTCAAAATCATTATACCTATCCACAACAACAATGCCAAAACTAGTTTGGCCATGAAGCTTATCAGGAATAGGGATATGCATATAATGACAACAACCAAATGGAGGATGCTGGTTTGTTGGAGAAGATTCAAAAAATGGAGGCTAGCATGGTGCAGTCTAGAGGCATAGCACAAATGAAGGTGTTCAAGATTGGTTTCAGGGCACCTTGTCTATGGGAAGGCCCTTTTCCAAGACACTACAACCCTCAAGAGAAGCTTGACTTCATGGTTGAAATGTTGCCCCAACTTGCACAATGGATTGAGGAGATAGAAGCATATGAGAAAAGTCTGAATCAACCTTGTCAATGGGTAAGTCATTCAATAACTCCTTGTCTTTCTTTTTCACCCTCTCAAGCTTTACCATTTCAGCATGATCAAGATTCAATCCCCTCAGTTGCTTCCCCAAGTGTTAGTTTCATCCCTCCATCCCCTAGTCTTCCATCCCATCTCATTTTTTCTGCCCTTTTCTCTTCCAAATCCAAATTCCCTCCACAAGAGCCAAAATAAATATCCTCCCCTCCAAAGAAACAAGAAGTTTCATCTCCTCCCTCTCCACCACAAACAATTGCAAAGTTGGTTGAACCCCAACCTGCCACTCCTCTTGTTTTCCCAAGTCCATGTTGGGAAGAGTCCCAAGAAACCAGTCAAGGAGAACAAAGAAGAAGAAGAGCCCAACAGAAAAAAAAATGATAGACAATCTGAAGAGTTGGGCTGCCAAATTTGGGTTTACAAAGATCCCCTTGATGGTCAAGCCAATAGAGGAGGTCAAGATTGAAGAACCAGTGGTGGCTGAGGCTGAGTTTGTAGCAGGAGAAGAGCAAGAACAAGAAGAAGCAGATCAGCAATCAATTTTCTTAGAATGTAGTGTCTATGTTGGCACTTTGTTTGAAAAGAATGCTGATCCAATTGAACTTGCACCATCAGCCATGGAAGGAGAGAAACAATCAGCTCAAAGTCCCATTGGAAAGGAGCAAATGGGTGAAACCAAATCAGAGTTTGTAGTAGCAGAAGAAGAAGACATCATTGATGTTTTCTTGCTTTCATTTGAAGGGCCTGATTTGGTCAATAAACCCATCATGGAGGAAAGCTCTAAAAGAGATCTTGCAGCCCCAACTTGTCCTCTAGAACAACAGATTGGAGAGTTTGATTTGAAAAACTTCATGCTAGAGGAAGAGTTCGATCAAGAGCAAGATAGTCTTCAAGCAGCAGAGGAAGGAGAAGACTCTCTAGATCCAAAAGAAGAGGAGTACATTCCAGCAGTGGAGGAGAGCATTCATTTGCAGCAGCCTACATTTTATAGCAGCCCTCTGGAATCAAGTTTGGAAGATCTTGATCTTCCATGTTCTTCAAAAGAGGAGGAAGGAAAAGGTAGGAGGATCTCACCACTTCTTCCACACCATCCATCCAAGAAGGTCCACAAGAAGACTCCATTTTTGGAGTTGAATTTCAGAGCAAGGGGCACATTCAAAGGATCAGACCATGCCCAATTAGGTACTTGGCTTCATTGGGGCCAAAGGAGTAGCCACAACCAGTCATGCTTGCTTCTAAGCATGAGGATGAGCATCAAAGTACCAAGGGTCATCATCAATACCTCTAGAAGTCTGATGCAAGTCAGCTGGAGGAGGTATTTTCCATTAATGCTGATACTTTGATGATTTGGGTGGAGGACCAACTTATTGTCAGTTTTTCACTCATCCAACCAGCCATGTTTAGTGCCAAATCAGTTGCATGGCTTCCTTTTTTGAGGAAGGGAAGCTATTTCTCCCTGTCAGTTGCAAGTTTTGTTTGAGCTCCCTTTGCTCTTGGTTAGAGTAGTGTAGGTAGATTTGTTTTCAGCAGAAGAAGTGCTTATGCACACTCTGCATGTCTCATTTGAGACATGTATGATTTGATCTTTGTATATAAGTTTTGTTTGTATTTCTCAAGAGGGGCATGAGGCTAGGCTCTTAAACTATTTAAGGAAAGAAGGCTCATGTTTTCCTGTGATAGTTGTAAATCAAAATAGGGAACAAATGTAGAGCAACTAAAATTTGTTTCGAGACAGTCCATTTGAGGGACAGATGAAAACCACGGGTCGAATCAATTTTCTACTCTCAGAAATCATTGTCTCAAGGTTTTCTTATGAAAATTGAGAGTGCAGGCTCGGGATAGGAAAGATATAGAAAAGGCTTGCAGTCAGGCTCGCAATGGCTCAAGGATCAGTTCCATGTTTATCAAGCAGACTCCATGCCCAATGGATGCTTCAAGCAACTGTTATCTTTATATAGTAAGAAGATGTCCTTGTGAGTCACCAAATTTTTATCCATATTTCACTCCCGAGCTAAATATTGGATCGAACCATGACCCCGCATAGAAGGAACCCAAGAAAAATCATTCAAATCCTACAAATTGGTCACAAAAGATTCAACAACGAAGTGACAGAGGCCAAGAGAGATCAAAGGATCCTGTACAAAATAAAATGACTCTGTCGGGCTATTTCTACATCTTAAATCCATTCTCCAAGTTATAGGTAGGTAGAACTATAAAATAAGCAGAGTTAGACAAGAAGGGAAGATGCTACAAAGGAGCCAGAAGTAAGAAGAAGGAAGAATGGTGAAGATTCAAAGTCCTCGGGCTCAAAACAGATTCAGGAAAGGGTCCAAAATTGACTAAGTATGGAGGAGTAGTGGAAGAGACCACGTGTCCTCGTGGCGCTTCTCCAAAGATGGACCCAAATGGAGAGGCTCAAACAAGCACTACATCTCCATGTGTCCCAGGGTGGAACGGAGGCAAGGTCAAATGGTCAAATAGAGTCAAAGGTGGATAGGGTGGGCCTAAAAAAATTGGCTAAGTATGAATGAGCAAGCGGAGAGTGCCAAGTGTTAGTGTAGCGCATCTCCAAGAGTTGGTCCCAAGGCAAAGACCCAAATGAGCGCGAGCTCGCCACATAGCCCAAAGTCTAAAAGGTAAGAAGGACCATTGAAAAGTCCACAAAGCAACGGAGGTTGACAAGTGTCAACTCGACGCTCTTCCAAAGGAAAACTTTGGGTTAGGTTTGCAAACAAGCGTGGTGCCTCCACGTGTCCTCAAAGGGGGCAGAGTTAGTTGAATAGTCAATGCATAAGCCAGGCCGATGATGGAGGCTGCCAAGTGTCTCAATGGTGCTGATTCAAGGGTCAAATAGAGAAAAGGTTCCCAAGCAAGCGCCAGACTGACGCGTGTCCCAGGGGAAGGTGGGGCATTGGGGAAAAGTTAGTTTTTCACCCTTTGCCCCAAAAGGAGTAAAAGTTACAAAATGGCCTGTGACTCCACCAAGGAAAAAGTCAACATATAGACCCGAGTCAAAGCCAAGGTGGGGAGTCGGGGAAAAAGTGAAAGTTTTCCTTTTGTCTAAAAGGCATAAAAGTAAAGATGGAAGTGCATTTCCCAACCAACCAAAAGGAGCCATGTGTCCATGCAGAGCTTCGGGGCTGCGGGAGTTTTCTGGATTTTGCAATTTTCACGAAAAAGGAGAAAAGTTAAGTTCTGAGCCCGCAAACCTAATTTTTGTCCCAATCTGGCTGCCACGTGTCCCAATCCAAAAGGGGGACCCATTTTTCAAATTGTTTTCCTGCCCATTTGTACAGAATCAATGCAAAACTTCAAAGGGGCATATCTTTCGACTCAGGGCTCAAAATATAGCAAATTTGACACCGTTGGAAGCATCTCAATGTCCTCTATGCCATGGAAGGATTAAAAATTCATTTTTTAAGGCCCTAGTAGGTAAAATGAAGAAAAGTATTCTAGGCCATTAATGTAGAATCCAATCTCTTCAACTACCAGATCTGATTCGATTTGATTCGCTGGGGAACCAAAAGTGACATATTGTGGGCAGATTTGTAGAAGGCATTGATATTTAGTGGTTGAGCTTTCAAGGTAGGATTCAATGTGTATCTCATGGTGGTTGGAGTAGGATGTGACTTTTCCCTCTTCTCTCTCTTTTCCTTCTATATATATTGTAACACTTCTCATTTCAAGGGAGAGACATTTTGGGCATAGAAAAACTCTATCAAATTTGTTTCTCGATGCCATTTTTGAGTAGCGAACCTTCTCCCATACCTGGAAAATGTATTTTTTCCTCTATTCTGAAATGTAATGGTTTTTGCACCTTCTAGAGCAATAAAAAAACATTTTTTTGTGTGTTCTTCAACCCTTTGCATCGTTTTTTTGTTTCTCCATGCATCTCCCTTTCAGTCTTGGTTTTCTATGCATGTATTTCACATTTGCAGTGCAAGATGATGTGTTTCATGGATTTTAATGAATGATTTACAGATTTGGGTCATGTCACTTTTTTGACCTCCCTCATCTCCACTTTTCTATTTCTTTCTCCCTCAATAGAATATCTCACTTCCTTTGTTGGTGTATCACTGCTTTAGTCTAGGATCTGTTTTTCCCCCTTTATCTCTCCTTGGTTCCTTGGAATGGTTAGATTAGGTTAGATTTATTTTTCTTGCACTGGAGTAGCTCGTGGTAGATAGTTTAAGAACAAGAACCATCTTTCTCTGAGAGAGCTTTCCCACTTTTGCAAGGTCTCACACCTTGGGGAAAGTTCAATGTTATGAAATCACACTAAATGAGTATGCCTTAGAAAAGCGTATCCATAACTCATTTGGGGGTTTTGTGATTTCACACTAATAGATACTTGTGTTCTACGTGTTATGATTGATGGAAGTGCTAGCATTAATATCATTTCTTCCCATGCATACAAAAAATAATGATAACCACCAATGGCATCCATAATAACCCTATTATGTTGCATTATTTCAATGATGCCATGACTTATAACCTTGGCACCATCATCCTCCACATCTGCATGGGTCCTTACACCAGTCACAAACTATTCTATGTTCTTGAGGGGAAGTTTCAATATAACATGCTGCTTGGTCGACCCTGGATTTATGCCAAGTGATGTGTATCTTAAATTCTTCAATGTTACCTAAAATTTGAATATGAAGGGCACCCCTACACCATTCAGGAATATCTTTCATCTTTGAAAACCTAAAACATGCTTTACCGACCAAATGATGTCCTTGTTCTAGTCAAGATATCTACCACCCCTATCGCTTCATCTTCTTTTGTTACCTCATCTACCACGTCTACCTCTACACCTTCCACATCTATCCCATCTGTCCCATCCTATTTCATAGGTTCCATAGCTAGACTAACTGCCAATCCACCTATTTCACGAGCAACTGATTCCCCAACTTCTTAGGATTCTAGTAGCTTATCCATCCTCGCTACCCAAGTACCGACCTCTGACCCCTTGGTAGGTGTTTTTAAATTCCTTTCCCTAGGGAGTACCACCTATACAACATAGACACTTTCCTTACTCCTTATGAGTATGGAAGTATTTACCAACACCCAAGATACGACCATCATGTAGGAGAGGTTTTTCCATATGGTCATCCCCACCTTCGCACCAACTAAACATATGGGGGACTCAACACTTAATTTTATTCTACCAAAACACCTACCACATATTCCTAATAAGGTTATAATTGTCCTTGTAGAGGAAGATAAGTCTTCTCCACCTAGGTCACCTACCACGTGGCCTTCACCCATAGAGTCCTTAGATCTATAATCCATCCCTCATAACTATTTTTTTCATGAACATGGTCTCGTTTGTACCTCTAACCTATCATCATCATGGAGAGGTTCCCTCTTCCTTTCCTCTTATTTTTCTTGACATGCTGGATGATGACACACCTTCTATCAATGTATTTCAATGTCAGGATGATGATTTTATTCTCACCTATTTAGGTGCGAAGATTCTTACATTCACTAGTCATCACCTTCTCGAGACATAAAGTATGTTGAATGAATCGACCATAGAGATCAACATTAACACTCAGGATGACCCTCAAATTCCAAAGATAGGCCAATCTTTAGATTCTACCAAACAAGAATCCTTCACCTCTTTCCTTCAAGATCATAGAATGAAGGGCTTTGTTGGTATTATGTCGATATGCCCAGTATTGACCCTCATATCATGGTACACAATATTGTGACCATCCCCAATGCCAAACTTGTGAAAAAAATCTATAAAAATGCATCCAATCGTTTCCCTTATTTTGAAATAATAACTCCACCACCTTATTTTTCTTCCTTCATTCTACGCATTGACTATCCATAATGGATTTCTAACATTGCTCCTCCCACCAAAGCCATAGGGAATATACATCTTCATGGGCTTCCACGACCTTAACCTTTCCTGCCCTAAGGATGACTTTCCTCTTCCTAGCATCAACCAACTCAATGATCTTATATTATGAGATGTTATCTCTTATGGACAGATTCTTAGGTTATAATCAAATATTACTTTCTGGAAGATAAACACAAATCCAAATTCATCACCCCATGGGGAATTTCTATTATCGCATCATGCCCTTTTACTTGAAAAACATTAGTGTCACCTATCAATGTGTTATGACCTATATGTTCAACAATATCATGCATGAAATATTGGAGGATTATGTCGATGACATTCTCGTTAAGTAAAAAATTCATGTCAAACACCTCGCAGTTCTTAAAGTCATCTTTAATCATCTCATCCAATCTGCGTTCACCTTCATCTAAAGAAGTTTAGTTTTTCCCTTCTCTTCATAACACTCATTGGTTTCATTGTCTCTTTATAGGGCATCAAATTTTATCCTGCCAAAATCAAGGATATTCTCGAGATGCCTCCATCTATCGAACTTCGACAACTTCATAAGTTGCAAGGAAAATTACAATCCATTCGATGATTTATTTCCAACCTTTTTGACCAATGTTATCCTTTTCATCATCTCCTTCAAAAGGATGTCTCCTTCAATTGGAATGAGGAGTACCACAAATCCTTTGAACCATTGAAGAATTACCTTCTTGAGACACCTATGCTCCTTCCACTTAAAGATGACAAACCATTTTACCTCTACATTTATGTCACTCGACCATTTTTAGGTGTCATGCTTTCTCATTCTGCAATGAGCAACACGAGGAGTAAGTGGTTTATGACATAATTCGTACTCTTTTCAACTATGAGACTAGGTATACTCATGATGATAAGCTTTTCCTAGCCTTGGTCTTCGTGGACAAAAAACTTTGCCACTATGTACTTAACCATAAAACCTTCATCGTCACCAACACCGACCCTCTACGTTACATGTATGTTAAGAATTACCAACACCAATGCACCATTCATAGGATACTTCTTCTTACATACCTAGAGTTAGAGTACATCCATAAAAAAAAATTCAAAGGACAAATCATCATAGAACAAGTTGCAGATGCTCCTCTTCTTAGGAATCGATCCTCAAACTTTGATTTTTCGGATGAGTATATTGCCACCCTTTCCCTTGATGATATTATTTATCAAATGACACTATTATTTGATGGATCCAAATGTCAACATGGGGGAGGTGTGGTGGTCATCCTCATTCCTCTTGATGATGAGCCTATTCTATTATCCTTTAAGCTAGACCTTGACTATATTAATAACATGGTTTAATATGAAGCACTTGTGTGAGGTCTTCAAACTGCTATAGCCCTATATGTTAAATCGATTAATATCTTTGCTGACTCTCAATTGGTTGTGAACTAAGTCACTTGTTTGTACCAGTGTTGTAATGAAGATATTTAAAAGTATAAACATCGTGCCAATATCCTCTTGACCACTTTTGATCACTTCCTCATTCAAACTACTTAGTGATCCATGAATGAATTCAAGGATATCATGGATTTTCTTACTTATCAAATACTTGCCTCACCTTCAGACTCCAAAATATTTGTCATAGTGTAATGGTTACGGTCACGCTCTTATATTATCCACAATGTAATTTTTTTGGGAAGAATTGAAACTAACCCACATGATATTTAGTATAAGTAATTCATTCACTACTTCTCCCTTTAAATTTTGTCTCCACATCTCACTCACAATGGATGAAGATCCTTCATAAAAAGTGTCTCTTATTATGTCATCATGAGGGGTATTCTATAGAAACACGACTTTGACGGTATCCTTCCGCACTACCTCATCGGTTCTTAAATCCCATAGACCTTCAAAGAAAGTCATGATAGGATTTTTGGGGGAAATTTTAGTGACCTTTGGTGGGTGTCATCAATCCCTTTATTTAATCACCTTATTGTTGATGTCATATCAAACCAAATGGTGTGTCTAAAGCTATATGCAATAAGATTACTTTAACCGATCTAGTAGTTGATTTGTATTTATTTTTGTATTTTCTGGGGATCTCTTTAATGTCTTAAGGAATTATTGGTAAAATATTATTCAAATCAAACTATGAAAACTTGCTGAAAGTAAACATACTGATAGCTTTGCTAAAAGGAAACACACTGTTTAGAATGGAAACACAATTGTTGGTGGAGAATAAACACACTTGCTTATGAAAGTAAACACACTTGCTTTTGAAAGTAAACACACTCAATTTAGAATGCTCAAAAACAATTGCAAGAAATATAAGAATCTATCTAAAAACATGTAGGAACAAGTATAAAATAGAGTTTAACTGGAAGGATTAAAACAATACAAAATTAACATATCTAAGATATTTGCTGAAGATATATAAATACCAAATAAACAAATATCTTGGTCCTTGGGGAGTGGGCCCTTTCTCCTCTTCGAATTAGGATTTAACAACTAATAATTATCTCAAATAGGAATGGCTATTTTATTGATAAAACATTCAATTACAAACTTACTTGGATCTCGAGTACTTAGTCGATTTCTCTTCTTTGTTCTATTTCTATATATATATATATATATATATATATTTATCTACTACAGTCTGATTTTATATACATTTTATGATCACAGATTGTCTCTATGATTCTAATGAAATCAAATCATGCCCCGAGAATAGATACTAAGCTAGATTGTGGCTGATCGGATAGGCGTAGGATAACTCTCCCTAGATCTGCGTTCGAAATATTCTCATCCTTCCCGATTGAAAGGGTCGTAGATGTGAAATCTCTATATGTGGTTTAAAACAAATAACTCCCTATCAGTTCCGCATGACTTCAAAGAAGTTCCACAACCATAGTAATTTGTTAAGGATCAAAATCATGGGAGTTCTAGAGCTATCCTGGAGTTCTAGAACTAAGTCCGAAAATTTCAGAACTAAATACTAGAGTTATAGAACTAAGTCCAAAAGTTCCGAACTAAATGATGACTGTGTGTGATGGAGTTTTGAAACTAGCTTGAAGTTCTAGAAGTAAGGTGTGTGGGAACTATCGATATTAAAATTTTCCTTCGTAATTTCTATTTTATTAATGAATGTATTAGGAATAGGATGTTGTTAAGTATAATTAGTAGTGGCGTCCAATAGAAGATAATGGTGCAATCAATACGGTGCTTCCAATAAAGTAGAGTACGGTAAATGATCAAAGTCTGAATAGGAATGTTGTGGTAAAAAGTAAATATTTTTCATAAGTGGTTCGGTAATGTTAAAATGTCAAAGTTGGGGTAAGTAGAGTAGGGTCTACATGATTAGGAATTAGAAATATTATATTTTTAATAAGGAAAAGAGTGATGTCATAAATATTTTGTGTATTTTACTTGTGGAAAAGTCTAAAAAGGTGGAACCCATGTGAGATGATAAGGTTTATCTTATCTTAGAAGATAAGCCTACATGTAAAGGAAAGAGTTTAGGCATGGAATATGATTGTCCGGAAGATATTTCCTATCCTATCTTAGAGATAGGGTGGATAAGCTGAATTTCTATAAATAAAGAGGCCACCCCCCTCATTTAGCATAGAAGGAAGTAGTGAGAAATATTGTATGAGTAAGTGTGTAAAGGAAGCCATCATTTTGAAGGTGTGTTAAAGAAGCCATTAAGAGGTGTAATTGTGAAGTTTCTCCCATAGTTATTGTTAGAAGGAAAGTGAAGTCAGTAACACTTGAAGTACCTCATGGGTGAGATTGTAACAATTTCATGTTGATATTATAAATTACACTTATATTTCAGATTTATCATCATTCCTTCTTATCATAGTCTATGGTATTCTTGTGTTATGTTTCTTATTGTGTTTCCGATTCCATCCACCAAACTAAAGGATGTGCATTAGTAAATAATCATAAGACGAGGAGTTCCTGTAAAGAATTATCATAGTGTTGGATTGGTGATGACATTTTGGTTCCAATTCAGGGACCATTCCTTGTTAGTGGATTTTTTGGAGAGATATTCCCACTTAGTTAGAAAACATTTGGAGGGTAACCTTTATTTTATCGTGTATAGTAGTTACCAAGGTAAAGTCACTTTTTACCATGAACAGTATTTACCGTAGTAAATTCACTTTTACCATGAATAGTATTTACCGTAGTATCCAGCACTTTTTACTTGTGAATAGTGTTTACCATAGTAAGTCAAGTTTTACCATAGTTTACTGTGGTCATTTATTTTTTACTTGTAGAAAGGTGTAAAGTCACTTTCTATTATAGTGATTCCAATTATTTGTACACATAAGTCTTGTTGATTGTACTTGTGGGTTGGTATTTCACTGTGGTTACTTTTGAAATAGGGAAGATTCCTATTTTTTCAGCCCAATATAAGGAAGATGATTCCTCTTTCATTCAAGAGTTTAAAATATCTTGCATTTGTAATGGCCTCATTAGAAGGGAACAATGGACTGAATTTTTGCTACCTTTTTGGATGGTTCAGCCCTTAGGTGGTTTGAAACACTAGGTGATAATGTGAAAAATTCATGGGATTTATTAACCGAAATATGCAGATCTCATGATCGATATCACAAAGCTATCCCAAGGAGAGAATGAGAAGATAAGGGATTATCATGCTCGTGTTCTAGAGCTAAGGAGGAATCTTGATGCCAAGATCTGGAAGGAAGGATTAGCGATGGGTTGATGAATGGTGTGGATAATCTCCTCTCAGTAAACATTTCATTATTAGGATGAAGCCGAGAGATTAGAAAATGAGTGAAGTATGACCGCCTTTCAACTACGATTGAACAAGCAAAGGATATTGTAAGAAGGCAAGAAGAAAGCATGGAAGAGGAGCCCAAAGAAATTGTTGCTAAAGTAGAGCCTACACTAGCACCTTTATTCCGAATCCACAACCACTCTCGGTGAGCACAAATATTTCTCCTAGTACATCTACCGAGTATGAAGATTTTCTCGGAAGATGGGCCAGTTAACTATTAATCTTCTTTAAGGAAAATAATTTAGTTCTCAGGGAGGAGATAGAGGTCCAAAAAGAAATATTTCTAAATTCGTATGTTATAGTTGTTATAAAAATGGTCATTATAAGTATAATTGTCCATATAGAGCTTCTACATCTGGTACAAGAGATAATGATAAAGGAAAAGAACCTATAAATTCTTTTGATGTAATAGATAGGAGCATAAATAATGAAGCAGATGTGTTTGTAACAAAAAAAGAAAGAAAAAAAAAAGATAAAAACCATGGAAATGATCCTAAGAAGATGAAAGGAGAAACTAGTAAGAAACATAGGAGAAGAAAGTTGGGTGTGCAGGATTTTCTGATTTCACAGGGACAAGGACCATACTCCATCTTAGAAGATCTATCCAAAATGCCTACAAATATTACATATGGTCAACTCTTGGCTATGTCTTTTGAGAAGAGGCGAGAGCTGCGAAGTGGACTCAATGCTTGATGAAGGAAGGAGGTTGAGGTCCCTATTTTGGAGGTAGAGGCGGATCCCTATGCACCACAAGCTGAGGTATTATGTAATGGTATTTGAATTCATGATGTCTTAGTTGATGGAGGTACTGCAGTTAATGTAATGACTGAATTTATAATGAATATGTTGTGGTTAAACATTGATCACCCCTCAACACTTATTTTAAGGTCATTAAATAAGGGAAAAACTAAACCAGAAGGTGTTGTTTCAAATGTGGCAATATCATTATGGGTGTTGTATGTGTGGTAGAATTTCAGGTGATGAAAAATGGTATTGTTGCGTACCCAATGTTGTTGGGAAGGCCATGGCTAAGGAGAGTTCATGCAAGAAACTACTGGAATGAAGGATTCATGACACTTGGACGTGGCAGAGAGAGGGTGAAGATAAATGTGATCCCTCAACATCATAAGGTAGAACCTGTGGATTCAAGTGATGAAACTGATGATTGGACATCCTCTGATTACTCTAGTACCAGTGAAGTGGACATAGAAGATGAAGAAAGTGAGGTTGATGTTTTGGTCATGGATATCCTTCCAGTCACACCAACTCATGAACCCATAAAATTATCTGAAGAAGAAATTGATGATCATCTCCAACAAATAAAGATTGGTGATGCTTGTGATGGAGAGTGAGAAGGAATGCTACCTCCAACTATTTCAAAGGTACATACACCTATTCACTTTTGATTACAAGAAACTCGCGTCAAGTAAGTGGGTAGAATATTCTATTGAGCTAGTAGATGGTGCTAAGCCCATAAAGAAGATGCCATATAGAATGAATCCTAATTTTTCCAAGACTGTAAAAGAAGAAATAGATAAGTTGCTTGATGTAGGATTCATATTTACTTGTGGATAATTCAGAATGGGTTTCTCCCATTGTGATTTCAAAAAAAAAGAATGGGAATCTACGCATTTTTGTTGATTATAGGAAGCTCAATAAGGTAACAAAGAAGGATCATTACCATCTTCCATTCTCAGATCAGATCTTAGAGGAAGTAGCTAGCCAGGAGTGCTATAGTTTTGCTAATGGATATAGTGGATACAACCAAGTTCGTATAACAGAGAAAGATCAGATGAAGACCACGTTCAACACTCCTTGGGGAATGTTTTCTTATATAGTTATTCCTTTTGGGTTGTTTAATGCTCCGGCAACGCTCTAACACTTGATGAATAGGGAGTTTGAACACTACATTGGGAACTTCATCGAGTATTTCTCGGATGATTTTTACATCTATGGGAGCAAGATGGACCACTGCACTGATGGAGACAACATTTCAAAGGTTAGATGAAGCACGGGCCTCACTAAACCCTACAAAGTGTGTCTTTCGATGTTCTAAAGGTGTTTTTTTAGAGCATGTTGTATCCAGAGATGGTATTGGTACTGATCCTGATAAAGTTTCAAAAATCAAAGAGTTACCATTTCGTATTAATAGAAGTAAGTTGAGATCATTTTTAGGCCATGTGGGTTACTATAGAAGGTTCATCAATAATTTCTCAAAGATTACAGAACCACTAACCCAGTTCTTGAAGAAGGATGTTACTTATGAACCAAGAAATAAGGCGCATGAAGCTTTTGAACAATTGAAGGAAGCTTTGGTGTCTTCACCTATTTTAAAGAATCCAGATTAGAGCAAGCCATTCATTGTGTATATTGATGCCTCGGATGCAATAATAGGAAGTACTCGAGCAAAACAGATGAAAATGGGAATGATCGTCTAGTTTACTTTGGGAGAAGACAAATGAGCAATGCTGAGGTAAATTATCTTTAGTGGCTCAAAAATAGGCTCTAGCTATCATTTTTACTGTAAAGAAGTTTAGAAATTACTTGCTAGGGCAGAAATTTATAGTTGTAATAGATCATCAGGCTCTAAAATATATTGTAAATAAGCCTAACCCATCAGGGAGGATAGCAAGATGGATAATTTTTCTACAAGAATTTGAATTTGATATTATAGATAGGCCAAGAAAGAAGCATGTCAATGCAGATGCACTCTCTCGAGCCTATGATGGTTTAGGTTCATCTTGTGATGATGATGATTTCACAGATGTAGCATTGTTATCCCTTGACACGATCCCTAGTGAATATATAGAGATTTGGAATTATCTGAATGAATTTGAATTTCTGATGGTGCCAATGCAAAGACTAAGAGGAAGATTACTCAAGCCATTCGTCCATATTCTATTCTACATGGAGTATTATTTCAAATAGGACCTGATGGACAGTACAAGAGGGTAGTTGGATGTGATCAAGGGAAGGAACTGATAGAAGAATTCTACAATGGTACACGTGGAGGGAACTTTTTTGACGACTTACAAGAACTGAATCTTTGATGTAGGTTATCACCGCCCACTCTTTTTAGAGATTGTTATAATTATTGTAAGACATGTGATATTTTTCAAACACATGGTAACTGTAAGACTTCATCAGCACCATTAAGCCATATTCTTCCACTTGGTCCCTTTGAAAAGGGGGAATAGATATTATAGGTCTACTTCCAACTACCCCACACCAAAATAAGTATATTGTAGTTGCCACGCATTATTTAACCGAGTGGGTTGAAGCTAGGCCATTGAAAATAGCTTCCATGGATGAAGTGGTAAGGTTCATATATGAACACATTATCACCAAATTTGGTTGTCAATTACAAATTGTAATAGATCAAGGAAGCCACTTCATTAATAAGGTGGTAGAAGCCCTAGTCAATAAGTTTTCTATTAAGCATAGGAAGGAAACAACATACAAGCTAAGCACAAATGGACAGTGGAACAATTTTTTTGTGTTGTGTCAAATTCTAGCAAAAGATGTAGCATTGCGGTACATACATAAGTGGGATAAAAGGATTCATGCAGCATTGTGGGCATATAGGGTAACATCAAAGTCAGCAACATGATACTCCCCATTTCAGTTGGCTTATGGCATTGATCCAGTTCTTCCTATTGAGTTTGATATTCCCACTGTGAGAGTTATGAAAAATGAAAGGATGGATCAAATTGATTCAGTAAAAGAAAGGTTGGTGCATCTTCATTTTCTAGAGGAAATAAGGGAAATAGCGAATGATACAAGCTATAAGAAGAAAATAAAGTAGAAGGAATACTTTGATCAAAAGATCCGATGGTCTCCATTTCATGTGAATGACTTGGTTCTATTATATGATTCCAGATACAAAAAAAGAAGGCAGAGAAAATTTCTTCCCAAATGGATGGGGCCCTACAAAATAGCAGCTGTGCATGAAAATGGTACATATCGACTAGAGGAATTAGATGGCACTCCCATTACAAAATGGGTCAACCATGACAAGTTACATATTTTCCAAGCACCAGAATAGTCTACTCCGAGGACGGAGTAGAAGCTAGGAAGGGGGAAAATGTCGACTTTAAAATTTTCCTCCGTAATTTCTATTTTATTAATGTATGTATTAGGAATAGAATGTTGTTAAGTATAATTAGTAGTTTCATCTAATACAAGATAACGACACCATCAATACAAACGGTCTGCCAATAAAGTAGAGTACGAAGTAATAGTCAAAGTACAATAGAAATGTTTTGGTAAAAAGTAAATATTTGTCGTAAGTTTTCTGGTAATGTTAAAATGTCAAAGTTGGGATAAGTAGAGAAGTAGGGTCTACATGATTAGGAATTAGAAATATTATATTTGTAATAAGGACAAAGAGTGATGTCATAAATATTTTGTGTATTTTATTTGTGGAAAATTCTAAAAAAGTGGAACCCATGTGAGATGATAAGGTTTATCTTATCATAGAAGATAAGCCTACATGTAAAGGCAAGAGTTTAGGCATGGAATATGATTGTCTAGAAGAGATTTCCTATCCTATCTTAGAGATAGGGTGGATAAGCCTCAATTCCTATAAATAAAGAGGCCACCCCCCTCATTTAGCATAGAAGGAATTAGTGAGAAATATTGTATAAGTGTGTAAAGGAAGACATCATTTTGAAGGTGTGTTAAAGAAGCCATTAAGAGGTGTAATTGTGAAGTTTCTCCCATAGTTATTGTTAGAAGGCAAGTGAAGTCAGTAACACTTGAAGTACCTCATGGGTGAGATTGTAACAATTTCATGTTGATATTATAATTTACACTTATATTTCAAATTTATCATCATTCGTTATTATCATAGTCTATGGTATTCTTGTGTTATGTTTGTTTTGTTTCCGATTCCATCCACCAAAATAAAGGTGTGCATTAGTAAATAATCATAGCAAGAGGAGTTCCTAATAAAGAATTATCATAGTGTTGGATTGGTGATGACAGAAAAGATGTTGCTAAAAACATACCGAATGCTTCCCTGCTTCATTTCCTTGACCGATTTAGACCTGATTTATTACAAAACTAATTTCAATCACACACTTTTCAGAATTCTATAGCTTTTAACATTAGAATCACAATCAATCAAAAGATAGAAAATTACATCCGAACTCATATCGATCAACTAAAAGTCACATAATGCAATCAAACTTAATCAAAAGGATAATAAGATGATATCATATATTATACATTAATCAAACATATTTTGGCCTCATCATCATTCCCTCAAACTTACTTGTTTATAAGTCCCTTTTACAAACGTCACTTGTAAGTCCATTTGATTTCTTAGATCAAATTGATGAAACTAGATTTTCTAATGTTTAAACTTGGATGTACTGTACTCTACTCCTATTTTCCACTCCTACTGTTCAAATTTAGTAGGGTCTTGAGGTACTCTGTTCTACCGAGGAGACATGGGGGTGAGAAGTAGAGGAGGCCTTGTTCGTATTCCCATCCATATTTTCCCGTAGGTTTTATTGACTTGGGGAATTATTGTGCATAATGATTTTGCCCTTTCTAAAGTCCAGATCAGATTTGTTGGGGAAATTACTTTCCTTCTTCTCAAGGAAATAGTAAGGAGTTCCCACCTCTTTGAGAATCCTTCATAAATATCTTCAAAATTTTCCTCCTCATAGGAGGTGAAGGCATTCATACTCTTTTGCGAAATAGCAAGATAGTGTGTATTAAATCTCTCATCAAAGGCATACATTCTAAAATGTGAGAGGAAGGTAGAGGGTTTACCATAATGAGATCTCATACAGAGACCTGTTGAGTCATCTTTCAATAAAAATTCAGATTCCCTTTCACTCCATGTAATTTGGTTTTGTAAAATAGACAAAAATGCATTAAGTTGGGTTTCCCCTACATACAAGTTGGTCATAATTCCTGTGTTTTTCTCTAGCATAAAATTGTAAAGATAAATTTCACATGTAATCCTTGACAACCCGCCAAATGAATGAACCGCTCTTCTTCTAAAAACACACTATTTGCAGGAGAGGGCCTCCTACGGGTAAGTAATTTCTCACTCATAATACAAACCATATGAATTTTGGCAATACTTTTATATTTATTTCCTTCCTCATAAAATTTTTCTTCCCATTCCTTTCTTACCTTCATCTCTTCCTCCATCTTGGTATTTAATTCTTCATTCAATGTTTTGGCTTCTCTGAGATCCCTACAAGTATCATTCCATAGCTGTTGGAGAGGCAAATAGGTCAACTCAGTTTGTACAAAGACTATTGACACAAGACTCTATTTTTGGAAGTATGAAATTCTTCCTCTTTTTCTATTAGTTGTTCCTTGGTTGCTGATAATTCCTAAGTCTTGGCTGCAAGCTGAGTTGTTAGCTCTCTAATGAGCATATCCCTTTGTTCCAACTTGAGCTTGAGGAAATACAATTCCTCATATTTTTCTCTGATAATGAGCTCTGCTCTAGACAAGAATAGAGCTTGTTTAACTTGTTGTCTTTCTTCTTCCTCTGAAATTATTTGAGGAGTTGGGAATTCTTCCTCTATCAAAGGAAATTTTCCTTTTCTTATCCTGGATGCCAACTCTTCTTCTTCATGTGGCACTACTGATGGTTCAGCCAATTCCTGAAAATATTGCTCTTCAAATATCTCTTCTCCTCTGTCCATCCTTTCCTACTTACTCCTTTCTTCTCGGGGTTTCCTTGACCTCTAATGAATTTTTCTTATATGGGGAAGATCAACATGCCCAAAGAGTAGTGAATTTACTTCTAGATATTCTTCTTACTATTCTTTCTTGCTCTTGTGTGGGTGAGTTATCATCGTCAGAAATAGATATTGGATCTCATGAAGCTACTACAAAAGAAGGAATTTCCTTCACAGGAACAAAAGGCTCTGTTGTTTTTATCTTTCTCACCGACCTTCTTTTTTGGTATATTTTATCTTTCCATTTCCATTTTTCCTTCTACACAGGGGCATCAATTTCTATATTAGTGAAGGAGATATTGGGGATGTAATTGTCATTTTGATAATATTAGGGTTTTTATTGAACTTGCCAAGAAACTTGTCCCAAATTTATTCTCCATTCTTCTTTGATAGGAAATGATGCTGGCATATCAAATGAATTAGACCATGATGCCTAATTTTCCCAACACCCCAAGAATATCTCTGAGCCATGGTCTAAATGGAATAAAAAAGAAACCCTGGGAGGTTTATTATGTATTCAGGTTTGGTGGCTCCATACTTTAGATATATGAGCATTTTTAAGACTTATTTTCCCACAGACCCAAACTGACCATCACAGGTTAAATATTTTACTATCCAAAATGCTACCTGTCAAAGGGTTTGTGAAAACCGTCCCTTCGACCCCTTTTATGATTTTCTTTGTATTATAGATGTCTTTGGGGTTACTGCTTTCTTCTTCTTGCGGTAGGACTTGATCGGTTCTTTCAAAGTCCCCTTGGAAGGTTGTGGGACATGCACAATTGGCACTCCAAACACGTTACTTACAGTATTTACAGAAAAAGGAATAAAGACATTTCTCACCTTTGTTCTAGACTGTTCTAGGTTTATGATGAATTCTCTTACCAATTCGTCATTATGCCTTGAAAATTTCTTCAAGAATTCAAGCCATCCTACATGCTCAAAGATGGATGCCACTTCTTCATCTGCGAGTAGTTGGGAATCATCCTCTGGTTCAAATTTCTTCTTAATCCCCATATCGATTGAGTTCTTTCTCTTTTGATTTTGTGTGAATTGGTTACAGGACCTTTTTCTTAGCTACAAAACTGAGGACTTGGCTACGGAACCTCTGTTTTTAGCTACGAAACCTCAATTCTTAGTTGTGGAACTTCTGAATTCTCTATTCTTTGCTGCAGAATACAAACTCAATTTGTTTCTCCTTCCTTAAAATATCTCTACAACTTATTTCACTTGATTTTTGCAATAATAATTACTAATGATAACCATGCCGCCACTTATTCCATCCAAATCAATTTCATGATTACACACTTGTAATCATAATGTATAAATAGATGACTCATCATACCTACTTTTAAATTAAGTCACATCACACATGTAAACATTTAATCAACCCTAAATGAGTTAAAAGACATAATTACCACCTTTGATGATGTGATCCTTTTGTTATGATGACTCATCATTCCTATAAGTGGAAGAAAAGATGATTAGATAAGACAACTGGAATTTAAAATAATTCCTTTATTTGAACTAGCGAAAAAGAGGTCAACTGCCATTTGTTGGTTTGCAATTAACCTTTGAGAGAATTTATTTTCGTTTTTTTTGGGGGGAAGAAAATAAAATTTCCTAATTTTCATCTTCTTCCCTTTATTCCGGATCTATCATCTAGTTATTTGATCATTTTGGAAGAACCGAGTTCTTCCATATGATCAAATCCTTTGTCTGCTTCAATCTTCCTCAAAAATTTATCCTTAGTGGGAGGATTCCTACAGAGTTTCAGCCTATGTCCACCGACCAAGAGTGTTCTCTCATCGCCATCAATGGGAAGTAATTGAATAGAACCATTATCAAATATCTGCTCAATCTGATAGAGTCCCAACCATCTAGTTCTCAATTTTCCTTGAATTATTGGTACTTAGAATAGAACAACAATGCTTAGTATCCTAATTTGAATTGCATTTTCTTGATATGTATGTCATGTCATTGCTTCCTTTTCTCTTGAATCATCTCTATCTCATTGAAGTGCTTCCAACCTTAATTCATCCAACTCATTGAGTTGAGGATTCTTTCTTTTGAGTTGCATTCAACTCAAATCCCACCTTCATTGTTGTCCTCAATGTCTAAAGTTAAAATTATATAGGAAACAAGGGCTTTTTCCCATAAACTAATTCATATAGTGAAAACCCTATTACAGCTTTTCCGAGTTGTATTATAAGCCCAGACATCTTTAGGTAGTCTCTTTACCCAATCATTTCTCCCAGCTTCAACCATTTTGGTAAGGATGTTCTCCAATTCTTTGTTTGTTACTTGAGCTTGTCTATTTGACTATGGATGGTAAGGAGATGAATTCCTATGATTGATTTGGTAATACCTTATGAAAACTTGGATCATATTAGACATAAATTGTGTTCCCGATCTAAAACTATGCTCTTGGTGCTCTAAAATTTATCATAATTTTGTTCCAAAAGAAATCAGCAACTACTTCCTCGGTGGCATTTTTCAATTCCTACACTTCGCCCATTTTTTCACATATTCAATGCATGTAGAATATATTCCTTCCCTTGTGAAGGAGGATTAAAGGGACCAACAAAATTCAATCCCCATCTCTCAAATTGTTCAACCACAACTTGAGGCTGAAGATGCATTTCATTGGTGAAATTTGGTTGTCCCATCCTTTGACAAGGATCTCACCTCTTGATATATCTTTTCACATCCTTATGCAGAGATGACCAATAATAACCAAAGTGCAAGTATCTTATGAGTTGTTATTTTTACTTGAATAGTGTCCTCTACTTGGTTCATCATGACATTCTTTGAGGATGTTAGAGATTTCATCCTCTCTTACACACCTACACAAGACGAAATCAGGGCCACACTTAAATGGAATTTCATTTAACCATTTTAATTGTGCACTGGTTTTAATTAACTTCTTTATTTGTTTCTTAGTGAAAGAAGTAGAAAACTTCCCTGTTACAAGATAATTTGCCATATCAGCAAACCATGGTGTACTTGTTGAGACTGCAAACAATTTTTCATCTAGAAAGTTATCCTTGACTTGATCTTGCTCCCCTATGGTGGTTAGTCTTGACAAAAATCAGCTACCACATTAGATTTACTTAGATTGTTTACAATGGTAATATCAAATTCTTGCAAAAGTAATAACCATCTAATGACTCTTCTTCCAACCACTGGTTTTCTCATTAAATACTTAATTGTTGAATGATATATGTGTACAAATATCTCGTACCCTGTAATTTAATGTCTGAATTTATTGATTGTATAAATCACGCCAAGAAATTCCTTTTCGGTGGTGGTGTAATTCTTTTCAGTGAGAGTAATATTCTTGCCAAGATAGTAAATGGCATACATCTTTCATTCCTCATCTTTATGTCCCAATATTACACCAATGGAATAATTTGAGGCATCTATTTGGATATGAAATGAATTTTCCCAATTAGGACCTCTCAATATTGGGGAACTGATTAATTTGTCTTTAATTTCTTCAAAAGCATGCTGACACTTTTCATCCCAAAGAAATTCACAGTCCTTGGTTAGAAAATTAAACATGGGGGCAGAAATTTTACTGAAATATTTTATAAAGCACCTATAGTACCCAACATGCCCTAGAAATGATTTGATATTTGTGGGGGTCTGAGGAATAGGTAAATCTAAAATGATCCTAATTTTGTTTTGATCCACTTGAATTCCTTTTTTTGAAATATGGTGTCCTAATACAATTCCCTCATCCACCATCATCAAACATTTTCATCACTAAGAGATAGGTTTTGTTGTTCACATCTTGTTAACACTCTATCTAGATTTCTCAAAGCATCTTCAAATGTATCTTCATTTACAAAGTGAAGTCATCCATGTATACTTTATCACAATCATTTGTTAGATCAACAAAGATTGCAAGTACAACTCTCTGGAAAGTTGCGGGGGCATTTCATAAACCAAATGGTAACACCCTATAGTCAAATTTTCCCCATGGACATGTAAATGTAGTTTTGTCCTCATCTTCAGCAGCAACTCTGATCTGATTGTACCCACTAAAGTCATCCAAGAAAGAAAAGTATTGTGTACCTAAAAGGTTATCTAGGACTTGATCTATGAATGGTAAGGGAAAATAATCTCTCATTGTGGATTTTTTTAGTTCCCTATAGTCAACACATATTCTCCATTTTCCATTATTTTTGGGAAGAATTACAAGAGGAGATACCCACTAGCTATCTGAGATATGGTAGATGAAACCTACTTGTAATAGTTTTTTAATTTCTTGTTTGATTATATCCCTTAAAGTTGGGTTAATCCTTTTTGAGGATGCCTAAATGGTATAATGTTTTCAGTATAGATGTGATGAGTGCAGATACTTGGATGAATCCCCTTCATATATTTTTAATCCCAAGCAAAAGCTTTAATATGATTTTTAGAACATCAAACAATTTATCTTTTACATCCTCCTTCAACTAGTTGTTAATGTTTAAAGTTTTACTCGGTTGAATTTCAACATGCTTGGTTCCAATATGTGATGAATTGATTTGTCGAAAGGGTTTAATTAAATTATTTCATGGACATACATGTGGTAATAGCATATGGTATGTAGCAACATCTCCAAAATTTCCTTGAGATAGAGTCTTGGGAAAAGGACAATAATGAGAATTATGATACTTATCTCTTTGCGAGTCAAATTCCTCATCACTGCTACTTTCCATAAATTCTTCGCCACTTCTTGATGTACTTGAAACTCAAGCTGCTAATTCATCCTATGCCCACGAGAAATCTTATTCCTCCAGTGAAATCATTTTCAATCAAAGAGAACTTCTATTGTTTTGGTTTCGAACTAAGTGTGGTGGTTCCAAACTATAACCACAGTTCCAAAACTAAGTTCACAGCTTCCGAAACTAAGTTCACAGCTTCCGAAACTAATTTCGTGGGTTCTAAAACTAATTTTCTAGGTTCCGGAACAATTTCGATTTCTTCAAGGATAGCAGGTTGTCATCCAATAGTGGATTAATCATCCCTTCTAGTTATCTTACATGATCCCGCAATGTGATCATAGCCAAAAAAGACAAATTTTGCTTATTAGTTTCAAGAGAATCAACCCACAATTGTTCATGATTGTCAGAAAAGTTTGCGTAGTAGGATATAAGGGAAAAAATTTTAGAGTTCTTACCATTCAAGATTGCCATATCACCGACCTACCTACATCTATGAAAGCAAAAATTGTAGCTAACCATGTTCTACCCAAAATAATGGGATAACCCAATGTTTTACCTTTTGGTCACGAATAAGGAAGTCAACTGGATATTCCCATGACTCCACCATAAATGACATGTCTTCAATAATTCCTTCTGGTTTTTCTACAGATTGATCTAGCCATATGCAATATGGTATTAGTAGGTTATATACTCGTTAATGGTAATTTTTTCAGAGTATCCACTATCATTACATTGATAGAAGCTCCCAAATCTATCAAAACATTAGGTACATCCTTATTTCCTTTAGAGGCGAAATAACAGACTTCCAAGATCTTCGTATTTGGGAAGTAAAAGTTTTCTTGCTAATAAATCATCAAGTTTCCCATCTACTTTGATAGTCTTTGGGTACTATTTCTTCCTTCCAAGCTTTTTCATATGTAAAATTTTTCTTAATTTGTTCAATTCATGAATATATTTAATTTCTTGTAATAATGGTATTTCAATATTCAATTTCCTTAGTTCTGAACCAATTCGGACTTTTTGATTTCTATAGATTCTTTGAATCTATCGGAAATGGAGTCTCGGTAGTGTTGCTCTCTGGCTCCTTTTCTTTTCTTTCTATAGCCTCTTTTTGGAACAATAGTACTAGGGATTTCATTTTCTTCTATCATGTAAGTGATTATAAGGGGTGGATTGTTAATGATTGTTCTAGATCTAGTTTGAATATCCTTGAATCCATAACATGTAAATCAACCGATTTTTTTGGCTTTGTTCCATAAATACGAGTTGTTTGTTTGTTTATGGGGTTTGTTTCTGGTTGTGCTAACATTTGTGTTTGGACTACATTCTCTATTTTTGAATTTTGTACAAGGGATCCCATGATGGCTTGTTGATTCTGATTTGGATATGTTCTTTCTTGGGAATAATTATTAGGGTTCCATCTAGGTTGTGACCAAGTATAAGGATTTCCTTGACCAACCCATGGTTTTTGATGTCCCCGAGAATACTAAGATATATTTCCCCAATCTTAAGGGTTCCAAGCTGGTTGAGGTACCCAAGGTGTTTGTCCCAATTTTTTTTGATACTTCTGAGTAGCCCATGGCATTGTCCATGGATTAGGAACTTATATTGGCATAAACTGCCCTTGGTTAGGTTGTCTCTAAACGAAATTCAATTCTTTTGTTGTAGATGAGGCACTGGTTTGTTTAAGCTGATTTTTAATAACATTAAGTAAAGAACAAACATAAGTATCATGTTCTTTAGATTCACATATAAGACACATTTCTATTTTATCCAAAGGACAGTCTCTTAATGCATGCTTCTTCCTACATGTAGGAGAATACATAGCCAATGGTTGAGTTTTGGAATTTGATTTATCTTGTAATGCATCCATAGTAGAGGTTAATTGCACTAAAATGTTTGTTTTAAAGTTTGCTAACTCATCCATTAGTTTGTTCATATCCGAGTCGAATTTTCACCGATTTTCCTTTTCTAGGTCCACCTCTCATTTTGGAATAGCTTCTACAAATCTCTTTAATTCCACTCATTTTGATCGATTAATGTCTCCACCTCGGGGCTTCTCTAGATTCATTATCTAAACCTTTAAAAAAAAAAAAATTACTTAACTCCTCGGTAAGCTCAAATCCACATCTTTTGCTAATAAAGAAGAATCATGTCTAAATAGTCTTCGATGTTTTCATCCTCCTGCTACTTGATTTTGAAGAAATATTCCTTCCTATTTCTCCCTCTGCAATAATCCTGGTATTTATCTAGGAAGGAAGTATCCATTTGTGCCCAAGTGCTAATAGAGTTGGATGGTAATCCCATGAACCACCTCATTGTTGCATCCTTCAAAGTGGATGGAAAAAACTTGAGTTTTTATTATCTATTTTATAATCATAGGTCCGACATAGTACCTTGAATTCAAACAAAAATTGGTTAGGATCTTCAGATGACATCCCTCTAAAGGTGGGTAAATGTGCGGGTGAGATATTTTTCATTTATGTGTCATCATCTCCCAATTGGATTGGATAGGTAAAGGTCCTATCGTTCTCTCTTAGCTTCTCATGTAAATTTAAAAATATTTTCTTAATTTTCCTCCCAATCAATGTGGTAAGTGATATTCCTTGGGGAAGGTGAAAAATCAGGATTAGGAGGTTGAATACTCAATTGAGAATCGAAACTTACCCTAAATGGATCTTGGGTAATAATCCTTTTCCTAAATGTTCCACTCCCTTCACGTGACTGATCTAATAATTCCAAATATGGCAATTTTGTTTCTTGTCTAACAGGGGATGATGGTGCTTCCAATTTTTTTTATCAATTTCCTTACTTTGACTAGAGGATGTTATGAATTTTTGTGAAGATGTTTTGGGAGGAATCTACCCCATGAGTCTCTTGGTCTACTCATATATTTTGTGATATAGTAGGGAAGATCCTTCAACTACTAGATGTATGCTTTGTTTCTCTTACTAACACTTAATTAGAAAGTTCCAACTAGTGTTCCCCAACAACAGAGCCAAAAATGATGGGTGTCATCATTCCCTTCATTTAATCAACTTCTTGTTGATGTCATATCAAACTAGGGGTGTGTCTAAAGTTATATGCAACAAGATTACTTTAACCGATCTAGTAGTTGACTGTATTTATTTTTGTATTTTCTGGGGATCTCTTTAATGTCTTAAGGACTTCTTGGTAAAACCTTATTCAAATCAAACTATGAAATTTTTTGAAAGTAAACACACTGAAAGATTTGCTAAAAGGAAACACACTGTGTAGAATGGAAACACACTTGCTGCTAGAAAATAAACACACTTGCTTCTGAAAGTAAACACACTCAATTTAGAATGCTCGAAAAAATTGCAAGAAATATAAGAATTTATCTAAACAACTATAGGAACAAGTATAAAATGGAGTTTAACTAGAAGGATTTAAAACAATATAGAATTAATAGATATAAGCTATTTGTTGAAGAAATATAAATACCAAATAAATAAATATCTTGGTCCTTGGGGAAGTGGGCCCTTGCTCCTCCTCGGATAAGGATTTAAAAACTCGTATTCTCGCAAATAGGAATGGCTATTTTATTGATAAAACTTTCAAATTACAAACATACTAGATCCGAGTACTTAGTCTATTTCTCTTCTCCATTATATATATATATATATATATCTATATATCTTTATCTACTTTGCATGTTTGCTTTTATATACATTTTATTATCGAGTTTTCTCTATTATTATGATGAAATCAAATCATGCCTAGAATAGATGTTGAGCCGGATTGCAGTTGATCAGATAGTTGAAGGATAAATCTCCCTAGATTTGCGTTCAAAAATCTTCTCATCATTCCTGATTGAAAGGGTTGTAGATGCAAAATATTCAGATGTGGTTTAAAGCAATAATAACTCCCTATTGGTTCTCAAACATTGAAAAGTTCCAGAACCATAGGAATTTGTTAAGGATCAAAATAGTGGGAGTTCCAGATCTATCCCCATGAGTTACGGAACTAAGTTTGAAAATTCCGACACTAAATATTGGAGTTCTAGAACTAAGTCTGAAAGTTCTAGAACTAAATGATGACTGTGTGATGGAGTTTCGGAACTAGCTTGGAAGTTCTGGAACTAAGTTGTGTGGAACAAATGTTGCTGAAAACAAACTAAATGCTTCCTGCTTCATTTCCTCGACTGATTTAGACCTACTTTATTACAAAACTAAATTCAAACACACACTTGTCAGGAATTCTAGATCTTTTAACATTAGAATCACAATCAATCAAAAGATAGACAATTACATCCTAACTCATATCAGATCAACTAAAAGTCACACAATGCAATCAAACTTAATCAAAAGCGAGTAAGATGAAATCATATAGTATACATTAATCGGACATATTCTAGCCTCATCAACCTTATGGTCTCAAACATATCCTTCACCTCAGATATTACTGGGAAACCCTTAACTAAGACTTTTGTTATTATTTGAAACATTGCTTGAAGTGTTAGCAATATCCTAACCTTCACCATACCCCTAGTCACACCTTACAAGTAACTAGACACATTGGGACCTTCTCTTAATGGGTTTCAGATCTTGTTGGAGATATTAACCCTCTTTCCTCACAACTTAATCGATGTATCATCACATTGACTGAATATTAAACTAAATGGGTTGAAGATGTTGGGAATAAAATATTAGCTAAGTACCAAAGGACACATGAGCACACAAGAGAAATACAGAAGAAGCATGCATGGGGATAAGCATGTAGGATAGAGGTTTAAAAGGGTTTTGGAGAAACCAGGGTGCACATGCAAGGTAGGATAACAGGATCTAAGGACTTAGCCATATTTGGCATTTTGGAGGTACTTGAGAAAAACTGTGACCCTACTAGGCATGCTAAGTGGATAGGGTGCTAAGATTTAACCTTGGTGGTCTAGAAAAGGATATTACATGCAAAGAATATACCTAGGAAGACAACATTATATAAAGTGGAGAGCTCATAACAAAATAAGCATGCACCATTGAAGGACCAGATGGACAATTGGCATTTGATCTACTCCTAAGAAAAGGCATAGTGGTGGATGTTGATACTATAAAGAGAGATGCTTAAAAGAAAATAAGAGGGAGCGAGGAGGACATAGATGGAAGGCATATAACATGAGGAAAGTGAAGCTCTATAGAAAATATTAGGAGGCCCTAAGAGTTGGGGTTCTCATTAGAGGACCGTAGGAATGTTATCATGTCGAAGGGACGTGTTTGTAAAAGTTTTGTAATAAGGGAAAAATAGCTAGGACTTCTAATATCTTGGTTAGATCTTTTTTTTGATATGTTCGGTTTGATATAAACCTTTTGAATGTAGTGTGGTTACTGAGACTATGATTAATATAAATATATGGCTTTGTTATGAACATCTAGTTCATGGGTGCAAACCCTAGTGTTATTTCCTCATACGTATAGGGAAAATTTGTTCTTTTTATTTCATGCAATGATGTTTCCTTGTTATTAAGTGCATCAATATATAGATGTGATAGCTCATCATATGATTTTAAAATGAATTCATGAACATTAACTTTTCTGCATCTAATCCTATAATAATGGCAAGATATTCTCACAATGTTCACATAAAAAGGGTCTCGGTGCCCGTACATTCCTCGGGTGAGTGCCTAACACCCGCTTGGTGATAGGCTAGTGCGCATGGGATTATAATTTAGTAGGCGGATAAAATTTCCTACAAAATTCATCCCTCTCATTTCTACCAAAGATGAAAAAAACAGAAATTATCAACCACCATATGATTTTCCATTTTGGTATTCCTCATCGCCTCATCAATAGTAAATAGAAAACAATTTAAAAATAAAACCCTCTAAAAGCGTGACAACTTTGGTATTCAACTTAGTTTCTCTTCACCATACTACCCACAAGAAAATGATCAAGAAAACTCTTATAAAAAAATTCACAATAAAATTCTTATAAAAATGGTTGGCGATCTTTGGCAAGGATTGGCACACACATATTCCTTTCACCTTATGGGCTTATCACACAAGCATTCATACCTCTACCGATGCCACACATTTTACTTTTCTCTATGGTATAGAGGCCATCCTACCTCTCAAATTCCAAATTTCATCTCTTCGTATATCACTTAAATATATCTTCTCTTATGACGACTTTTTGCAAGAAAGTTTGTCACAACTTGAGCTATTAGACAAACATCATTTAAAATATCTATACCACCTCCAAATCTACCAAAAATGCATCAAGAATTCCTATGAAAAATGTGTCGAGAATGAAAATTTCAAATTGAATACCTTTTCCTAAAGGAAAATAAACATGTGACCAGGATGGAGAAAATTAAATGACGCAAATTTTCTCCTAATTGGCTTGGACCCTATATTGTCACCCATACCTATGGATCGGAGATTATCACTTTTCTTCTCTTGAGGGTAAACCCAAACCTCATTCCCTTAATGCCTTACATATTCAGTTGTTCTACTATAGTCTATTGAATATAGTAGATCACTTTATGTCACTTATATGCTCATCCCTTGAGAAAATATATCCTTCCACCTACCTTTTAAAGGACCAACATGACTAAACTAGAATTGATTGATTATCCATCACCATCGAGACTTGTCTTCAATATGAGTATCCCTTCAACTTCTGATGATATTTCGTCACTTGGAGACAGATGAGTCATCGACGCGCATCTAAATCTTCCTGGTGACCAACCCTTGGCACTTACTCTTCAAAATTAAGAGATAAGTATTAACAACCCACTTGGTATTGGTGGCGTGTGACAGATCTACACCTAGGAGATATAAATTTTCATTTTGTACATATATGGTTGCACAATAATTTCTGTGTTTGGAGGAATATTGTCTCAAATGAAGTTTGGGAAAAGTGTGAGTACAAAAATTTTAGGTATCGCATCCGGAAGCGGAGTGGGACACACATCTTGTAGCGAGCAATATCACAAACTATTGGTGCACAATTCAGTGGGACATTAGGAACACTAGGCATGACCACTTCAGGCCCATTACCGGCTACATGAAGTGTATCTAGTGGTATAGGAGATGGAGGATCTAGTGGACCTAGTTGATCTAGAGGATCTGGTGAATTATGAGGAACAATACTTGATGGATCTAGTGGATATGGTGGTGGAGGTAACACATGAGAGAATAAAGGTTATGGGTCGAGGGACAAGGTCCTAAACCACCTCGAGATAGTGTTTTTAAAAAAATTCTTTGCATCTAATAGACTAAAAAGGTGTTGAGGATGTTATAGACCATGTACACAAGTGTGATCTACTATGGTGTGCAAAGGGGATCACTATCCTAGAGTAGAAGGCAGGTTAGTTTGTAAAAATGTTACAAGGACACGCCCATAGTTGGTGCTTGAAAGTGTGATGCCCATCGAGATAGTGGTGGATTACATCATGTTATGGAATGCCTTCCTAGCTAAATTTCATATCCCTGAGTTTGAATAGAAGATCATCAGTGTGTTGAAGGAGATTCAATAAGGTATGACAGAGAGTGTATAGGAGTATGACATGCATTTCAAGACTCTCTTATCAAAATTTTCTTATGATATTTATCCCTCTCAAAGCATGCTCAATGATTTGTTGGAGGGATAATAACACGTTTTAGGAGATAACTTTTGCATAAGACTTTCATAGACACTCGCAAAGCCTTGAAAGTTACCATATGTACTGAGGCTATTCGACATTGTTGATACCTTTTTAGAACTTTTCTTGAAAATGTATATACAAATTCAATCCATGAGACTCAAAATGGTCTATGGAAAACCGATTGTGAGTTAGAGGGGAATACAAAGGACATTTGTCCTAGAGATTGGTATGCACCATGATGGTGGAATGTGAAATTTTCCACAAAGATCATGATGCAAGTTGATAACTACTATTTAGCACGTGATCTATAAGAATGTGTCTTGTTATTACAAGATCTATAACTCTACTACCCATGACACCAAGTATTCTACATTAATTGACCAGATACATGACACCATTGATATTGGTGTGCATCAAACCAATCAGTCGTAAATAATTCCAAGGATGATGGTCATCACTATGAAGGGCATGCATATGGAGGGGCATGTGGAAGATGATTCCAAGGTGGATTTTATGGTCATGGAAACCATGGAGGAGGAAGAAGTTAGTTCCCATGTGGAACCTATTACAACTATGGATCTATAAAGCACTATAAGCATGAATTCCCTGATCTACTCTAATTCTCTTTGTGTGGGAAGAAAAATAAGTATGAGTAGTTCTGGATCTCTTTGAACATATGAGCCAGCAACATCAAATGGAAAAAGGCACCGGGATGGTAAGCATGAGGAAGGATGTGATTCAAAATTGATTCCAAGGGTGGTGTGCGGGTTGGAACTAGAGCTTGTACTAGTTATGATGTGAGATGAGGCTGCATACGCTAGGGAAGTACCAAGGAAAATACCACTTTGGTTATTAAAGAAGTGGTGATGAATGGAATGTATTCGGACCCTAATTATTAGAAATAATTATATGAAGAAACCATGGATGTGATTAGAATCCTACAAGGAGATATCTAATTCTGAAAGAGCATCAAGATAGTTAGAGAAAAGGAAAAATGTTGAGGCTCCACGAAGGATTTGGATGAGGCCAGAGAAGTAAGAAAATGTTGAGGAAGACAATATCATTCCCTTGCTAGGAGATTGGTTACGGGAGAATCTACTACATGCTCGATGAGGGTATGAGAGGTCGTCCTACATGCCATCCTTGCTCCCCACACCTTGACTATGATAAGGAGATTACCCTAAATTGTGTTGTGGATGGATGGCTTCTAAGAAATATACTAATAAACATAGGAGCAGAAGTCAATGTTCTCACTCTATATGCTTCGCATCAAATGGGAATGCCCCCATTACAACCATCATCGAATGTGATGTATATGGCTAATAAGACGAAGGCATTTCCCATTGGTGTCTTAAAGGATATTGGTATCACTATCCTAGGGGAAAATTTCACTCGAGATTTTGAAGTATTAGTGCTAGCCAAGGTACATAACTTTCCAAAATTAATTGGGTGACCCTCATGCTATAAGAAAAATGTTGACCTACGATTCAATAATGGATACATAAGCTTTGAGAAAAAGTAAGAACGGGTCATCATCCCTTAACCATTGGAAATTCAACACCCTATCTTTGAATCCGGGGAGAGGAATTTATCGACAAGATCTATGTGCGCTCTATCAAGGACCTTGAGGTGATTAACACTACAGGAGGATTTATTTAGTTTGAAGACACCCAATCCTTGAGTGATACAACTAGTGTGGTATGGGAAAATTGGGTGCATAGGACTTATGAGTTAATTGGGTGACAATTAAGAGGATCTATGACAAGAGTGAAAATGGTGCACTCAATCAAGCACCTAAGAGGAAGACGTTTCGAGTTACTCTAGAGGACCAACCTTGATGTATTCTTATGAGAAATGGCCACTCATTGGAAAAATGAGATCGAAAGAAGAGAGATGCTCAACTAAAACTTGCTTGGGACTGCAACATGTTTATTAGAGACACATCGCGATAGCCTTCTAGAGTGGTGCAAAGTGATAATTGCATTCTCCATTAGGTTTTATCAAAGCAATGCACCCACTACAACACGAGACTACCATGGGAAGGAACCCACATCATTTCACATCCAAGCATGTGAGAAATTCATGGATGGAAGGCATGGAGGAATTACCTCCTTCTTTATGGGTGCATAAGTTTGTATTATTCCTTTGAAGGTTATGCACACACATGGTATATTCACTCTGAGATGCATCATCAAATAGGAAATCGGTAGGAGTTGATGGCTGACCACCTTCAAGCTTTTGAGTATCGGAGTAATAAACCATTGGTGGATAGGGCATTGTAGGTTGTAAAGCACCTAACGATGGAGATAGTGCCATGGCAGAAGATAAAATATTGGATTTATTGGGTGAACCTTTCTTGGAACCATACGTTGATGAGGAAGAGTCAAAAGAGATGCAGCTTGAGCACACATGCATGGAGAAAGAGAAAGGAAATATGGTTTATGTGATAGATGGTGATGAGATAGAGAGTTTTTATGTTAACCATATTGAAGGTACGTGAAAAACTAATGATAGTTTTGATGATCAAGAACACGCCTACCATGAGCCCATCAAAAGAAAGAAGGTTAACATCAGTTCAAAAATGGAACCTAAGGAGGCCACTATTGGTCAAAGAAGGAGGTTTTGAAGATCATTGACCTATTGCGTGAGTTTTAGGACTTATTTGTGGGTGGATACCATGAGCTTAAAGGTGCTCACCATTCCTTGGGAGAAATTATAATCAATTTAAAGGAGAGTGTGTGCACGATCCGAGAAGAAGACTTATTGAATGAATCTAAATCTTTGCATCAAATTCAAGGAGGAGATAGAAAAGATGATCACTTCATGCATCATTGAGGTTCTAGAGGAATAAAAATGGGTCAGCCCAATGTTCATCAAGGTATTAAAAAGGATGGAAGGATAAGGATATATGTTTAATACAAGGACTTAAATGTGGTATGTGTAATTGATCCTTTTCTAACACCTTTTACCGAGGAGATCCTAGAAGGAGTGGTGGACGTGAGATTTATTCCTTCATGGATGGATTCTCAGGATACCATCAAGTTAGAATTTCTAAAGTAGACCAAGAAAATAAATTTTCACCACCGAATGAAGACGTTTCTCCTATACGGTCATGCCTTTTGAATGAAGAATGTTCTTGCTGTATTTTCATGGATAGTGGTCTAGGAATTTCAAGATGTAATCCATAATTTTTGCAAATCTACGATGAATGGATGGTCTACGAAATAGTGAAATACCATTGTGAACATTTTTGGTTGATTTTTGAAAGATGTTGGCAGTTGCAGATATCCGTCAACATCAAGAAGTGTCTCTTCGCTACTCCATTTGGAACCCTTTTTGCGCACATCATATGTAAGGAAGGCTTTCCGGTGGATCCCCTCAAATTTTACGTTATTGTGGGATTGGGGATCCTAACGATCAGAGCGTAGTGCACAGATTCCTTTAGCATATAGGGTAGTACCAAAATTTTATCAAGGGGTATGCCAAGATTTCCACGTCATTGGAGAAGTTACTAAAACACAAGAGTTCCTTTCAATGGGGAGACGCGCAATAGATGACATTTGACACATTAAAGGATAATCTCATCACTGCACCAATATTACTTTTTCCCTCTTGGAATAAGCCATTCCATGTACATATTGATGCTCTAGGGATGGAAATTGGAGCAAGATATTAGCATAACTTGGAGAAGGGATTGTTGACCACCCCTTGTTTTTTTCTAGCATAAAGTTAACACTAGTAGAGCGAGCAACACCACTACTAAGCACAATGCAATATCAATGATCTACACGTTACATAAGTTTAGGAAGTATCTACTAGAAACACCCTTCATATTTTACATGGATCACATGACATTAAAGTACTTGGTGAACAAGCCCGTTTTGAAAGGGCACATATGTCGATGGGTCTGTTGTTTCAATAATTTGAGTTTATAGTTGTTGTGAAACTAGGAAAGAGTAACTCAAGGCCTAACCATTTGTCAAGAATTGACTCAGGGGAGGATGCACAGAGCATTGAGGATGTTATGCCAGATGCGTAACTATTTAGGTTGTGGCACACACCCTCTAACTTAGAATATTGTTGTGTTTCTCAAAACGGGTGTGGTGCCAAAAGGAATGAAAAATTTGGAAAGGAAAAAATATCCATATGCGTTACGCCCTACATGATAATTAGTGGAGACTTATACAAGTAATTTCATGATGAGGTTCTGTGCCAATTCATGTTAGAACATGAGCATGTTGTAATCATAGAAGAAGCACGTGGTGGGATTGTAGGAGGGAACTATGCTGGGAATGCCATATCATGGAAGATTATACTCATAGGGATTTTGTGGGAGAGTATCTACTAGGATGGCATTGAATTTAATAAGGCCTATGACCATTACTAGTACCTTGGTAAACAAGGAAAAAGAGATGAGATGCCCTTGAGACCTATAGCAAGTGCAGAACCATTTGAAAAATGGGAAATTGATTTTGTAGGACCAATTTCACCTACCACGAAGGACTAGTTTGCACTATATCATCACTTACACTAATTACTTAACAAGGTGGGCAGAGGCAATGCTTATAAGGGATTGCACAACAATGAAAACTACTATATTTTTATGGGAAAACATAATCAACAGGTATGGATGTCCTTTAAGCTTGACTAGTGTTAGGGGTACACATTTTTGAATGAAAAATTAGGATTTTGTTGGCACAGTTCATGGTGGCCCATCATAAGACTACCCCATATCACCCATAAGCTAATAGAACTACTGAGGTGTTTAATTTTTTTTTGAGTCACATGCTAACAAAATGTTGCGATGTGGGAATACAAAATTGGGATGACAAGGTATCATTTGTTCCATGAGCATACGGACAACCTATAAGAGATTCAACAAGGCCACGCCATTTCAATCGGTGTTTGGCACAAATATTGTTTTACTGGTTGAATTTATGCTATCATTGCTATGTATTGTGTGTGAAGGAGGGTAAGCTGATGAACAAGCAATTCAAGAGTGCATGGATAAATTAACGCAGTTTAACGAAAGGTGATCACTTGCTAGATGGAGTCAGAAGACTAAAAAGGAATGATATAAATCATGGCATGATTACCATATTAAAAACAAACAATTCAAGGTTGGGAAAATGGTCTTTCTTTATGACTCCAAATTTATGCACCACACTGGGAAACTGAAATTCCATTTGTAAGGGCTATATGTCATCTCATACATCCTTGATTCAGGTGCTTGCTAGTTATAAGTGCTGAATGGAACATGGTTACTAGGTCATTTCAATAGGAGTAGGTTGAATCCCTACTATAAATGAGTCTTCCTTGTGTTCATAAATAAGGCAATATTTCCATTTAGCCTAGGATTTCCTTTTATGATTTTCCTTTCCTATGTTTCCCCTTGTTGTTGCTTGTTCCTTTATTTTTGTGTTTTTTTTTTTGCGCACCTTGTGCGCTGGTAACCATTGATTATTTTCAAAAGGTTGTGTATTCATAGAGGACCATGCATCTATTTTTGTGTGGGGTAGAGTAATGTGAAGTCAAATGAAATTTGGTAGTAGAAGTTGTGTTTTGATGGCCCGGATTGAAGAATTAAATGTGCGTAGTGTAGAAGAGTGCACATAGAAAAGGTGGACAAATAATTTTGGTGTTAAGATAGCTTTACAAACGCCACATACAAAGGATGAGAAGCGCAAGAACAACATGAGGTAGGCAAGGGAAAAAACAAGGTTGATGAAGAATTTCCTTGGGCGCTGCAAGCACGCATGTTAGGATATTAGGTTAGTAAGGTTTTTAGTGTAGGAATAGGCACGGGGGTAAGAGCACTTAAGGGTGGGATTTAGTGGAAAAGGCCACCTTTACCGCAAAGGTATGTTAGTCTGTGGCATATAATTTATTTAGGTAGATGAGAAAAAGCTATCAATAGAAGATCATGCACATTGTTGTTTACCTTACAATTATGATATCGAAGAGATCTTGCGAACTAGGGCATCCATTAAGAAGTATTGTGTCAAGGAAAAAAATTGAGAATTTGAGTGTGGGACTAGTGTGATTTGTGAACTAGAGTGGAAGGACTACATAGGCATAGGGAAGAATGTTTCAAGAGAGCACGTTGTCTTGTGGAAGGATTTTCCAAGTTAGGGTTCTACAACTAGGGCATAGGAGTAAAAGGATTTTTCACGAAGGTAAGCCATAAATTTGAGTAGAGAAAGAAAGAGTTTGTTTTTAGTAACCTGACAAGAAGATAGAACCAAATAAGGAAACCATTTTTTCACCAAAGAAGGGCAAGGAAAAAGGGAAACATGGTTTTTCCACTAGTTTCAATGAGGAATGGCATACGGAGATGCAATACCCAAATTGCATGTTGCTCGGAAAAGAATGGGTATCCCATGTAAGGAAGATGGAACTAAATGCTTACAACCATCACATAAGCACTACTTGAGAAATAAATGGCATTGGACCTTGTTCACTCGATAGAAAAAATGACACTAGAAGGGATGCCAATCTACGGTGATGAAGTGAAGGTAAAATTGGAGAAGGCTAGGTTGGTGAAATTTTATGAGTTTCCCTACTTTGGTAAACCTCAACGATTGTATCAATGGATGATTTCACATGTACATGAGGACCATTTCTACTTCGCAAGCCAGAGGATGCGAATAAATCCCCAAATTATATCTAAATTTATCATCCTTTTCTATGAAGGAGAGTCACTAGAGGATGACTTGAAGGATAAGAAATCCATTAAAGAGATAGTCTAGGATTATGGTTATAAAAAGTACTCACACTATTTCAATATCTCGGATATCTCCGACCCAATGATGAGGATGGCCGCGTGCTTGGTATCCAAGATGAATGGGCAAGAGAGGTAGACACAGATAAACAAGGCTTTGTTGAATGTGGGCTGAAATATTTTAGAAGGAACCATCTATAACATGTTTTCCTTCATTGTAGAAGAAATCATCAGTGTCGCGCAAAAAGGAGAAAATATCATATTTGGAAATGTCCTCCTCGACCATAATTTTCTAAGAGATTGGAGTGCTGAAGGGCCAAAAACAATTGTATTGGAATACCTAGATGAAGACCTTTTCCTTACAAAGAGATTTGAAGAATACACTTGTGATACTATGACAACCACCCATAAAGTGCGCATCGAGAAATGGTACAAGTGGACACATGACATGTTTACGGCTGAGTGGAGGATACGACAAATTTTTAGTGATATTTCAAGGAGAGGATGAGTTTATTATTTACCAATACTTGCATTAGTAGATTCACTTTGTCATATGGGACCAAGAGCCCATGGTGTAAACTGTCATTCTCTTTAATCTGCGTAATATTTCCAAGAAGGGGTCAATCACCTTAAGGAGACCAAAATACTAAGTTTCAACCTTAGCAAGGTGGAACAAGACTACCGTGAGTTTTTAGAAAGCTAGTATACCCCAAGAAGCATGCTTATGTGGAGAAGTATGTCTCCCATGAGGTATATATGATAAATCGATTGACACTTCCAATTACTTGAAGGAAAACAGCGAGGGTATACCTACACATTAGGAACAAGTATGAGAAGGGATACTACATGGAGAATGATGTCTCCATCCTAGAAGACCCCTCCGCGAGGAAGAAAGTCACGCCAAGGAAGAGGGGAAGAGAGGAGACCCTTGAGAAAAAGGCACCGATTGCACAACTAGCGCACTTTGTAGGCATGCAGGAGTCAGGTGCGATCCCAAGCACATATGCATGAACAAAGAAATCCCTCATTAAGGAAAATGAAAAGACACCCGAGAAAGAGGCGCTAGAGAAAAAAGAGTCACCTGCAAAATAATAATCACTAAGGAAGGAGTCACCTACTAAAGAAGATGAGAAGGAAGAATCCCCTATGTTGGATTTTCCATTTTGGAAGAACCAAAAGGTGGTGGAGAAAGAGTACTTAGAAGAAACAGAGGCACGGAAGCCTATAGAGGATAAAAGGATGATGACAAGCATGAAGAGGCTTAGGACCATCCCGTACGATGTACATGACTTAGATGAAGGAAATGAAGAAAAGGATGGGGAAGAAGAAGGTACTTAAGGAAAAGGGGAGAGTGAGGAGGTGAACACCAAAGATCAAAGGACCCCAAGCCTCACTAAGGAGAAGATAGAATATGCCATAGAAAGGGAAGTAGCGGGCATAATAAAGGATTTGGTGGAACATGAGGTAGAGTGCAACGCTGATGAAGTGCTCAAGGAGATAGAGGAGGAAAGCATGGGAAAGGAATATGGAAGCATGAACAAAGATCCCAATTTAGTGGTTATCTTTCCAAAGGAAGCGTGCATAGGAGGGAAGAGTATGATAATGGAATAGGAGAAAGGAATGGGTTACATCAATGATCCAAATAAGGTATTGTGCATGTGCTTCCATATTACCGTGCCTACTGGACCAACTCCTTGAATGGCCTTCATTCTTAGAAGAATGCACCTACCCTTGTACAAAGAAGATAATATCTTTGGCGTTTGAGTCCCATGATGATGAGCCCGAGTTCAAACTCGGGAAAGGGCGCAGAGATGAAGATACCGAAACCAAGGGAGTAAAACCCACGATAAAATATCAACAATTATTTGATGAGTAAGTCTGCAATGCACTTAACAAGGTATCGATGGAGGTTCGGTGAGACTCTTCGGAATGAAAGATAAGGTAAGGGTCCTGGAGGAAGAGTTGTAAAAGAATAAGGAATAACTAGTATCTCTCGAAAGTGCACCCTGTAGAGAGATGGCTACTGAGTTTTCTAAGCTTGCACAAATGATCTCTCTCTTTCGTAGATACAATGGAAACACCTTAAGTCTGTGGGTATACCTATTTTGAGGTGAGTCTCCAATATCAAGGCCGGTTCCTTATTGGTGTATCCTAAACTGATTTCTGGGAGTTTGAGAGTAAAAGATGACTGTAAAATGATTAAAACTAAGGTGATACACCAAATTTGTATGAGGGCTTTGACTGAGTATATGCACAACTGATTTGGGAAGGATTCTTGATGCACGAACCAATAGTTTTTCTATAGAATGTCTAAGGGAAAAACACTTGATTATACTAAGGGAGAATCACAACAGTACTAATAAGTTAACATGCACATTAAAATTAAGCAGAAAAGACTGAATTTGCAGCAGGGTAAAGTGATTGATCAGGGAATTTGCATTCACAAGATTAATATAAAAATACACAAGACTACAAAATAACTTGGAAAGGCATGGAATACTTCACACTTAGAGGGTAAAACTAGAAAAAAATGCTTCAATGCTCATATATCCAAAAGACCTATGTCGTTCTTTTTGTGCTTTGCAAAGGCACACAATATATAGCAAAAATAAAGTTCAATCTCTTCCTTAAAATATCCTAAGGCTTGTACTCGCCTGTGCATCTTATTTTTATCCTTTATTTAATAATAGATAAAGGAAAAAATAGAGCATGCAATTACAAATAGGCATTATTAGCCTTACTTATATTATAGTCAAAATTAGCCTTACTTATATTACAACAAACAAGTGAAGTTGGTTTCTATTTTTTTTAAGAAAATAAGAATGAATAATTTCCTAAAAATAAGGTTGCTTGCTAGGCAAGTCTCTTTCCATGAACATGTAACTCTGTCAACTTTTCTATTCTATCTGTTGTGAAGGCATGCAAAATACAACTCCATATATGTGAGCAAAATAATTACAATACTTAGTAATATTTGCAAAAATAATTTCTCTTGTGGGGACCACCTGCTATGTGCACATGTTATGATATTCACATCTCCTTTGAAAAATGGTCACATGTGTGACATTCTGCAAACCACCCTAGCTCTTTGAAGTGGGGACCACCTATGGTTGAACTTTTGTCTTCATTGGGCTTGGTCACTTTTTGTGGACTTAGCATATACTATGTTTTAAAATCATGAGGGGAAACACCCCACCATGCTCAACCATCTTTGTTTATGTCGGCCTTGCATATTATAATATTCACCTTTTTGGTGATCATGACATATGATTTAGTCACCCCTTTAAAATTATTTGAAACATGCACTTGGGTTTAGACTTTGAAAATCATTTGCAATGAGTAATTCGGTGGACACGTGGGCTGTCCCCTTCCATGGTGACTCACCCCTTGGTGACTTGGTCGGTGGCATCAACTCTGGTCAAGTTAACTATTACCCTTGTGGTTTATTTTGAAATTTCGTGCCTTGTTCTTTGTCATTGATCTTTGTACCCTATCTGATCGCAGACTGTCGATTCATGACTTGCGGTTAGGGTTCTAGCTAGCATTTAATATGGGCGGTGGCATACTGACCATGGTTAGCATTGGTTGTTGTGATGATTTGAGGATGTTGATCTTGTGTCCTTGTTTTGATGCCGTCGATATCTGACTATGGTTGAGTTCGAGTTAATATGCTTCTTGAGTCCAAGCAGTAAAAAGAACTTGACCCTACAGCACATTCATTTTGGATTTTCAGTTGTATGGGTGAAGCCCTGGAAAAATATTCCCCTGACGCCATTATTCTATTATGTCGAGCTCATATTTCACTGTAATTTGGAGCTCCTTCTCTGTAAAAAAATCTTTGTCATATCGGGTTTCATGGTTTTGTGCAGTGGTCATGCTTTGGTCATTTTTGATCTTTTCCTGTAAATCCATTTTCTTTCTCCCATGGATACTACTTTGAGCTCGGTCTGTTTTGTTTGGTATTTTGTGGCGAAGCCTGTGAGATCCGTGTTTTCTTTGTGAGTTGAAAATTTGATATCTTTGTCATTTCTTTCTTTTGATCGGGAATTTGAGATAGCTCTGAGAGATGGATTATTGCAACGACCTCCATGGCAAGTTTTTGAGGCTTGATTCTTCTCTATTCTTTTTGATATCCTCAGTATATTGGCCACCATAGTCATTTATAGGTGAGATAATCTCTCTTGCATACGTACACTTCTGTTTTCTTTTCTTCTTCAAATGTATCACTGAACTCTTGGAAATATTTGTGGGTTATGTGATTTGTTTCTCCTAATTGACTCCCAAGTTCGAAACTTCACATGGGCTTGTGGACCTCTCAATTCATCATCCGGTTACTCGAAATTTCTTACCATTTGATTATCTATAGTGAGTTTTTCTTTAGCCCAATCTGCATCATGAATTATAGATCTGTATTTTCCAAGTTCAGGTATTTGTAGATATGTGACCTTGAGAATTTTCTAATATGTGTGGAAAATACCTATAAAAGCTCGAAGTACTGGTTTCATCATGTACTATAATTATATTTTTCCAGCTTTTATCGTATCTGTCATGTTCATTCATCACTAAAATAAAATTCAAAAGAGTCTCGTGATTATGTGTTTACTGTTATGAAACTATGATTTACTTTGTACCTTCCTTTGTTTTACTGTGGTGGACCTAGAGTATTTTATTCTTTTTTGATATTCATACTCTAGCCTCTTCTCTGTATGAGTTCTATGTGCTTTTAATTCAGGAAAACCGTTATCTCATCATTTGTTGAGAATATTGTAGAATATGGTTATGATTTTCTGTAAATATAGTCATGTACATTACTTCAGGTCCATTCTGAAATCTTTGGCTCATTTTATATTCTAGAGAATCCATTTGTTATAATTCATTGTTTCAGGATCAACTTGATTCTTTGAAATCCTATAGCACCCTTTGAGAATACTTGCTTTAATCCTTTTCAAACTGATATCACTTGAACATTGAAATTCTCCATGAGATGAGTGTTTGAAATGCAATTGTTTTCTGAAAATCACATCTATTGAATGCTTGACTATAACAATATTCTTGACTTTTTGAAAAATAATGTATATTGTTTTCTGAAACTATGCATAACATATTATTTCTAGAACTCTGTTTACAACTCCTACACGTTTGGACAATTCAAGTTTTGTCAAAAATGTAGTTCCATTTTCTTTTGTGCTTCAATGTTGTACTTGAGCTTCACCTATAGCAACTATCTGATTTTTGTCTTTTCCCATAGCAACTAGCATTTTGAAATTGATTCTTTCCCATAACAACTAGCTTTTCCCGTAGCAACTAAAAATTTATCTACCCGTAGCAACTGAAAATTTCTCTTCCCGTAGAAACCGAAAAGTCAATTTTTTTGAGAAACTGTCTTCATTCCTTTCAACTGTGACCTTCTCTTTTAGCCAAACATCAGCTTTCAAATTCTACTTTTCTTTCTATTGCACATTCTTCTATTGCTAGTCTCTCTTCTACACTATAACTTCTTCCATTTTAGAACAGTTTATTGGAATTTTGAGTTACATTCTTCCTTTTATTACATGAACTTATGACTTGTCTATTTTTCTCTTTGGTTGTAACTTGTACCTGCACACTTAGGAAAATAGTTAGAAAATAATTAGGATTTTTGGCCTCTCTTATGTCCATGTTTTCTTCTTTCTTTTCTCTTTCTTCTTTCTGAGTGAATAAAGCATGCATGTAGTTTGCTCTTTAAGTAGAATACATCTCCTGTTAGGAGAAGATTCATATGCACGAAGTAGGATAGTGTAGGAATATGAATTGATCCCTGAGCTCGTAACTAATAGTTAATTCTTTTCTTCCTTTTTAGGCACAATGGCTTCTACAATGAAGATGAAGGAGGATGAAAGGTGGAGATGAAGATGCTTCAATCAAAGAAAAAACCCCAAGGAAATGATGGGTTCACTCATACTCCTTTTCTTTCTCTTTCATGCATGTGTACCTTTCTTTTTAGTAGTTTGTACTTTACTTTTTAGTTACATCCCATGGCTTGTGTGGAAACATTTGACTCTCCTTGTGAATAAAACATTGAATTTCGTAAATGAGTTGTATATTTCCTTATGCATTCTATATTTTCTATATGGATTGTATAATGAACTAAACAACTCAGTAACATAATTGAATGTCTTAATCATGAAGGAAAGAACATTGATAAGAACTTGTAACATTCAGTAATGAACTCTGATTTTCTGTAATCTACATTTCTATTTGTTGCTTCAAAACTTAGCACTTCACCTAATTTGTAATTTTTCATCTTCATCAAGACAACATAGTTGTCCTTTGGGGATTTGTGTTCTTTTGTTGAAGATGACATGAAATTATAGACTATGTGATCTGTTCTATTTTGAGATAGCACACATAACTACAGATTTCATTTAATCTTGTAACTAATTCAGTAGTAAAAAATACCATAGTAACTTCCTTAGCTTAGGTATACTTCAGCCAAGACTTCTCATCGTAACGACGTAGTTTTGAGTTGCCCATTTTTTCACAAGTGCAAAAATTGTCAACAAGGACTCATTGAGAAAAGCAAGGATTTGAAGCAAGAGGATTTGATCGGTGCATAGTTAAGGTGTTAAATAAGGGAGGAAAAGGTGAAGGTGTGTGAGATCTATAAAAATATGGAGATTATTATAGATGTCATTATCTTGAAGCATCTAGACTTGACCCCACTTGAGAGAAAATACAAGTCGAAATTACAATGCTTGGAATACTTAACCAACATCTTTACTATAGAAAGTCATCCACTCATACTAGAATCGGTAGAAGAGGAATTGACATGCAAAAAGGAGGAAGAGAAGTAGAAGATCAAGGAGATAGTCACTCGGTATTATGAGTTCCTTTCTACCGTGAAGACCGAGCTGCGTGAATGGTTGAAGCCATGTATGATGATAACTTCACCGACAGAGACAGGGAAGCAAGTATATTTGTTACTATGCATGAGGCGGATCTCAAGGAATTCAAAGAAAATAAAAAGGGAAACAGAGGGTAGAGCGAGATTAGATTCTAGCTAAAGTTGAGAAGAAAATGGAAGAAATCCGGACCTTGTGAGGTTCGGTTAGAAATTGGCTTATGGAACTATACCCCCATGTTACTTGTAGAATGGATGTGCTTGATGACCTTAGCAAGAAGCTGGAAGGGATTGTAGATACATTTAACGCTAAGGGTGATGAACTAAGCTTTGAAGAGGTGGGTGTTCTAGTGGGTGACCTACTCCGGTGAGGCGCGAGGGTGAAGTGGATTCCTTGGAGAAGATTGAGTCAACAATGAAGAAGGATTTCCCACTCCTCTTGCACCAATAATAGATTTTTCCCATTCTTCCATTCTTAATTCTTCTATTCATCCATTCTTTCATTCTTCATTCAATGTTTTTGGATCCCACCATTCTTTTTTTCTTTGGGGAAGCGGGATGTTTTGAGGATGGAGAACAAGCTTTGTGTGGGGTGATGTTGGGCCTCGAATATTGGATAAATACTAAAGGGTATGTGAGCATGCATAACCAATAATAGAGAGAAGGGTGCATTGGGATAAGTGCAAAGGAAAAAGGTTTAAGAAGGGTATTTGAGAAACTAGGGTGCACATACAAGGAAAGACAACGGATCTAAGGTCTTAGCCATATTTTGCATTCTCGAGACGCTTGAGGAAAAATGTAACCCGAATAGGTTTGGTGGGTGGATAGGATGCCATCCTGGAAACTTGGTGGTCAAGAAAAGAATATTCCACATAGGTAATATTCGAGGAAGACATCACTACAGAAAGTAGAGAGCTCGGAACAAAATAAGCATGCACCATTGAAGGACCACATAGACACTTGGCGTTTGATCTACTCCTGAGAAAAGGCATGATGGTGGGTGTTGACACTATAAAGAGAGATGCTTGGAATCAAAGAAGATGGACTAAGGAGGACATATATGGAAGGCATATAACATTAGGAAAGAGAAGCTCTGCAGAAAATATTAGGAGGCCCTGGGAGTTGGGGTTCTCATTAGAGGATTGTATGAATGTTATCATGTCCAAGGGACGGGTCTGTAAAATTTTTGTAATAAGGGAAGATTAGCTAAGACTTCTGATATATGGGTTAGATGTCTATCTTGATATTTTCAGTCTGATACAACCATTTTGAATGTAGTGTGGTTACTAATACTATGATTAATATAAATATATGGCTCTGTACTAAACATCTCATTCATGGGTGCAAACCCTAGTGTTATTTCCTCATACTTATAAGGCGAGTTCTATTCTTTTTATTTCTTGCCACTATGTTTCCCTTGTTATTAAGTGCATGGGTATACAGATGTGATAGCTCATCATATGCTTTTGAAATGAATGCATGAACATTTACTTTTCAACATCTAATCCTCTAACAATGGTAAGATATTCTCAAAATGCTCACATAAAAGAGGGATTGGCACACGTGCATGCCTCGAGTGAATGCGTAGTGCCCACTGGGTGATAGGTTGGTGTGCAAAAGGTTAGAATTTAGTAGGTGGATAAAATTTACTATAGAAGCTATCCCTCTCATTTCTATAAAATATGAGAACATAACTGAATTTATCAGCCACCATATCATTTTCCATTTTTGTGTTTCTCATCACCTCATCATTGATAATCGAAAATAATTTAAAAAAACCCTCGAAACTTGTGTGACAACTTTAGTATTAAAATCAGATTCTCTTCACCATACTATCGACAAGAAAATGATCAAGAAAAATATTATAACAAAACACTCAATAAAATTCTTATGAAATTGGTTGGCGACACTGTAAGGATTGGTGCACACACATTCATTTCACCCAATGCACTTATCACGAAGAATTCATACATGTATCGATGCCACACATTTTTATTTCGTCTATGGTATAGAGATCTTCCTACCTCTCAAACTCCAAATTCAATCTCTTCACATATCAGCTAAATATATGCTCTCTGTGACAATTTTCCAAGAAATTTTGGCATAACTTGAGCTTATAGACGAACGCCATTTAAAATCTCTAGACCACCTCCAAATATACCAAAAACACATCAAGAATTCCTATGAAAAATGCTTCGAGAGAATAGAAATTTCAGATCGATACCTTTTCCTAAAGTAAAATAAACATCGACCAAGATGGAGAAAATTAAAAGAGAAAAAATTTCTCCTAATTGTCTTAGACCCTATATTTTAACCTAAACCTATAGATGGGGAGCTTATCGTTTATCTAATCTTGAGGGTAAACCCAAACTGAGCCCCTTAATGCCTTGCATCTTTAACCATTGTACTCTTGAATAAAGTATTACATCACTTTATGTCACTTATATGCTCGTCCCTTGAGAAAACCTCTCCTTCCACCTTCCTCTTTTAAGGACCAATGACTAAGCTAGAATTGTGCGATTATCCGTCACCATTCAACCTTGTCATGATACCATGACTCTACTCATGGCATGATTCACATGCATACTATTGAAAATTTTTGCACTTGTGAAAAAATGGGAACCTCGAAACTTCGTTACGATGGATAGCATTGGTGAAGTATACTTAAGCTAGGGGTGGTTATTTCAGAGAAGATTGTTACTGTTGAATTAATTAATGATTACATGAAATCTGCAGCTATGTGTGCTATCAGAAAATATAACAAATCACATAGTCTACAACTTCATTACTATCTTAAGCAAAAAAACACAAAGCCCCAAAGGACAGTTGTGTTGTCTTGATGAAGAAATCCAATTGCGTAGTAGATGAAATGCTAGGTTCTGAACAACAAACATAAATTCATATTGCAAATAAATCATAGTTCATTACTAGATGTTATAGGATTTTTTTAATGTTCTTCCCTTCATGATTAAGACATTCAATTATATTTCGAGTCATTTATTTCATCATCCAATCCATATCGAAAAGCAAAATGCGAGAAAGAAATACACAACTCAATTTCATGAATTCAATGTTTTATTCATAAGGAATTTCAAATGTTCCCACACAAGTTGTGGGATGTAACTTAAAAGTAAAGTAAAGCTACTAAAACAAGAGGTACACATGCATGAAATATAAAAATAAAGGAGTATGAGTGAACCCATCATTGCTTGAGGTTTTCCTTTGGTTGATGCATCCTCATCTTCATATATGTTCCCTCTTCATCTTCACCACTTGAAATATTGTACACGGAAAAAAGAAAAGATGAAAATCATCGAGTTAAGAGATCGGGGTTAATCCATATTCCTATACTATCCTAATTCGTGCGTTTGGATCTCTTGACAACAGGAGATATCGATTACTTGAAGATCAAACAACATACACAATTTAATCACTCAGAAAGAAATAAAGAAAATAAAAGGAAAAACATGGACATAAGAGAGGCCAAAAAGCCTAAATATTTTCTAACTATTTTCTCAAGTGTGCAGGTACAAGTTGCAGCCAAGAATAAATAAATCATGTCTTACAGTCCTCACTATGGATAAAGATTGTAGAGTTCAATAACTTCTATCCTATGGTACATGAAGCAGATGAGTCATAAGTACATGATGGAATGAAGGAAGAATGCAACTCAAAGTTAAAAAACTATTCTAGAAATAAAAGAAGTTTCAGAATAGAGAGGTGAGTGTTTACAAAAGTATAGATTACAACTGAAGAAGAAGAATCGAATTTAAAGGCTAAAGTTAACTAGAAAGGTAAGATTACAGCTGAAACAGAAGAGATGAGAAGGAAATCTAGGAAAATTTTGATAGGGCTTCGCCATGTAAAATTGACATTTTATATTTTCCAGCATGCATACTAAAGTTGTAATAATGATGAAATGCAATATTTAAGCAGAAAAGAAATGGGACTACAACATCTCAACAAAACTTCAATGTTCAACATGCAGGAATTGTGAATAGAAAATTCCAGAAATAACATGTCTTGTCCAAGTTCTCAAATAAGAAGTAAATGATTAACTTCTATAGTTTTCAGTTTTTAGAATCAAATATTCAAAGTTATTCACAACTGAAAATGAAGAATGATGTCCAATACGAGTTGTAAAAAGGCCATAATGGTGTTAGCTCAAATTACAATTACACACTTTCATATTTGCATCGAACCAAATACAGAAATGCTATAACACCAATGGAGTATAGCTATGACAAAGAAAATTAAGACTCAACTACAACATGAAGTTAATCTGTAAAAATTGTTCAACAACTAAAGTTTCACGTTCAACATTGATAAAGATCAAGCTCTTTACATCCAATTGAAGGAGACCTAGGTTTCAGACACTCATGCTTTAAGAAGTAGAATCAAACAAAGATCAAGAACCAAAAGTTCTACAAGAATTATGGCCGACTTATGACTATGGAAATAGAGAGTGAAACATTGAAATATCAGGTCATGGCTGAGCCATTCAAATTTTTTCAGCAAGTATAGATAAAATGGAATGCAAAACATAACCAAGAATATCCAGGGTTTCCAGAAAAGGCTCAAGGATTGACCGAGAACAAGCTTCAAATCAGAGACACATGCATACCCAGGTCCAATAGTCATGAACCCTCGAAATATCATCAAGAAAGAGAGATTTTCTACAACATAAAAGTATAACAGTCTAGATCCAAGGGTGAAGATTTTATAAGGACTAAAAGTCAAGTAGCAAGTACACAGAGCTTGAAATAGTATTCAAAACACAAAACTCAAGTGGAAGAGATTTGAATCATAAAATGCATGAAGTTTCAAGTCAAAGAAACATTCAAGTATTTTAGAAATTTGTCATTAACATTATAATTATATTCAAGCTTGCAATATCGAGTAAATGGGTATAAACCCCGGTTATTGATCGAAAAATCCATTAATGGGTATTAAGTAATCAAAGAAATGAGAAAGAACTTACTAATTAAATTGAAGCTTTCAAATCCTTGAAATATCAACATCTTCAAAAGCATCAATGGAATAATGATGACCCACATTTGAGAATCTTGGAGTTGAGAAAGATCAAGAAATCATAGAACCCACAAATATTTTCAAAAGTTTCAGTTACATATCCAAGGAAGAAAATGAAAATGGAAGTGTATGTGTGCAAGAGAAAAATTAGCTCACCTATAACCACTCATGGCGGCTAGCATCAAACTATGATTCCTTCAGAAAACTCAAAGACATATAAGAAGTCTTATAGAAAGAAGCTTGAGAATGATCAAGGAAAGGAGACCATTCTACAGCCATGAAGAAACTCAAAGAATTCGATCTCATGAACTCCTCCACAGAGGCCAAACAACCAAAACTTAAAACAACAGAAATACCAAGTGTCAAGCCCTCATGGCCACAAAGACATTATAGAGCCAAGTAAAACTTGAAATGATAAAATGGTGGCCATTAAAACCTTGTAGAGAATCCAAGAACTGAGCTCGACAAAGAAACTTCGTAGAGCTTCATAGGACACAAATATTTTGAATAAAATCCAAACTCAAAGCAACACAACTGGTCAAATCAACCAAATCTTGTAGTATAAGCCAACCCGAACTCGAAATGATCAAATGGTGGCCGTTAAATAACAAAGAGTTCCAAATCCGAGCTCGATGAACAAAATTATAGATGTAGATAAACCAAGCTCGAAAGATCATCTCCAATGGCCACCGTCTCCAGGGGAAGTTTTTTTACAGAGTTCCTTTAGCTCGCATAGAGCTTAAGAATGAAATATGAAAGACTCAGGGTTTCAAGTTTTTATTCATCAAACCAAACTAAAGTAACTTAACTCATCAGGTCACTTGGAGATCAACATCCACGAATCAAAATTACATAGATCAATGCTTAGAATTGATCACCAAAATCGATGCAAACCCCAACTTAACCCATGAAAATGGTGGGTCTTTTTGGAAAAATTTGCTTTTTTCATTATTTTGTAAAAATTTCAGATTGGCTCGAAAGCCCGATGAAATCTAATTGGATGCGGCATGGCGGGGTCCATTTTGTAAAACTTGGCACTTTTTCCTTTTTTCACAAAATATTCAAATTGGTTCGGTGGCCCGATGCGGAGGGGCGGACCCTTTTTTTTTTAACACATTATGGCAAAGGGCATAAATGTTGAGAAGTAACCCATAGGCCCGAAAAAGGACAAGTGGCCTATTTTTACTATAGAGGCAGAGAAGCGGATCATTGGAATGTTTTTTTCCTTTGAAACTTTTAAGATTTTTGAAAAAAAGTAAAGTTAAAAAAATTTCCCGCAACTTTGCACTAAAGTGTTGAAATCAATCATGTTGAATTAAGTCAAAAGTGGATCATCGGGTCAATTTGAAAATTTGAGTTGTTTTTCAAAAGGAGAAAAGTAATAAAGTCACTTGCGACTTCGCTGAAGACCAAACAAAGCCACGTAGTCAATAAGTCGGGCGGAGAAATGGATCATCGAGATCCTCTAAGACTTTGAGATTTTTTTGAAAAGGGAGAAAAGTGATAAAGTCACCCATGACTCCGCCCATGCCATCAAAAGTTAAAGGAGGGCCACCGAGTTCTTTTTGACTTTGAAACTTTAAGTTTTATTTTGTAAAGTTATAAAAGTAAGCCGCTATCCCGTGGGCACCAGATAAATACACATGTGGGGCCCAAATTAAAAGCAAAAGGTGGGTCCAAATGTTTAAAAATGCACAATCTCTATAAGAAATGAAAAGGAAACAAAATTCCAAGCCATTTACAATTCAAATTTGTCCTCCATGGATAACTCTTTTTCAAATAATGAAAGACAAAGTTCTTTACTGAAAACCTTCATCAAGCATTAACAATCAATAATGGTGGCCGGGAAAGTTTAGCGAGAGTTTTTCTAGCTTGAATGGAGCTCAAAATGCAAATACCAAGAAATGATTAAGTTTGCAATAATTTTACTCCTTAATTCGTGTCCTGAATTCACCAGATTCAACCATGGTTAGAAAGTGATAATATTATCACTAAAAATAGATAATGTTGCATGCCTTCACAAAAGAATAGACTAGAATATGAATTTGCATGCACAAAGAAGAAGACTTGCTCATCAAGAAAAAATTATTTTTAGCAAATTATCACTCATGCTTTTCTTTAAAATAGAAAATTTGACTGTAGTTGACTAAGTTGTAACCAATGGTTGTTAATGTCTTTGTATTTACATGTTCTATTTTTATTCCTTTATTTATTAATATATCAAGGATAAAAATAGGATGCATGGGTGAGTACAATTTTAGCCTATTTTTAGGAAGGGTGGGAAATAATTTTGCTATATATTATGTGCCTTAGAAAAGCACAAAGGAGGAATTTTAGATACAGGAGTGCTGAAACAATTTTTTGCCAGTTTTTCCCTTTAAATGTGAATTATTTTCTGCCTTCCCAATTATTTGGAGTCTTGTGTATGTTTCCATTAATCTTGTGAATGTTGAATTCCTTGATTAATCATCTTACCTTGTTGCAAGTTCAGTATTTCTACATGATATTAATGTGTATGTGTAACTTAGTAGTATTGTTGTGATTATATCCCTCAATACATCAAAGTGTTTACCCTTAATTATCTTCAAAAATTGTTGGCATGTGCATCAGAAATTCATTCCATATCAATTGTGCATGTACTCAGTCAAAGACCTCATACAAGTTTGGTGTATCACCTTAGTTTTAATTTCATCTTTCAGTCATCTTTTACCCTTAAACAATAGAAATTTATTTTAGTAGACATCAATAAGGAACCGGCCTTGATACTAGAGACTCGCCTCAAAATAGGTATACCCATAGACTTGAGGTGTTTCCATTGTATCTACGAAAGAGAGATAAAATTTGCAAGCTTAGAACACCTGCAGCCATCTCTCTACAAGGTTCACTTTTGAGAGATAACAGTTTTTTCCAAGCATGGTTAGGACAACGAATCATATCTGCGTCACGATTACAAATACCTACAACAGATCTACAATAGATTTAGAGCAGATCAAAAGTTACTTTCGGGATAAAGAAGTGCATCAATTTATTCTTAAGATTTGAAGATCTATTTGGTAACTATTTAAGGCTGATTTTAGACCAGTATTACAGCATGTTCCATGCCTAAAGTGACTACAAGATCATCGGTAAGAGGAATTCCTTTCGAGTTTATTTCTTTACCTTTGAATTATGTAAGAAGGAGAAGAGTTGGTAATACTTTACCTTATAATAGGCCTTGTTTTGATAATCCTCCTACTAATATTCCTTCACCACGCACCAATTTCTCTATTTAAATTCCAATTTTTCAAATGGCTATTCAACCACATAGAGATTTTGTGACCTTTACTAATGGTAGCCCATTAGTAATCCCAGTTTATCATGACATCCCTAATGCTGCCATGAAAAGTTTGCCATCATTCACTGGTGAAAATCAGGTTACACCTACAGAGCACATTAAAGATGTTGCAGCCATATGTGTAGTTCATAATATTACTCATGAAGATGTGGCTTTGAGACTTTTAGCCACATCCCTTAAAGGACAAGCCTTGCAATGGTATATAAATCTAGAGATTGGATGCATAAGAACTTGGGATGACTTAGGTGGTAAATTGCTGAAACAATTTCAAGATAATTCAAATCATTTATCTCTCATAGAACAGTTTTCTACCATTAAAAGAGCTCCCAATGAATTTATGTCTAGTTTCAACATCTATTTTTCCAGAACTTGGGAAAGAATTCTAGCAAGTGTTAAGCCTCAAGCTGATCATGCTTTTCTTTATTATCTTAGAGCATTAAATAGTGATATTTCAACTATGATTCATTCTATGGGAGGTGAAACTCTCCCAACATCCTATGATATCACCATCCGAGCTGAAAATAGTCTTATTCAAGCCGGAAAATTAGCACCAAGGCCTTGATGCCTTTTTGGTAGATTTAGCTCCTATCCCACAACCTTTTCACAATTATAGAACCTAATGCTACAACCCCATCAAATGATGTATTTAAAGCTTTGCAGACTATGGGAAACAAGCTGAATTCAATTGAGAATAAGATTGCATTACCTAATAGACCTTATCAGGCTCCTTATCAGCAAAATCAGCTAAACCAACAAAATAGGCAGCCTTATCAACAAAGGAAATTTGACCCAAAGGCTCCTAGTTCATCTAACGCTTTAGTCCCTCGGTTAATAAGGCTACAAAAGAGTGGTGTTAACCTTGTAATCAACCTCATTCAACTGCAAATTTCCCAAATACTTTTATGAACATAAGTCTTGTTACACAACCTCAATCAAAACATTATTCATGCCTCAAATGGAGGTTGGGCAGCAAGAAAGTCATGTTCAGAAAGCACCTAAATAGAACTTAGTCAGTTTTAGTGAGGATGATTTCATTGCAGTTACTACTAGGGCTCAAGAAAAGGCTACAGAAAGTAAAAAATAGCAAAATAGGCCTATTCTACCTACTATCACTAATAAAACAACAACTATAAGTCTAAAACCAACTAACAGCTTTTGATGTTCCTAAAAACAAGTAGGTGTGTTAGCTAGTAAAGAGCAAAAAAAACCTCTACAAATTGATCTAAGAAGGTTATTTATACCTCAGATATCAAAAGCAGCTGAAGCAGAATCAATTTTTGCCAAAGCTTATCCTAAAATAGTAGAATCTGTCTCTAAAATTATTTCTTCTTTTAACATTTTTGATGTAATGAAAAACATAATGTTAACATCTTAATGTGGGATGCTCTAAGTATTCCAGGAAAGAAGGATTTAATTTTTCATGAACTAGATAAGCTATATATTTCTTCTAAAACAATAGAAAAGGAAGTCTAAGAAGAAGACATGGTCCTTGGAATAGTGGAACAAGACCGCATCAAATAAGTTAAATGGATGGTTTAGAAAGTCTTAAATTCTCATAACATTAAAAATCCACAACCATTTTATCTATCACTTGATTATTGGAGAACATCTTGTTCATAACTGTATGGTGGATAGTGGTGCAAGTAACACAGTTATGCCAAAAGAAATTACAAAAAATTGGGTCTGCAGTACATAGAAAAGAGCATGACCCATAGTTAGATGGAACAACTAATACGAGTTAGTGTCATCAAAAATCTAGAGGTAACATCACATGCTTTCCCAAATGTTTCCATTATGCAAGATATTATTGTTGTAGATTTACCTCCTTACATTGATATATGTTTATCAAGAGATTTCACAAAAAAAAAGGAGGTTATCTCTCTTCAGATTGGTATTTCTTATTTTTCACTACATGTTATGGCACCAAGGTTACTATCAATTCAGATCTGCTGGTCATATTTCACATTGAACCTCATGCTTCTAATGCAATAGTTAATTATGCAGCCCTATACTAGTCTGATTTTGATAATATAGCTCATGTTTCAGCATTAGATGGTTTTTCTAACCTGTTTATGGATGAAAATACACATGAATAACATAATCATGACCATTTCAAATAAGTTCAAGAACATCTATTTGGTGTGTATTGTTTGCATGAAGAAAATACACCAATTCCCTTTTGTCTAAAATAGAAAATGCAACAGAAGGGATTTGGAAGCTTCATTTCGATGGAGCTAAAAAAAAGAAAGGACAAGGAGTAGGTTTGATTCACCTCCCTAATAAATTAAAGGTATTTCTCAGCTTTGAGTCTCCAATTCTCATGCACTTGTAACATAGCTAAATACGAAGCATTAATTCATGGTTTATTTCGGACCAGAAAGAGAGGTATTAGCATGCTACAGATTTTTGGTGATTCTGAGTTGGTTATCAATCAAGTAAGAAATTTCAATGTTTGTAAGAATCCATTAATGAAGTCTTACATAGATAGATTTTCAGACTTAATGGAAGATTTTGAAGCTATTAGCATCCAGTCCATTCCTAGAACAAAATATAAGTATACATGTAGATTTGCAGCAATTGGTGTCAGTTTTGAAGTGCTAGAACAAATTGAAAATAGAAAAAAATTAGCCTCATATAAATTTGATTGTCAGGCCTTCGATACCTGATAATGATTTGAATTGGAAGGTTTTTGAAAATGATGATCAAATCTGTAGTTTTTGTAGCAAGAAGCTAAATTTTTGGTAGTAAATCAAGATAAATTACAACACTTATATGGTGACTAGATTGTTCAATTAAAGACAAATAAACTACCTCGAGGTTTGGTCACATTAGAAGACCTCTTCAACACTGATGATCAGTTAAGGAAGGTCAAGACTAATATATCAACAAATGCTGATAAGTATGAGGAGATTTCAGTTGATGAAGGTAAAAATTTGTTTCTTAGAAGGGTAGGTTCTTTAGCTGAAAAAATTCTTTTATTAATCTTTGCAAGGAATTTAAAGATGTTTTCTCTTGGAAATACCAAGACCTGAAAGGATTTGATCCTAGTTTAGCACAACATTCTATTGAATTGCATCTTAATTCCAAGCTAGTTAGGAAAAAATAGAGGCTCAGTAAATCCCAAAATAGAGTCTCTAATGAGAAAGAGTCATCTAAGTTGATTATATTAGGTATTATATTTCCAGCTTAACCATTCAAGTTGGGTAGCAAATCTTGTGCCTATTAGGAAGAAGAATGGAGAAATCAGATTATGTGTGGATTTTAGAGATATTAATAAAGCTTCATTAAAATATCACTACCCACTTCCAAATATGGATCAGATTTTGAGAACATTTTTTGGTTCAGATAGATTATCTCTTCTAGACGGCTATAGTGGATACAATCATATTTTAGTCCGAGAAGAGGATAGGTACAAAATAGCTTTCACCACTAAGTGGGGTACTTATGCTTACAAAAGAATGCCTCTTGACCTTTCAAATGCTGGTGTAACATTTCAATGTGCAATGTACATGGATTTTCATAGATTTTTAAATAAATTCATCCTAGTTTATTTAGATGACATTACCATATTCTCAAAAAATCCAAAAGAACATATAATACATCTAAGGAAAACTTTTTAGTTATGCAGACAATTTGGGATATCTTTGAATCCGCTAAAGTATATATTTTTAATACATCAAGGTAAATTGCTTGGTCATATTGTTTCTAAACAAGGTTTGGAAATTGATATTTTTAGGATTGAATCCATATCACAATTGTCATTACCTCATCATAAGGAGTAATTACAAAGTTTTCTTGGAAAAATAAACTTTGTTAGAAGATTTGTTCTAGATTTTGCAACATTGGTGAAACCATTGACAACTATGTTAAAGAAAGAGAAAACTTTCTCTTGGACTAGTGAAGGGAGAGAAGGGTTTGAATTAATTAAGGCAACCATCTCTCAAGATCCTACTCTTGCAAATCTAAATTTTGATAAATATTTTACAATGTATGCACTTACAGGAGCTGAAACAATATCAGCCATATTAACTCAGGTTAATGATGAAAATGTTGAGCAACTAATTGCTTTCTTTGGAAAGAGCTTGCATGATTACGAAACAAGGTTTACATTTCTTGAAAGACAAGTACTTTCAGAAGTTAGAGGACTAAAGGATTTTAAGTACATGCTTTCAAACAGTAAAATTTATGTTATTGTTTTCCATCCAAGTGTGAAAGCTTTCTTGTCAAATAAAGAATTGAACGAGAAAAGAGAAGGTTAGATAACGAAGGTCATGGAATATGACGTTGATATTCATGTTACGAAGAGAGTTTGAGGAAAAGGCTTGTGTGAACATATAATTTCTTATATGGAAAAACATCATGAACCAAAATTAGAAGATACAAAACAACATGTTGAAGTTAAGCATCAACAATCAAATGTCATGGTTCAGCCAGAAAATCAGCAACCTGAACTTTCTCAAGAGGTCCAAGAATCAAGATGGATGACTGATTTAGTTAACTATTTATAGCATGGTATTTATCCGAAAGGTATGGACAAGAATAAATGAAGGTATTTCAGATTACAAGTTGTACCCTATATCTTTATTAATGGTGTGTTGTTCAAGAGGGATATAAATGGAATCTTTCTGCGATGTGTTGACTATGATAAAATTCAGAGATTATTATCAAAATTCCATGAAGACCTGCAGGAGGTCATTTTTCAGCACATACCACAACCTTAAAAATCATGAGAGATGGTTACTATTCACCCAACATATTCAAGGACTATTTTGAATGGATTGTAACATGTAAGAAATGTGTTTTCTTTGTTGGAAAATAATGTTTAGCTTCTCCGTTGTTATAACCTATTTAAGTTGATCATCATTTTATAGAGTGGAGTCTTGATTTTATTGGCATGATAAACCCACCTTCTTTATAAGGACACAAGTGGATCTTGACTGCTACATATTACTTTACATGATGGACTGAAGCAATAGCCTTGAAAGATGCTAAGGAAACTTCTATATTATCCTTTTATGAAGTTATAGTTTACTGATTTTGTGTTCCAACAACTATTATATCATACATTGCATTAACATTTCTTGGTGCAAAGGTAATAGATTGGGATGTCAACCATGAAATTTACTTAAGTTCTTCATCTAATTATTATCCACAAGGTAATGGTTAGCTGAAAGTACTAACAAGAGTCTTTTAAGGATCATCAAAAGAACACTCAAGGATAATCAACAAGTTTGGCATCTGATGTTGAATTCAACACTTTGGGCTAATAGAGTAACTCCTAAAAGATATGTTGGCAATTCAACATACAAGCTTGTTTATGGAAGAGAAGCAATAATTCCTATTTCAGTTGAGTTACCCGCATTAGATTTGTTGCATCAAATGGAACTGCTTGAGGATGAACCATTGCAGGTTCGTTATGCAGAATTAATGCAGTTACAAGAGCTAAGATATCAAGTTCATATGAACATGGAAAAGAATTAGAAATAGATAAAGAAGACTTTTGCTAAGAAATCAAAATCTAGAATCTTCAATGAAGGATATCTTGTGTTGAAATGAGATGTTGATCGTGTAAATCCAGGAAGACACACAAAGTTTGATACAATCTGGAGTGGTCCTTACATGATTTCATCTTGCAAAGAACACAATAATTTTCATCTTTCAATGCTGAATGGAGAGAAACTTCCCATTCCTATGAATGGTATGTTTCTCAAACGTTGTTATTGAAAATATTACGGTGACTATTTAGAGTAGGATTTCCCTTCAATAAGTGATTTTTTTGTACATTGCATTGTTTTTTAATTCAATAAGTGCATTAGTGAATGTGATCTGGTTTAGGAGATTCTTTACCAATTTTAAGTTCATTTTGGAAGGGTTGGACCTTCAGGAAGGAAGATTTTTGGTTACATGCTTTAGAATCCATCCCCGATGGACAAGAGAAACGTACTAGTTTAACAAGCTAGCGAAAGCATTCCCCACAGGATCACCGAAATGTTGAAAATATTTGCACTTGTGCAAAAATGGGCAACTTGAAACTTTTTACGATGGATAGCATTGGTGAAGTATACCTAAGTTAGGGAGGTTCTTTCAGAGAACATTGTTACTATTGAATTAATTAATGATTACATGAAATCTGCAGCTATGTGTGCTATCTATAAATATAACAAACCACGTAGTCTACAATTTCATGACTATCTTCAGAAAAGAACACAAATCCTGAAGGACAATTGTGTTATCTTGATGAAGACATCCAATTGCGTAGTAGATGAAATGCTAGGTTCGAACAAATAACATAATTTTAGATTGAAAGAAATCATAGTTCATTACTAGATATTATAGGCATTTTTTTAATGTTCTTCCCTTCATGACTAAGACATTCAGATTATATTATTGAGTTTTTAGTTCATCATCCAATCCATATCAAAAAGAAGAAATGGAGAAAGAAATACATAACTCAATTTCACAATTGAGTGTTTTATTCATAAGGAATTTCAAATGTTCCCACACAAGTTGTGGGATGTAACTAGAAAGTAAAGTACAACTACTGAAACAAGAGGTACACATGCATGAAAGAGAAAATAAAGGAGTATGAGTGAACCCATCATTGCCTTGAGTTTTTCCTTTGGTTGATGAATCCTAATCTTTAACTTTATTCCCTCTTCATCTTCACCACTAGAAATACTATACCTGAAAAGAAGAAAAAAGGAAAATCATCAGTTATGAGATTAGGGTTAATCCATATTCCTATACTTTTGTAATTCATGTATATGGATCTCTTGACAACATGAGATAGACACTACTTGAATATCAAACAAGTATACATGATTTATTCACTCGAAATAAATAAAGAGAAGAAAATAAAAACATGGACATAAGAGAGGCAAAAAAACTTAAATATTTTCTAACTATTTTCTCAAGTGTGCAAGTACAGGTTGCAGCCAAGAATAAATAAATCATGTCTTACAATCCTCACTATGGATAAAGATTGCAAAGTTCAATAACTTCTATCCTATGGTACATGAAGTAGATGAGTCATAAGTATATGATGGAATGAAGGAAGAATGCAACTCAAAGTTCAACAACTATTCTAGAAATAAAATAAGTTGCAATACGAATGCAGGAGAAAATTACGTACAAAAGTGGATGTTTCAAACTAAAACTAAAAAGACGAATCATAATTTAAAGGATGAAGTTAACTGGAAAGATAAGATTACAACTGAAACAAAATGAGAAGGAAATATGGGAAAATTTTGACAGGGCTTCACCATGTAAAATTGACATTTTATATTTTCCATCTTACATACTAAAGTTTTAATAACGATGAAATGTAATATTTAAGTAGAAAAGAAATGGGACTATGACATCTCAACAAAACATTAATGTTCAACATGTAGGAATTGTGAACATAAAATTCCAGAAATAACATGTCCTGTCCAAGTTCTCAAATAAGAAGTAAATGATTAACTTTATAATTTTAAGTTTTCAGAATCAAATATTCAAAGTTATTCAAAACTGAAAATGAAGAATGATGTCCAATACAGAGTTACAAAAAGGCCATAACAGTGCTAGATCAAATTACAATTGCATCCTTTCATATTTGCATCGAAAAAAAATACAACAGAATATAGAAATGCTACAACACCAATGGAGTATAGCTATGACAAGAAAATTAAGACTCAGCTACAACATGAAGTTAACTAAAAAATTGTTCAACAACTAGAGTTTCAGGTTCAACATTGAAATAATCAGATCAAGAATGATAAAGATCAAGCTCTTTATAGCCAACTGAAGGAGACCCAGTTTTTAGATAGTCATGCTTTAAGAAGTAGAATCAAATAGGTACAATTTGAAAACTAGAAGTTCTACAAGAATGATGGCTGACTTATGACTAAGGAAACAAAGAGTGTAAGGTTGAAATATCAGGTCATGGCCGAGCCATTCAAAGTTTTTCAGCAAGTACATAGAAAATGGAATGTAAAACATAACCAAGAATATCTAGGGTTTCCAGAAAAGGCTCAAGGAATGACCGAGAACAAGCTTCGGATTAGGAACACATGCATACCTAGGTCAATATTCATGAACCCTCGAAAAATCATCAAGAAAGATATATTTTTACAACATAAAAGTATAACAGTCTAGATTCAAGGGCAAAATTTTATAAGGACTGAAAGCAAGTAGCAATTACATAGAGCTTGAAATAGTATTTAGAACACAAAACTCAAGTGGAAGAGCTTTGAATAAGAAAATGCATGCATTTTCAAGTCAAAGAAACATTCAAGTATTTTAGAAATTTTTCATTCCCATTGAAATCAGATTCAAGCTGCAATATCAGAGTAAAAGGGTACAAACCTTGGTCATTGATTGAAAAATCCATTAATGGGTATCAAGAAATCAGAGAAACGAGAAAGAACTCACCAATTAAATCGAAGCTTTCAAATCCTCGAAAGATCAACATCTTTAGAAGCATCAAAGGAAGAATGATGACCCAGTTACATTTGAGAGCTTGGGAGTCAAGCAAGATCAAGAAATCACAAAACCCACAAATATTTTCAAAATTTTCATTACATATCCAAGGAATAAAATGAAAATGGAAGTGTATGTGTGCAAGAGCAAAATTATCTCATCTATAACCACTCATGGTAGCCAACATCAAACTATAATTCACTCAGAAAACTTGAAGACAAATCAAAAGTATTGCGAGAAGAAGATCGGGAATGATCAAGGAAAGGAGACCATTCTACAACCACGAAGAAACTCAAAGAATTCGATGATGTGAATTCAGCTGCAAGAGGTTGAAATACCTCCAAAAACACACATAAACAGCTTTGTAAATAAAACCAAGAGTTTCACAATAGCTTACTTCTCATTCTGGAATTCACACTGATCTATTACATCATTACAATTCTCCTTTTATTTCAAGACTACTCTAAAACCCTAAAATGCCAAAAACCCTAAAATGCCAAAAAACCCTAAAATGCAAAACAACTCGGATTGACCCCAAAATTTGCGTGCCAAATATGAATTCATAAATTAGGGCTCACGCAAAATTTGGACTTATTCTGACAAGCACAACAAAAGTTATTAAAGTTCTAAGACCTAGTCAAAAGCGGAAAAAACATTCGGAGCCAATTTTAGGCCACTAGATGACGGAATCCGAGCCCGAAAACGTGCCAAAATGAGCACAACCTTGCAAGCAAAGTTTTCCCCAGCATAGTACTAATGTATATCTACCACCCTGTAAAATTTCAGGACGATCCAACGGTCGGATCAAAAGTTATGTCCTCTGGAAGTTATGCTCCCGCATCATTCGAGCTCATGAACTTCTCCACCGATGAAAAATAACCAAAACTTAAAGTGATAGAGAAATACTAGTGTTCGAGCCCTCATGGCCACAAAGACATCACATAACCAAGTAAAAATTGAAATGATCAAATGGTGGCAATTAAAACCTTGCAGAGAGTCCAAGAGCTGAGTTTGACAAAGAATATTCATTTGAGCTTTACAGAAACAAATATTTTCAAGAAAATCTAAACTCAAAAGAAAAAAACTGGTCAAATCAACCAAATATTACAAGTAGAAGTCAACCCATAACTCGAAATGATCAAATGGTCATTTGTTAAATAACCGAGAGTTCCAAAACCAAGCTTGATAGAACAAAACTATAGATGCAAATAAACCAAGCTCGAAACATCATCTCCAATGGCCACCATCAAGGGGGAAATGTTTTTGCAGAGTTACTTTAGCTTGGATAGAGCTCAAGAATGAAATATGAAAAACATAGGGTTTCGAGTGTTTTATTCATCAAACCAAACTAAAGTAACTTAACTCATCGGGTGACTTGGAGATCAACAACCATCAATCAAAAGTATAGAGATCAATGCTTATAATTGATCACCAAAATCAATGCAAACCCCGGATTAACCCATGAAAATTAAGGGTCTTTTTTGGAAACTTAGCACTTTTTAATTATTTTGCTAAAATGTTAGATTGGCCTGAGCCGATTAAATATAATTGGATGTGGCGCAGTGGACCCATTTTGTAAAACTTGGCATTTTTATTTTTTTCACAGTAATATTCAAATTGGTCTAGTGGCCCCAATACGGAGGGGAAGCCCCTACTTGTGTTTTAAAACATTATGGTGAAGGGCGTAAATTTTTAGAAGTAACCCGTAGGTAGGCATGAAGAGGATAAGTGGCCTATTTTTATTATAGAGGTGGAGAAGTGGATTTTAGAATGTTTAATGCCTTTAAAACTCTTAAGATTTTTGAAAAAGGAGTAAAGTTCAAAAATTTCCCGCGACTCTGTTGAAGCATCGAAATTCAATCATATTGAATTAAGTCAAAAGCGGATCGTTGGGTCAATTTGAAAATTTGAGCCCTTTTTCAAAAAGGAGAAAAGTAATAAAGTCACCCACGACTCCGTTGAAGACTGAAAAAAGCCACGTATTCAATAAGTCAGAGGTGGAGAAGCGGATCATCGGGATCCTCTAAGACATTGATATTTTTTTAAACGGGAGAAAAGTGATAAAGTCACCCACAACTCCGCCCACGCCATCAAAAGTTAAAGGTGGCCCGTCGGAGTTCTTTTTGACTTTAAAACTTGAAGTTCTATTGTTTAAAGTTATAAAAGCTAGTTGTTATCCCCAAGCACCGAGATAAAGACACATGTGGGACCCAAATTAAAAGAAAAAGGGTGGGCCAAGTGTTTAAAAATGCACAATCTCTATCAGAAATGAAAAATAAAATATTTTCCAGGCCATTTGCATTTCAAATCTATCCTACATGGAAAACTCTTTTTGAAATAATGAAAGACAAAGTTCTTTATAGAAACCTTCAGTCAAGCTTGAACAATCAATAATGGCGGCTAGGGAAAATTTAGTAGAGCTTTGCTAGCTCGAATGGATCTCAACAATGCAAATACCAAAAATGATTAAGTTTGCAATACTTTTGCACCTTAATTCACGTCTCGAGTTCACCAAATTCAACCATGGTTAGAAAGTGCTAATATTATCACTATAAATGGATAAGGTTTCATGCCTTCGCAAAATAATATACAAGAATATGAATTTGCATGCACAAAGAAGAAGACTTGCTCATCAAGCAAAACTTATTTTTAGCAAATTATCACTCATGCTTATCTTAAAAATCGAAGAGTTCACTACATTGATCGAGTTATAACCAATGGTTGTTAATGCCTATTTGTATTTGCATGTTCTATTTTTATTCCTTTATTTATTAATATATCAAGGATAAAAATAGGATGTATGGGTGAGTACAATTTTAGCCTATTTTTAGGAAGGGTGGAAAATAATTTTGCTATATATTGTGTGCCTTGGTAAAGCAAAAAGGAGTAATTTTAGATACAAGAGTTTTAAAGCAATTTTCTCGCGCTTTTCACTTTGAATGTGAAGTATTTGTTGCCTTCCAAATTATTTATAGTCTTGTGTATGTTTCCATTAATCTTGTGAATGTTGAATTCCCGATTAATCATCTTACCTTGTTGCAAGTTCAGTATTTTTGCATGATATTAATGTGTATGTGTAACTTAGTAGTATTGTTGTGATTATATCCCTCAATACATCAAATTATTTACCTAATTATCTTGAGAAAACTTTTGGCCTCATGCATCATAAATTCATTCCATATTAATTATGCATGTACTCAGTCAAAGACCTCATACAAGTTGTGTGTATTAGTTTTAATTTCATCTTTTAGTCATCTTTTACCCTTAAACCCCAAAAAATTAGTTTACGATACATCAATAAGGAACCGTCTTGATATCAAGACTCACCTCAAAATAGGTATACCGGCTGGACTTGAGGTTTTTCCATTGTTTCTATGAAAGAGAGAGATAAAATTTGCAATCTTAGAACACCCGTAGCCATCTCTCTACAGGGTGCACTTTGAAGAGATAACATATACTTTTCATCTTTTTAGGATGGAATCCCATGGTCATTCTTAACTTGAAACTACTCTTTCATAGCTAACCTTTTCATGCTATGGTTTTTCCTTCATAAAAGAGGTCGATACTTCTTTATAGTCGTGTCCATGACTTAAAGTAACAAAATAAAATATATATATATGGGATAACCAAAACTATACTCCAAGAGTCAAAATTATAGAAAATAAATGATTCCCGAAAATAAACATCTATGTCTTTAAGAAGCTGCTATAAGTATTCTAAACATCAATTCAAGGGATGTGGTGTGTATTCTACACATTTTTATCATGTAACTTATTTCAACTCTAGACCCAGTAACTTATGTAGTGTATCTAATGATTTATGTTCTATAAGTATAGGGGTATGACAATTACGGTCCTTGCCAATTATGGGCATGCAACTTCTTTTGGTTTCTTATTTGATTACTTGTTGTTTCTTTAACAAGACCAGATAATCAAAATTAAATCAACCATAATGCCTTCATCTATGCGTATGCCTAATTCACCTTTCCTATTACCTATTCAACATTTGAACCTACATATTTTCAAACATACCTTACCCAACCAACTTACCTATCTGGCCTATCTACTCAACTTACCTAACCCAATCTCATTATTCCTTTGTTTATGCTAGAAATACATCGTCATGAGGCCCCTTTTGCAAGGGTCATGTAGGAAGCACTCGAGGACAGGGGGCCCTCGAGTTTAGCTCGAACACTCTTTTCCACCACTAACAAAACTAGCTAGTTAGTCTCCATAAAAATAATAGCTTAGAAATTAACATAAAACAAACCATACATCATCCATTCGCATCATCATTTACTTTCCATAATACCAATAATGTGGAAACTAAATTGAAACAGACATAACCAAACCATGCCTACATCTAATTTCCATAACATCAATACATTAGAAATCCAAATCAAACTCAACCATGCCTACATAGCTAGTTTACATAAAACCAATACCTTAGAAATCAAAACAACATCAACTAATCTAGTTTCCATAACATCAATACATTAGAAATTAAACCATTCAAACAAGTCATACATTACATCAATGATTAAATCATATATTTTCTATGGCATCAAAATAATGAAAATGAAATCAAATCATACAATCATAACACATCATGCCTATATCTAGTTTCCATGAAATCAATATAATGATAATAAAAGAAATCATTCACAACATACATCACCCAAACCATGCTTACACATCTAGTTTCCTTGATAACAATACAATGGAAATGAAAACAAAACACAACAAATCTAAATACCATCATCTATCTATATACTCGGAATGTATGTCTATTAATACAATGAATATACAAATATAACCAAGTATCTAAAAATATCTCATGTACATCTCACCTCTTTGACACACAAAATGGTATTCATAAGTCAAAAATAAAAAATAAACAACATCTCCTCTTCTATATCATCCTTGGGAGGGCCTGAAACCTCTTCCACTCTCTCTTGTTCCATCAACTAGCCTCTTTCTCCACAAACTACTCACCTCCCGCTATCCTCGGCCATGAGAATGATGACTCCCTGAACTACTGGTACTAGGGGTCTGTGAACTGGACCTCTCACTAGTTCCCTTTTCAGCTCTGTTGGTGGCATAGCTAACAAATAGGATACCACTCATTATATTTTGATCCTCATATTATATTTCCTCTGCCACAACATCTTGGTATCTCTCCATAGATATCACTTGGGAGGTATCATTTCTCTAATAACTATGTGTTGACCATGTCCCAAAGAATAGTGGCCCCTATCCCTTTACCTAAGGTCATGGACCCTATCCTCATGCCTACATTGTCTTAATGGACCTTGTCCGTATCCATCATGTGCATGTTCCTATAGTCCTACCAGCTTGTCCTTATAAGGTAACCACCTATGCTTGAGCTCGTGTTAGCTTCCCCTATATTATTATGTCTCGGTGTGTGTAATTCAGCCACCACTCCCTATAACATGTCTCTATCTACTTTGTGACATTAGAGTAATTAGGCGCTCTTGACTTCGGCGGTGCTGCTTGTACTTGGGCTATCCATAACTACTTATACCCATCAATCATGCCCTCACCATTAATCTTCATGTTGACAACTTGGTCATCCTGTATAATCGGACTGTAACACTTGGTGGCGATAATGGCCACTCCATATCCTTCCCATGATATTGTGGGAAAGGTGTGGGCACATCTTGTCGTAGCTTTGAATCGTCATCCGACCTAGTCACCCGGTATCATTTCATACTCTCTAGGTCTCTATCCCCGTATCCATCTCAATATTTGTAAAACTCCCAAATCCTCTATTGTACCTCGAAATGAAGGGTAACCAAGATATGGCCTCCACAAGATATCGATCGCTGATATTCCATCTAACCAATGCCTATATTATATCACATCCCGAGATGGTACATCAGTCCTCGAGATGGGCCCCTATATATAGCCACCGTGCTCAAGCCTCGCTCTGTAAACCCCTTTGTACCAATATTATTGTGGAAGGACTACGATATTTAGACATACTATATGCTCATAGGCCCAATAGTGAAGAAGAAAAGTGTAGTATAAACCAAATCACCGCATCCTCCTATATGACCAAAACTACCTATATTGTTGCACTAGGAAAGTTTGCGCCCTTCAAAGCATACCCTATCCTTAATAATATCCTCTACCACTCCCATCATTTCCAATGGTAACCTCCCACTATATGAGTCTAGAAATGCATGACAACCAATCCCCACCATCATCAACACTGCTAATCTAGTCTCATGTGGATGTGTGGCATACATCTCACCATAGCTAATGCTCACAATGTGATAAGACAAATATATCATAGCCTCTCCAAATATTGTAACCATGGGCTCATAGAAATCATTTAACGGGATCAGATACAACATCTCACATAATAGGTAGTCTCAAAATCTGGTATATGTCCTCCAAGGTGATAGTCATCTCCCTCGGTAGGTAGGTGGAATGTGTTGGTCACCGGGTCCCATCTATTGATGAGGGTGACCATCATGCTATGATCTCAAACTATCTTCCTATACTTTGCGTAACCTATCCTAGGCCAACATCCCTCATCTGATCCCACTCATCCTCTATGACGCTAGGTCTCATCTTTACTAATAGGGGCGGAAGTCTATCTCTCATTGTCATTACTACTATCGTGCATGCATCAACATTCACACAAGCTAACTATTTACCCTTTCCTACCCGGGATCTACATTCTACCTTGCCTTACAATTTTTACCCTATGACCTATCTTCCTTACACTATTTTCCTTTCCTTCTATCTTCTTTCCCACCTTTATGTTTCATTTATTTCCCCCTTCACCTATTGACCTAACTTACCTCATCCATCTTGACTTATCCTAAACCCACCCATTCCTACCTTGGACACCCCTACCCACCCTTCCCTTACCTTTTAGGCTCCCGGTTTACCCATTTCCAAAAAAATTGGTCACTTTCCACAGTGACCGGTATCGGTCACCCCAATCGATCTGCCAGTCCCCCTTTTACTCCGTTAAATCAGGTAGGCCTACCGATGCCAGCCAACATCTGACCAGCGTAGGTTACTTGGTTCGGCCCTGAGGGATAAACCCCGTGTCCCCACTTTCTAAAATTTGACTAACTCACCTCATTTATCCACCCAAATCCCCCTAATTTGTTCCTACATTCAATTTACCACCTAATTAAACTATTTTCACCCTCCCCACACCCAATTTCACCCACATTTTAACAAATGAATTTTTAAAATTTAATTTAACCTCTTTTCCTACAAGATCACACTAGAGGTTATAATCCTACCTCTAATCGGCTTTGTCTCCATGGTGGGATGTCGATTCTATGCACTAGAACTCCCCTAAGCCCTCTCCTACCTCTTCCATGTCTAAATCAATTTCCCGGACTCTCACCAATACACTCAATCAACTATATATCATGGGCCTGCAAAATTCACTCATACAACCACTAACCTCTAGCCCAATCACCTCTCTCATTCTTTATGTCATTTTCCTCACGAATATGCCATATTTTAGGTGTTTTCAAAAAAATTCAAAATGCTCAAACAAGCTATTTTCACATGGTTTTTTACGTTTTAACCCAACATTAGGAAAACCGATGTCGGTCGGGTCATGCCCTAGGTGACCAGCGTCGGTCACCCTTCTTGACATCATTTCCTCTTCAACCAAGTATTGGTCACCCTACTTTCACCCAATATGTCATATTCCTCAAATCTTTGCTTAACAATATCATTTTTCTTCCAACCACATCCTTACCACATGCTTATTAGCTCACCTACCAGCCTAGTCATCTCCTAATTATACTTAGGGGCACATTTTTGTCTACACCTCAACCTTACCCATGGCCTTACCTATACACCCACACCAACCTCACCCATTTGACACTTGAATTCACTTACTCATTATACCTTATAGTGATGTTACTCATATTGTGTAGCCTACCAACCTTACCTTGCCTTATGTCATGATGTTTATCTTGACCATACCAAACCTTTTGGTGCTTCGAACACACCTATGCCCATTCTTGCACCTAGCCTCATTATGTTTCTAGGAGAACTTCCTATACCTTGGATACCTAGACCATATAAGCCTTATTTGGATAAACTATCAACCTTTGATGATGTAGAGTTTGTGAGCTCTTCAACCTAGTGCCTTGTTGCATTCTAGACATGTGTGTGTGTTTAAATTCCCCCACCTATTACCCACACCGATATCACCATTTCCTATACCTGTACCTTACCTCATTTTTCATCACATATAGCTTTATCAAACCCATCATCGATTTTTCCTACTCCTCAATCATTTCGAGTTTGAGGGGATAACCTCTACCCATACACTGGGACCACCACCTCCTATTTTTGTCATCATCACTTATTAAATACAAGATACACGACAAAAAGGAGTAAATGTAGAAACCCAAAATTGGGTCACAACCCTCTAAACCCCTTTAATTAATTACTTTGACACATTCCCGATCACGGCCCTTCCATACATTATAATTAATTTAATCACTTACATTAAATTAATTATTACCTCACATCATTACCAATTTAATTACCTAAATTAAATTAATTTCTACCTCACCTAGAACCTCACCTCTCTACCTCACCTCTCCACGTCACCTTAAATCCATTACCAAACCCTAACCACCTAACCGTAACTTAAACACTTTCCTTAACTAGCCATAACTTATTATAAACCTAACTAAGACTTATTTTATACCTTTCATTAATGACTAACCACTCTCCCCCTATAAAAATCCCGCCACTATAAGAAAGAATTAGGATTCTTGACCTGAACTATTCTCATTCACGTTTAAAAAGGAAAATAATCTAATTTTTTAGAAAAACAAAACCATCTTTCCCTAACCGACATTGATTTTCTCTTAGGTGGCACCGGTCAGAACCATAGTTCGTTCCATTAATAAGACAATTCAAACTCATTTACCTGGGCTTCTAAATCTTCTCTCGATATTTTGGGCATTCTTGCATTTGTATTCTTGAGCATCCAAACAACCTAATGATGAACCAAAGATCATTCTACGAATTCACAAAATCCACCAAACATCAACATTGTGTTCTAGAGCATTAAATCACCCACATGGAAGTCTAGAGTGTTCGCTACATGGGATCGGGACTTGTCTCTCATTCAACCATAGTTATTATTTCTACAATCAACTCCCAATCTACAAGTAAGTGATTTCTACCTTGTCATATCTTTCACTATTTTAGTTGTTAATCATTTATCTACTTTCTTTCACCTTCTACAATTCCCGGATATCTTTCACCTCACCTCCACACAAACACTTTCCCATTTTACCTCTTTACCCATCCCAAATGCTTATTTATTCATTTATGAATCTTTAATAAAAACCTACCACCTTACCTAAGCATCCCCAACTCTCGTGAAATCAAAGAGAGCTCAAAGATCATTCCAATAATTCACAACATCCACCAAACATCAACATTGTGTTTCAAAACATTGGATCACCCACATGGAAGTCTAAAGTGTTTTGTTGCTACTACATGGGATCGAGACTTGTCTCTCCTTCAACCATAACTATTATTTCTACAATGAGCTCCCATTCTACAAGTAAGTGATTTCTACCTTGTCATATCTTTCATTATTTTAGTTGTTAATCATTTATCTACTTTCTTTCACCTTCTACCCTTCTCGGATATCTTTCATCTCACCTCCACCCAAATACTTTCCCATTTGACCTCTATACCCATCCCAAATACTTGTTTCTTTATCTACAAATCTTTAATAAAATGCTACCACCTTACCTAAGCATCCCCAACTCTCTGTGTAATCACAAAGAGATAAAAATAATCTCATTTTAACCTTTGCACCCAATTTCCCTACCAAAATCAATCATCCAACAAATGTCGGATATTACAAGATACCGGCATCGGTTTCTAACTAATACCTATCTCTCGTGATCAAGTTATTTATCTTAGGAGAGCAAGCTCCTAACTTACCCAAAAGCTCACGGAACCTCACCCAATCTCACCTAGACCCTCCTAAGCATGTCTACCACACTGTCATCCTTGAAAACACCATAGCTTCTCTATAATTAAGTGTATATTCAATATTTATCTTAAATTTATTCTATTTTTACCATATTAGATACCTAAATTATATAGTTACAATAGGATTTTCCTTTTACTCTCATTTATTTACATTAAGTTGTTTTTAAATAGTGGATTGATGGTCTTTCTATGAATCATCACACTTTTTGGATTTAGCATATGCTAGACGTCCACTGTCATATGTTATTTAAATATATTTAGTGGTGTTGTTGTGCTTCTACATGTAGTACTTCCTAGGTAAAAAGGATCTCTTCATGATTAGCCTACTCTTCTCAATGGTGCGCAACCTTCTTCAACTTCATAGGTATTCCTCCACACCTCACCTTTACCTTATTTGTTTTATACACAACATTGTGTTGAAACAACCCTGATACTCAAGATTCTTGATTCTTCATTGTAAAGCGTAGAAATCTTATTCAGTATATCTATTGATTTGATGATAATTGTAATATGGGAGACATTTATATTTTTCAAGCCAATAAGGAGGATAAAAATGAGTAAATGGAAAGCTAATTAATTGATGAGTTGTGAGGTTCATAAAAAAATTTTGTTTCTTAGCATTGATTTCAAACTTAAGAGGCATGAGGAGTAGAAAGGTTGGAGGTTCACTAATATGAGCACATGTAGTCAACATACAAAGAAGATGAGATGTATAAGGAGAAAAAAATAATACTGAGAACTATCCTTAAGATGTTGGATTTCGTATTTTAGAGACGTAATCGTAGATTCCATAGTATGAAATTTATCTTGAAATAAAGAATGAAGGGCTTGAAAGAGCTTGAAAATAGATTGTTTGGATTTGGAATCAAGAGAGTCCTCAGAAAGAAAATCGAAAATAGTATTGACTTGAGAATGCAAGATGTTTATAGCTAGATACATAGTCTCTATGGTTTTTGTAGAGAGTTATTTTACAAGATGGGTAGATTTGAATCAATTCAAGTAAAGAGACTTAACATACCTTAGGATCCATGATGGAATAAAAAGAAAGATCCAAGAGTATTCGAATTTGGGTTCACCAAAATGATTAAACTAAAATGTAATATATTATCCTAATATGATGTTATTGAAGCATGAAACCCTAATGTGCAAAGAGGGTTATAAAGGCTTTAGATGATTTGAAGATGTCATGATACTATGTTGTAGTGGAGACCATATAGATAGGAAGAGGAAACCTGACACACTAGAGCCTATGAAAATGAAGATCTTAGTTGTTTTGCTGGTTTGGGGCACTTGGGAAAGGTATTGGGATTCTTGGGGCACCCCGGTCTACAGAAAGGACTAGAGAACCTCCTCTAAGGCTTCATTGAATTTTCTCCTATGTTTTCCTTTAGTATTTTTATGTCAATGAACTTCGGTGGATGTTGTTATAAACCTAGGATGGAATAATCGCCTACAAAACCCCCAAAAAGAATCAAAACCCTATAAAAATAAAGTTACATATGTAGGGGTCAAACTATCCTCAACTGCCAAATGGATGGACTTATCACTAAGTGCTAAATTATATCTCGACCCAATGTAGTTCTCGGTGTGTGTGTGTGTGTATGAATAATTTTGTCCTAGGTGTTCTTGTGTGAGTCACACTTTATGAGTAGCGAGTAATAAATAGATGTATAATGTAAGTAAATGGCGCATGGAATAGAATAAAATCTTCTCTTATGAAGTGTGATGCAAATGAACCAACCTTTTTACCTTGTTATGGAGCTATATGGATTCAAATGGAGTAGTATTATCATTTGATGGATGTAACCTTAGGTGGTGATACTATTGTTTAGTCCTTGGTCCCTCATTATGGTCTCATAACTTTATATTTATATGGTTCTCTTGTTCTAATTTTGTAATGAACCCCGAAAGGCCAACGACC
>CM031240.1:195713832-195901355 GCA_018340775.1 Taxus wallichiana var. yunnanensis | reverse complement strand
ACTTTGAAAACAACAATATTTACATAGAAAATAAAATTAAAGGAAAGACTACACCTAATTTTTTTTTGCGAAAGAGGGGAGAGATCAATCCCACTACCATTTTTTATGGAGATTTGTTGCAATTATTTTTTGAGATAATTGGAAGTACTTGGAGGAGATCAAACCCCAAGTGATATGTACCAATGAGGATAGAAAGAATTGCCAATGCACCCTACATGGTAAAGATAATTATATGGGGAGCATTCATGTTACTTAGTGCATCCTCGACAAAAATATGAGCAAAGGCAAGTCAATCATATGTGGATAAAAATCACCTTCAAACTTCCCAAGGCCTAGGGACAAGTGCCAATGTAGATAAACATGTCAACAATTTATTTGTAAATGATGACACAATGTACTAGGGCAATGCTAGATTGCACGTACCCTTGGTGCCACTATAATATGAACTATATCATGCATTTTGTCATTGAAACTAAGTAAATAACATGTGAATGTCTTTGAAAAACTACATGAATTGGAAAATATTGAGTGTTGTAAAATTTATTTGGTTAAACTCTCCATAGTTTGAAACTAATTTCAACCATCTTGGCATTCACAAAGAACATATTCATATTATATGCGGTAGGACAAGAAACATCCAAAATCTTGTTGATCAACTTATTGAATTTTTCAAGAAATCTCTCATGAAATATTTTGTTTCATTCTTCATCTAAGTAAGTTCGAGTAAGAAGGGAATGAGCATCTTAAGAATTCTTGAATCTTTCTTCAAACAATTTCTTTATGTCATCCCCATAAGTAATTGAGTGTGATGATAAGTAGTAGAGAACAATTGCCTGCGGTGGCATCTTGTAATATCTTCATGAGCAACCAGATGGAACCATATTCATGTTGCACTCCAAGGATGCCACATGATGTCATGAAAGGGTGTGATATGATCATCTAGTTATTATTTTCCATATCCAAATAATTTGGGAAATTTTTTTCCTTATCCTTTTGGAACACCATGAAGAGGTGGAGATAAATCTAATGGATTAGTATTTTTCACTATGATAGCATGACGCATACATTCCTTCATCTTCTTCTTATTATTTTTTTCTTCTTCTATTTATCCTTTAAGAGTAATGAGGACTAGTGATTCAATAATTGGTTCTTTCGTATCACCTTTACGAGGATTTTAAAGATCTTGTCTTCTTATTGATATAATGGGAAGTGTCAAAATAACTCTTTGTTACTCCTCGAATTTGGGGTCAACAAGGCCACCTACATGATCAAATATGGTGTCCCTTATTTCTTCTCATTTGCTTCACACAAATTAGAAAACCCAAAGTCCCAAAATCTCAAAACCCAAAGTCCCGAAATCCCGAAACCCGAAGTCCCAAAATCTTGAAACCCGAATTCCCAAAACCTTGAAATCCCAAACCCCCGAAAACGCAAAGGTTTGAAACCCAAAGTCTGAATTTCAGACTTCAGGGTTTTGGTATTTCAGAACCTTGAACCCTTAGTACGCAAAAATCAAAACTTAAAGTCCGAAACCTGAAGTCTGAATTTTAGACTTCAATTTTGGAGGTTTCACAAACTCAGAGCGATGAAACAGTAATGATAATCTTTGAATCTCAAAATCCTAAAGTTACGAATCCACGAAAGTTTAAAATTTTAGATTTCGTAGATTGCGATGCATTTCGAAGTCCGAAGAAACATAGCCAACCACTCGCATTTATTACAGAATGGCACCCCCATCTTTAGATGACCATAACTTTTGACTGGGAGCTCGGATTTACACAAATCAGACTTTTTGGAAAGCTCTTAGTGTCCTTTGCACAACTATGACTATAACAACCCAAAAGTACCAACACAAACAACACGGTGAAATACAAGATAACTTTTTTTTGCTTTGACACAACACGACACAACATGTCGTCACAAGGTTACAACCAATCACTAGAACCACTTGTTACGGGGAGACCACAAGGTCGGCACGGAAATGTTCACACCTATCAAGGACAATGTACTCTTCTTTTGACAAGACAACATGGAAGTCCAATCCACATGACACACTCACAGCTAGTGGCATCCCATGAGGAAATTTCTTGTTAAATTTTCTTGTTTACTAAAGTGTCTCTTAATTCTTAACTTACGTTCTTATAAAATTTCATGTAATGATTCACACAAGTCTTTTCACAAGGAGAACTTCTTTCTTTTCAACGGTTGACTAAATAGCTTAAGGCCAAGCTTTCTAAACTGGGATCATTAATTTTATGTCCAAAGGCTTTTTATTCATTTGATTTTGAACATTTTCCATTTCTTACAAGGTTAATTAATCTTACTCAAGTCACTAACACATGATCCACACCTCTATTGCAAGTGAAGGCATAAGCTCCGATTGAGTGGAAAGTACCGCTTAGGGTTCATAACAATAGCCTTCTTGTTTAAAAATTGAATTTCGACCTTGCTTAAGAAATATAACCATGAATCAAGGCAAGGGTTACGAACAGGACAACAGAATTTAGCTTCAGGGTCACATGGTTTACTATCCGTCTTTTTATTGAGGTTAAGGGTTTATCAAGATTGGTTAAATGTTCCATCTAGACTTTACTTAATTAAGTTTGACAAAGGAAAACATTCCAAACGATAGAGAGAGAGATTTAAGGTTTAATTAATTGATTTCCCTCCTACTTATTAAACCCTATCATCTCCTAAAATCTAACCATTGCTTTCACCATGAGGTCATTTAAGATTTCACCATAAAAGGATAATGTTTATTAGCTTGGCTCAAATAAATAAAAATAATAATAAGTTATCATATTTTGTTACAAAAGATAGTTTCCTCTTGATTGTTCCAGGTCTCAAAGGTTATCAAGTAGATCACATCTACATAATATATTATATATATAAATTTTTAGTTTAACTTTTATCGGGATTATCCACTCACTTTATAGTGCTTACAACTCATTGCCACTAAGCCTTAGGAGGATTTACAACTCAACATTTTAACTCAAGAGCAAATACAAGATTTTGGGTCAAACCTCTAAACACTACCAGCACATCAAGTTATACTAAAGTCTATAACATGTCGATCAAAGAAGGAGAAGACCTTGTACTTCAGTTAGGAGCAAATGCAACGAAAGTAACAATCATATGAGAATGGCCCTTGGCCCTATAAGGAGAAAACAAACAATCTAGTAAAAACAGAATCCCCATCAAGTAAGTGATTAAACAATAATTACAAGATTGAGATTTGATATATATACACCAACCATCTAGAAAATTTATCAAAGGTACCAAACGCATAGGCTAAAATAATATTTTTCCAAAAGAACAAGAGTAACACAGTCAACCGTTGTACAAAGATACAAACATAACTTCTAAGTGACATTATCAAAACAAAACCTTCCGCTATGAATCCATAAGACTATCAAATGAAAGCTGAGTTTTTCCCGAAGGTTAATCACATTTAAGGAAATCTCCATCACAAACTATTATGGTAATTACGTGCATAAAACTGACCAATATTAATTAATAGCGTTAACATTACAAGGGAAAAAAAAATGCAAGTTAGGAAAGATAGAAGAGCGCCATCGAAATAATTTCGAGAGGGGGATTAGACCAAACTATTCTAGTGTCAACGAGTTCTTTGGATTCGCACAATGAAACCTCCGACTTAGTTGATCCGAAAAGCTAGTTATGGTTCAAGTTGATAGGGATGGTCAAGGCACTTCCTGAGGATGGCCTTAAAAGCCTAGAAACAAGATGAAAGATAGTATAAGAGTCTAAACACGTGAGATGGCAAAACGCGTTGCACACGAACCCTTTTATTCTACCAGTTTTAATACCACAACTCTAAGCTGGCTAGCCCACGCATTGCTCACACAATCCTACAACCTTTCTTTCTCGATGTCAAAAGGTTATCAAAGGGACTTGCGAAGGAGCTAACAAAAAACGTCAAGGACAACTTGGGTGCTAGGAAGGGGGTTTCATAGTTATTGTAAACTTACTTCCATGATATCGAAAATACTAGCTTGATCAACATAATAACTTGCAACTCAATCGCAGAGAAGAATTAATACATAAACAAACAGACGAAGTTCTATCATTCGAGTAAGAGAAACATAACATTCAAAGGAGAGGGCACACGCATCCTTTCGACCCACATACTATCAACGATAAAAGCTAAAACAAGAAGACACAAGCAGAAAGGGAAATCTCCCATCATGACATCCAACTGACAAATCAATGCAAGGAAAAGTGGTTCGATTTCACAATATTTTTAAATAAAATAATAGTGGAAAGGTGTAGAAATATCTTTCCTGTTTCTCCAGCTTCAACAGGTCGTACAGACTCCACACGGGCCAGCATAAAACAATAGCATGAGACAAGGATGTGAGTACTGCTGCTGGCGATGTCAATGGGCCAAATGTGATAACTGGATCGACTGATGGGGCAGAAAAATTAACCGTTGAGTCCTTTCGCAAATCCACCTCACACCGCCTCGTAGTGTCAGCTAGAATCCCATAATCTTCCCCATTTGGAAAAACAGCCAACACCCATGGGTGGGACTGATATAGAGATGTCGTACTATCACCATAACCCCAAGCATCAGTGTTCCACGTAAAGACACGCTTTCTGTTCGCTCGAGGGAACCACTACCTTCTCCAGTGCCATATAAAGAAGAGCCATGAGGGAGCTCAATGGTGACAACTTGTTGGCCATGCACGCACTCACAAGATGGAATATAATCTGGCACCCCCGACATCCAATCTTAGGTTGGTAGAATAGATGAACATACTTCAGCTTGTAATAGAGGAGATATGTTGTACATAATGTCACTTGGGCTGCATGCATGTCTCAAAATATTTCGCTATTGACTTTACTAATAATTATTTTCATATTATTGTCAACCGCAAAGAAAGACAACTGAATCACCAAACAATTGCATTGATGCTGCTGGTAAACATACTTCAATGATCTACCATTACTTTTGAGGACTAACTGTTCAGCCAAAGCTTTACTATGCCCATAGGGGTCAACATGATCCTCCAGAGAAAATATCGCAATGCTTCATTGCCATTAACAATCTCCTTTCCCGCATATACAACATTATATGTGCTTGTATATATAAGTCTCCTCACACCATACTTAACGTAGGCATCCAATACAAGGCAAGTCCCATGATTTGAAGCTCAGACACAAGACATAATGATTACATCACGCTCCTGGCTCTGAAAGGCATCCACCGTAGTGATAAATAAACCTTTTCCTTCTTCAAATTTGAGGACAAGCATCAAACTCTTGGTGCAAATATTACAGCTGTAGCTTGTAAGGTGTGATAATTCCAACAGAAACCTTTATGCCTGCAAACTTAGTGACTCGTTGAAGAAGCTCATAATATTGTCTCTCATCTTGTAGTGATTGATAATCATGGCAGACAGAGATGGAGTTGGATTAAACAAGCTGCAGTTCACCACAAGAATCCCAATATCCTTGGGCCTCACTCTGCTTTTCTCAAACAGTTCATCCAAGGCACCAAACATCACCATCTCTGCTTCTGCACGGGCTTCTTTCATGGTTAGCCTAGGTGGAGAAGCCAAAATGGCTCCTGGAAAGTATGAGTGCTCACCTATGCCAGATCTCTCAAGAATCTTCCTCTGGAACTCCAGGTTGTTATCATCAAAAGGCCCTGAATCTCTAGAAGGAGACATGAAATAGTCTTTGGTAACCCTGAACTCGTCAGAAGGCTTATAGCAGGAAAATTCCACCAAATATATGGCTCTTGGACTACATATAAAATAGACGCAGGCAATGCATCCAACCAGACAGGATACGAGCAAGCAAGCTCACAACATAGTAGTCTTGATGCCGCTGAGTTTGACAAGCCAACAAAGATGAGCCAAAGTGTGATGAAGTCACCGGAATCAGACACAAGAAGGAGACAGATCGCATCTACGGGCAGAGTGGAAAAAAATGACACATCAAAGCAATTTATGCTTCGTGAATATTCTGATAAAAAATAGATCTACCTGTATGAGATACTCTTCCATGAGTTACAACGTAAGACAAGTAAGAAATCAATAGAGAATCTCTGTACTAAATTTCATCGGGTCTCCTGGTAACACTCTCACTGTCTCTTAATCGATTTTGAAACAAATATCTTGAAGGAGAATCCCGAATTTGAGGATGCAGGTCGATGCTGAACAGATAACACAAGGTTGGACAACCTGCTTGTTGGAAGCACTCAGCAGGCTTTTACCAGCAGTGCAGCAACAGTGAGCTTCCCTAGCTTGCAGCTTCTCCTATCCACCACTTGGACGGAAGCGGCTTTCCAAAATGAAAAGGCAAGATAGCTCAATTAAAACTTTATCTCGTTCTTCTACTACAGCTGCAAGGTTTTGCAACCACTGTTCACGACTGTGGTCGCGTGCAACCAGAACAGTAGGTTCAGCACCAACGGTTCCTTGAGATCACCCTGCAGCAGCTGCATATAGTCAAACACTTCCTCACGGCACTCTTCCTAGGAGAAATTCAGTTCTACGCCCACTGAAACTGCCTGTACAACATGATTTTGAGAAAAATATCTTGAAGGAGGAACCCGAAATGACCTGTTGCAGGTCGCTACAGTGAATCCCTGACAAGAACACACCTCGCAGCATTCAAGAAGGTGGATGCAACACGCCTGCTCCACTAGCATCAAGTCAATTTGTTCTACCCAGTGCATTGAATGAGAGGATCAAAACAAAGATTTTGGTGAAGAAAAAAAAAGCCTCCACCGACTCCATCTTTCCCACGCAAAGACAGACATGACAGCCTTAAAATTTGGCAGGTTGGGTGGTTGGGGGGGGAGGCCAAGGTGGCAGAAAGGAAGCCCATGCCCAGCGGGGCATCACATTCTCCTCCCCTTAAGAAAGCATCGTCCTCGATGCGACATAACACAACGGAAAAAAAAGTTCGCAACCAAGGACAGGTACAGGAGAAAGTACACTTTATGGTTTAACATTTTAGTTGATTAAAGCACGGTCGCAAGGTAGCCTTAGGAACATTCGGTAGAATTTTTAACTTTTAATGTTCTGTGAAGATTGGCAGTTCTTTCTTGTTCATCATTTCATTAGTCTCTTTCCATTAGCATTATTCTTAGTTTAATTGCTTTTAAAATTTCATCATTGAAGAGTTTTGGTTCATTCTTTATTGTGGGTGCCCAACATGAACTGCTAACACAACACCCTATCAGGTTCACAAGACACTACAGATTCACAAGCACGCAAGTATATACTTCAAGATTGTATTACACCACAAAAAGGTTACTCAAATACGAAATGGAGTAGGCACAGTCCACATAACATAGTACTCGACACACATCAATGACTGATATACCAAAATACTTAACCAAAACAGTACTACAATCCACTAGACATTTCCTCAATCTGCATCAATGAAAAACTCACATAACACCAAACAAATGCTACAGGTACATAGTGTCCACAAGGGGATCAATGACATGTCCACAACATCACAACACATATCCATCTGACATGAGTAACACATACATCAAAAGACCACTACCAAACATCACAATAACTCAACATATATCCTGAAACATCCACCATACAGACAAATATCATAAGCCTCCCTCAAACTCTTATGCCTCCCTCAATCTCTTATGCCTCCCTCAAACTCTTATGCCTCCCTCAAGTCTCTTATGCCTCCCTCAAACTCTTATGCCTCCCTCAAATCTCTTATGCCTCCCTCAAGTCTCTTATGCCTCCCTCAAATCTCTTATGCCTCCCTCAAACTCTTATGCCTCCCTCAAACTCTTATGCCTCCCTCAAGGAGGCGGTTGTCCCTATGGTCCAAGACACATAGAGTTCGAACACTCCTAACCCAAGTGACATAATAACGCGTGGTTCAACAACCCACTAGTTATATGTACCCCTTGGGGCGTACCCCCATACAACGAAGCGGGTCCATAGGTCCAACCAATCCATGGTGCATCCTATGACCCTATTCCACACATCACGACAATAGAACCAGCACAACAATCCAATCAAAGTGCCAAGTGGCAAAGTACAAGCCTTGGGCAAGGCGGTAAGAATTCCAAATTTAAAAGAAGACCCCAAATCAAGCTAAAATAAATGGCCAAATAGCCAAAGTTAGTATCAAAATCCCCATGTTAGTGCCACAAACCAAGGAAATGCCCAAATTGTAAAGCATTGCAATCAAGAAAAGATGCTGGTCCTTGCAAAATAAAGTAAAAGCTCAATTTACGAATAAAATCAACTTATAATAATGTCACATTACGATAACTGTGTGGCCTTATCTAGCCACCAAAGGGGTACTCAACGAGTTGCTAGCACTCGGAACATCGAGCCTCAGCTCGTAAAATACATATCAATAATACAACTGTCATCACCTCCATCTGAATCATCCCGCCACCCTTCGACAAGGCTAAACATAGTCATAGATGCACTAAGGTTGCATACATACAACCACATAGGGAGAGAGGAAAGAATCACATGTAATCTACTAAACTAAGTTTTAGCTCGAGTTATTGACCCATGGTACACCATTCCTCACTCTCAACATACACTTCTACCGATTTCCCTCAGGATCGGTTAGCGTAAGGTTCACAACATAACATGCAACTACAGTACTAACATAACGGTGGCACACACATAACTACCATAACGTCTTACGTATGGTACATATACAGGGTAGATCACAATCATACATCCACAGGGCGTAATACATCACTTTACCACATTCTGCACCCAAAGCGCAATCACCATACGATAGGGTTCATACACTCACCGTATGACCCAAAATCACAACATGAAGCATTACCTATTTGCACAGTCATACATACGATGAACATAGTACATCACAACATAACATCCATTGCAACATAGCAAGGTGGTACACACATTTCTTCAGAACATGGTAAAAACATCATGATACAACTCATCTCTTTTAACATCAATCTAGTCATACAACACATTGATACACCTACATATCACAATATGTCACAATGCTCCAACACTACGTCATCCACATTAGAATTCTTTTCACACATCACAAACAATAATTCACACGTGAATTCTTCCTAGAATCCACAAGAAGGAGAGAGAATACTCCCATCCCCAACATATCAACATGATCACAAACACGCACAAGGTGACATACCCATAATGTGCATTCACAATATCACAATTACGACAATAATCACTTCATGTTTAAAGCACATTACTCTTCCAATATCTACCACCATCATGCAACATCATCATCATCATGCAGTATCATCATGTAAACCACCACCACCATGTAACATCATCATATAACACCAATCCGGCCCATAGGTTCGAGAGCATGAACCTACGCTCTGATACCAAATGAAACGACCCAAATAAACACACACGAACAACACAGTGAAATACACGATAATTTTTTTTTGACTTGCTTGACACATAACATGACGCAACATGTCGTCACCAAGTATACAACTAACACTGTGAACAACTTGATACAAGGATGGCCAAAAAGGCAGCACGGAAACGTTCACACATATCGAGGACAATTTACTTTTCTTTTTGACAAGACAACATAGAAGTACAATCACAGAACACACTTACAGTTATGGCCAACCACAACGAGATATTCTTGAGGGTTATTTATTTTAAAAGGACATCTTGCAATTCTTAGCTTACGTTTTCAAGGAGACTCGGGATATGATTCATACAATTCATCTTACCAAGTTAAATTTATTCTTTTTTTACACAGAGTAATTATCTTTAAATCTTCTCTATTATGACCTTTATTTGCTTAATTCGTTTATAAAAAAAAAAGAGAATTTCAATTCCACAAGGCCATCTGCTCACCACTAATGCTACGAATTTTCGTTCTTGCCCACAAGACAACATGGTTTTAAGTTCAACACACTTAAGAGAAGAGATATAAGGTGCCTTGAAAAAGGGATAGAGGGAGAAGGTCGAGATGAAACATTTTTAGGACCTCATTAGTTATTGCCAGTATTAAATTGAAGCTAGGACTCTTAACTAGAATTAACAACAACTTTACTTAGGCTTCGCTAAAAGTATTATCAAGGAGTAAAAGAATTTACTTTTCAAATGGCTAAGAGATAGATTGTGTGGTTTCAAAATTGTTTTCTCCTATTTATTAAATCTTATTACCTTCAAACAATTAACAGTTCATTTCACCTTAGGGTCATTTTACAAATTTTACCATGAAAGGCATAATGTTCACTAGGGGAGCTAGGGTTATCGTGTTATAAAGTTTACTTGCAATGATAGTCTTGCCCTTGTCTACTTAGAGAATTTCTTGCTCTCAAGTTGGTGACCCCTACGTTACTTTATTTGAATGCAACTTTTAATTTAACTTCCAGAAGTATTTAACAATCCCATGTTAGTTTACTTATGACACTTTATTACTAAGTCATGGCAAGGTTTAACTCAGAATTTATTCTCAAGGCGAAGTTGAAGCAACACTCATTTACGAGAACAAAACAAGATTACATCATTTCTTAAAATACTGATACTCTACAAGTCACTCAACATCAATAACCAAATTTTCTTATAATTTCAATGATGGTCAATCAATACAAGGTTTCCAAAGTTCAAATGACAAGTCCACAATACATTATACTAAGACATTAATCCTCTTTTAAACTTTCCACTGGACGTTAACAACAGTTGAACAACATAAAAAAGGTTTGAGCAAAGGAACTTCTCAACCGAGGTTGATGACAACAGATCTACAAATCTATCCCTCATCTACACGCAAGATCCATCTGCGAAAATTTTCTACAAGAGTCGGTTCACAGAAGCCCGAGCAAGATAAGGCTACACAAAACCACCATAACTATTATCTAACAATATCACGAAAAGGAAGCACTTTATTACAAGATTTTGGGTCAAACCTCTAAACACTACCAGCACATCAAGTTATACTAAAGTCTATAACATGTCGATCAAAGAAGGAGAAGACCTTGTACTTCAGTTAGGAGCAAATGCAACGAAAGTAACAATCATATGAGAATGGCCCTTGGCCCTATAAGGAGAAAACAAACAATCTAGTAAAAACAGAATCCCCATCAAGTAAGTGATTAAACAATAATTACAAGATTGAGATTTGATATATATACACCAACCATCTAGAAAAATTTATCAAAGGTACCAAACGCATAGGCTAAAATAATATTTTTCCAAAAGAACAAGAGTAACACAGTCAACCGTTGTACAAAGATACAAACATAACTTCTAAGTGACATTATCAAAACAAAACCTTCCACTATGAATCCATAAGACTATCAAATGAAAGCTGAGTTTTTCCGAAGGTTAATCACATTTAAGGAAATCTCCATCACAAACTATTACGGTAATTACGTGCATAAAACTGACCAATATTAATTAATAGCGTTAACATTACAAGGGAGAAAAAAATGCAAGTTAGGAAAGATAGAAGAGCGCCATCAGAAATAATTCTGAGAGGGGGATTAGACCAAACTATTCTAGTGTCAACGAGTTACTGGATTCGCACAATGAAACCTCCAGCTTAGTTGATCCGAAAAGCTAGTTATGGTTCAAGTTGATAGGGATGGTCAAGGCACTTCCTGAGGATGGCCTTAAAAGCCTAGAAACAAGATGAAAGATAGTATAAGAGTCTAAACACGAGATGGAAAAACACGTTGCACACGAACCCTTTTATTCTACCAGTTTTAATACCACAACTCTAAGCTGGCTAGCCCACGCATTGCTCACACAATCCTACAACCTTTCTTTCTCGATGCCAAAAGGTTATCAAAGGGACTTGTGAAGGAGCTAACAAAAAACGTCAAGGACAACTTGGGTGCTAGGAAGGGGGTTTCATAGTTATTGTAAACTTACTTCCATGATATCGAAAATACTAGCTTGATCAACATAATAACTTGCAACTCAATCGCAGAGAAGAATTAATACATAAACAAACAGACGAAGTTCTATCATTCGAGTAAGAGAAACATAACATTCAAAGGAGAGGGCACACGCATCCTTTCGACCCACATACTATCAACGGTAAAAGCTAAAACAAGAAGACACAAGCAGAAAAGGGAAATCTTCCATCATGACATCCAACTGACAAATCAATGCAAGGAAAAGTGGTTCGATTTCACAATATTTTTAAATAAAATAACAGTGGAAAGGTGTAGAAATATCTTGCCTATTTCTCCAGCTTCAACAGGTCGTACAGACTCCACACGGGCCAGCATAAAACAATAGCATGAGACAAGGATGTGAGTACTGCTGCTGGCGATGTCAATGGGCCAAATGTGATAACTGGATCGACTGATGGGGAAAAAAATTAACCGTTGAGACCTTTCGCAAATCCACCTCACACCGCCTCGTAGTGTCAGCTAGAATCCCATAATCTTCCCCATTTGGAAAAATAGCCAACACCCATGGGTGGGACTGATATAGAGATGTCGTACTATCACCATAACCCCAAGCATCAGTGTTCCACGTAAAGACACGCTTTCTGTTCGCTCGAGGGAACCACTACCTTCTCCAGTGCCATATAAAGAAGAGCCATGAGGGAGCTCAATGGTGACAACTTGTTGGCCATGCACGCACTCACAAGATGGAATATAATCTGGCACCCCCGACATCCAATCTTAGGTTGGTAGAATAGATGAACATACTTCAGCTTGTAATAGAGGAGATATGTTGTACATAATGTCACTTGGGCTGCATGCATGTCTCAAAATATTTCGCTATTGACTTTACTAATAATTATTTTCATATTATTGTCAACCGCAAAGAAAGACAATTGAATCACCAAACAATTGCATTGATGTTCGTTGGTAAACATACTTCAACGATCTACCATTACTTTTGAGGACTAACTATTCAGCCAAAGCTTTACTATGCCCATAGGGGTCAACATGATCCTCCGAGAAAATATCGCAATGCTTCATTGCCATTAACAATCTCCTTTCCCACATATACAACATTATATGTGCTTGTATATATAAGTCTCCTCACACCATACTTAACACAGGCATCCAATACAAGGCAAGTCCCATGATTTGAAGCTCAGACACAAGACATAATGATTACATCACGCTCCTGGCTCTAAAAGGCATCCACCGTAGTGATAAATAAACCTTTTTTTCCTTCTTCACATTTGAGGACAGCATCAAACTCTTGGTGCAAATATTACAGTTGTAGCTTGTAAGGTGTGATAATTCCAACAGAAACCTTTATGCCTGCAAACTTAGTGACTCGTTGAAGAAGCTCATAATATTGTCTCTCATCTTGTAGTGATTGATAATCATGGCAGACAGAGATGGAGTTGGATTAAACAAGCTGCAGTTCACCACAAGAATCCCAATATCCTTGGGCCTCACTCTGCTTTTCTCAAACAGTTCATCCAAGGCACCAAACATCACCATCTCTGCTTCTGCACGGGCTTCTTTCATGGTTAGCCTAGGTGGAGAAGCCAAAATGGCTCCTGGAAAGTATGAGTGCTCACCTATGCCAGATCTCTCAAGAATCTTCCTCTGGAACTCCAGGCTGTTATCATCAAAAGGCCCTGAATCTCTAGAATGAGACATGAAATAGTCTCTGGTAACCCTGAACTCGTCAGAAGGCTTATAGCAGGAAAATTCCACCAAATATATGGCTCTTGGACTACATATAAAATAGACGCAGGCAATGCATCCAACCAGGCCAGATACAGAGAGCAAGCTCACAACACAGTAGTCTTGATGCCGCTGAGTTTGACAAGCCAACAAGACTGAGCCAAAGTGTGACTGAAGTCACCGGAATCAGACACAAGAAGGAGACAGATCACATCTACGGGCAGAGTGGAAAAAAATGACACAGCAAAGCAATTTATGCTTCGTGAATATTCTGATAAAAAATAGATCTGCCTGTATGAGATACTCTTCCATGAGTTACAACGTAAGACAAGTAAGAAATCAATAGAGAATCTCTGTACTAAATTTCATCGGGTCTCCTGGTAACACTCTCACTGTCTCTTAATCGATTTTGAAACAAATATCTTGAAGGAGAATCCCGAATTTGAGGATGCAGGTCGATGCTGAACAGATAACACAAGGTTGGACAACCTGCTTGTTGGAAGCACTCAGCAGGCTTTTACCAGGCTGCAACAGGCCGGCTTCCCTAGCTTGCAGCTTCTCCTATCCACCACTTGGATGGAAGCGGCTTTCCAAAATGAAAAGGCAAGACAGCTCAATTAAAACTTTATCTCGTTCTTCTACTACAGCTGCAAGGTTTTGCAACCACTGTTCACGACTGTGGTCACGTGCAACCAGAATAGCAGGTTCAGCACCAACGGTTCCTTGAGATCACCCTGCAGCAGCTGCATATAGTCAAACACTTCCTCACGGCACTCTTCCTAGGAGAAATTCAGTTCTACGCCCACTGAAACTGCCTGTACAACATGATTTTGAGAAAAATATCTTAAAATGTCCACTTTTTGGTATGTTTTGTACCATTATACACATGAATTTTCAGTTTCATTGATTTTCTAAAGGTAATAGCCATAAAACCATACACATTCATGAAATTTCACAAACTAACGAAATGTTGTATTTAGAGTGTAGAATACATGTAAATTTTTATAAAAAAAAATTACAAAAAAAACGGTCTTTTTCTTAATTTTATTCATACGTTGTTTCTTATGTTATAAAAGAGGAATGACTGTCCCTGGGTGGTTCTTTTAAATGAAAATTTATTTTTTCACCATGAAATTTTAGATATATGTTTAAGATTTGAATTTTGAGGTGCTGTCAAATTTTCATATTTTTTGGACTTATATTTTTTTTTTAATTAATTATTTAGTAAAAATATTTTCAAATAAATGGTGTACAAATGTTTATGCTAATAACTTTTAAGATTTTTATCAAAATTGAATTTTTTTCACAGGTAAGAAGAAGACTTCAATAAATAGTAATTTTAATTTTTTCAATTTTTTTTGATATTTTTTGCTATTTTTCAAATTGGGTTGATTGTGTACAATTGATTGTCCTAAAATACCATATGTTAGCAAAATATAAAAAATAAATAGTAAAACATATTTTTAAAAAATAAAAATTATATTTTTAGAAAGCTAATAAAATTCTGTATTTTGTGTTAAATTTTTGTAATTTTATTCATTCGTTAACCCTAATTACGTGGCACCTAAGTGGCACTTTTTGGCATAAAATTATCCTCCAAATGGATTTGGCGCCAAAATGTGCCACAAAGGTGCCACATAGGTGCCACATAGGGGGGTTCGCGCGAAGGGGGGTTCGCGTGAAGGGGGTTCGCGTGAAGGGGGTTCGCGTGAACCCCCCTTCGCCCGAACCCCCCCAAACCTTAAATCTGCCGCCCAAAACTATATAAATATCTATATATAACTCTTTGCCGCCAAAATTATTTGAATTCAAGGGGTTCGCGCGAAGGGTGTTCGCGCGAACCCCCATTCGCGCGAACCAGTTTCTTCATCCTACGTGGCAGTTCAGGCGAAGGGGGTTCACGCGAAAGGGGTGTTCGCGCGAACAACCTCGATTTCCGATCCCGCCCAACTTCTTACTCGCGTTTTTGGGACATGAAGTGGGACACAACATTGTGCTTTGACCCTACGGTGAATCACGACAAGAACACACCTCACACGGATTGAAGAAGGTGGATGCAACATGCCTACTCCACTAGCATCTAGTCAATTTGTTTGCATCCAGTGCATTGAATGAGAGGATCAAAACAAAGATTTTGGTGAAGAAAAAAAAACTCCACCAGACTCCATCTTTCCTACGCAAAGACACAGACATATGACCTTAAAATTTGGCAGGTTGGGTGGTTGGGGGGGAGGCCAAGGTGGCGAAAGGAAGCCCATGCCCGTTGGGGGCATCACAATGACAAGATTTATTAATTTTAATAAAGCTATATATTTCAAATTGTAGAAGTACGAGTTTTCCATTTTATAGGAATGGTTTGATTTCTCACCTACCAAAAATGATGAGTGATGGGCTTCTTTTCTTCCCCAACAAGCAAGGTACAATGCAGTATGGGATTGGCAGACTTGGCCCATCACTCCTACAAGGAAAATGATGGATTTTGTAGGCGATTGGAGTGTATATTTTCAATTTCTTCTCTATCGACCACGGGCCAAACCGTAGGCACTCAATAGTGCACCAAACCACCAATGCATAGCTCGCCACCTCCGTGGCACGAATTCACAGCTTGGTCAAAGTCAGTGGACCAACACAGTTTGGCCCACACATTGGGCATTAGAAATTTTCATTCACCATGATGTGGCAACACAAACAAAGCCATAATGAATACCAAATGACTCAACTGACGAGCCAAGTCTACAACACGCCACAACTCGGCCATCAAGGGCTCCACACAACTCAACCAAGCAACCCAATGCACAATGCACACATAGCTCAAACAAACCCACTGAATTTACAATGTGGGGAGGAATAATTCCAAAACATGGCCCAAGCCACGAGGTGAACAGGTCAAGATGCCTTTTTAAAAAGACTTAAACACTTGGTATGCCCACATGTGTGGGGTAAGAAAACAGTCCTCCCACCTGAACCACGAAGGCCACATGGAGGATATGGACATCATGGTCCAAGCCAAAAATGATTCCCCGCTTCTTAATACAGGTCCACATGAATGATGGGCATCGAATGCAGGGTAGCCAGGTGGAGGCAAACAAACAAAAGGGATATCAAATTCAAATCCCGCTTTATAAAAAGTAAGGTAAAGGAGCATCAAACCCTTTTCGTCCATCCCAAAGTGATAAGACCTCGCCAACATGCCAGAGTTCTCGGTGAATTATAAAAAGGATCTCGTGACATTTAAACAGACGAAAGCCAAAGTCTATGCTAGAGGCATAATAGACATAATTGGAGAAATGTCCAATTTTGGAGCACTTAGGCTCAGAACCAGCCTTTGGAGTAAACTGAAGAAGTGATCATAATTCAGATACGCTCCCAATAGTGAAGCTATTTTCCCATTTTGGAGATTCTGTGATGTCATTTTAATGTTGCGAAGTCAGTAGTTATGGAATTCTGTTAGGATAAAATATTATTATTGTCCTAATTAATTATGCACCATATAATAAATTATTTAAATAATGTTGTTATATAGTTATATTGCTTCATAACCATCTAATTGTATTTATGTCTGAATATGGGTGTGGTTATATTGTTTTAACAATATAATTTTAATTATTCATTTGTGTTTCCGGATGTTATTGGAAGCTTATGTAATTTGGAATGTGGTTGCACCTGTGCAACTTAGTTTCTTGTTTGTATTCAGTATGTACAATACCTATAAGTATTGCAGCTCCTTCCTGTGTAAATGGTTGATTCTGATTAATAAAATCTTCAGGCTTCCATCCCTGTTTACATTTGGTACCAGAGTGAGAATCTGGCATGTGAAGTAGCAAAGGGTTGAAGAGAGGTTGCAGTAGGAAGAGAAGAGTCTTGGAGAAGAATTTTCTTTCCAGGAGAGCCTGTGTTGCCTCCAGCAACTTCCCAGACATCCTGCAACTCCACAACCCCCTCTTCATTCCAGGTGTTTGGAATACAAATTTTTTACACTGGTGCACCCAACACCAAGCAAAATTTGCCTACAGTATTGAAAATAAATATTAAAAAAAAATCTCCCCATTAGGGGTTTTATCTCTAATTTTAGAGATATATTTAGTCTATAATTTGGCCGATTTCTACAAGTCTGGAGGAAGAGCTCTCCATCGAGCCACAAAGCAAGCCTGACTATGCATGAAGGGGTGAGCCATTTGAAGACAACCATTTTCTTATTCGGCCAAGCCCGTACAAGATCCTATCTCTACGTATTGGAGACACCAAGCAGGCTGAGTTCTCTTAATTGACGCTTGAGCCAAGAGCTCTCAAACTGAGTCATATTAATTCTTTCACTATTCATCTGTGCATTGGAAGACAAGTTCGTGTCCCCTGTTGCTCAAATTGCAGTCTAGCGAGTTGAGAGAAAATATTTTATTGAGAAATGTGTTGAGATATTGATTGGGCCCAACACAGTGATCTTTCCATTCACAGCTCATCCACACATCGATCCCCCTGCAATCCAAGACTCCTCCAATAGATCGAGCTCCATCTACCTCTTGTCACCAATCACGATCCCGCTCCACGTGCACACGGCTTTGTGTGCAAACAAAGGGAGACAATATTTAGGAAAGCAATTAATAAAAAAAAAAAGTGAATAGCAAAGATAAAGACCGAACTTTGCATAGAAATATACGGTGGAGAAAATAAAATAATTGGTGATTAAAATCAAAATGGTGGTATAGCAATTAGATCCATTTTTTGTGCTTGGAATAATCCTAATCCATATGCAATCTCACCTCCAACATGCAGGCCACGTGGAACCTCTGCCACGTCCTTTTTTAATGAGGTAAGTCATTTTTTCATATACTTCAAATACAATTTGCTTCATTTCTATTTCAAGCACTCATAAGAGCCAAGGTGGATAGATCAAATGACTTTGAAGTGGGAGGTGAGGGGTTGAATCCACCCCAACTTGTCTTTTTGAATTTGGTAGAAAATTTGGTGGAACCTGCTAACTTTAGCGGGAAATTCAAATTTAGTTATAACTAACTAAATTTAGCGAGAAAATCCCTAATTTAGGGTTAAAAACATTTTCCACCATTCAGCCTATTTTTTCATTTCAAGCATTTTTTGGAAAAGGAAGTTCATTCAAAAACTTCATCTTGGGCCTCTTTTTAACGGTTTCCTAGCATTTTCGGTCATTTTGGGCTCCGGAGGCGACAGGCGCAAAACAAAAAAAAATTTCCTGCCATTCAAATTTTCTAGATTTTTGAATGTAATTTGTATACTGCATTATATTGTACTAATTTACAGGTTGCCATAGTCAACTGAAAACTTTGTAACTTCTTAGAAACTAACAGAATTGTAATAAAAAATAGTGAAAATTGGTTCTGTAACACTCACGAGATCCTAGATCTCATTCACAACGTTCGGTATATATGGTGCCTCTGGGAAGCACTTACGGGTAAATCCGTCATGACTACTACTGCACTTAATGCCTAATATAGCTACAACAATGTCATTTGGGCATTGACCCTTTAAATTAACGAGGAGTAATAAGGTCACAGTGCACACACTATGAACCATCCCATCCATCTGTGAATGATTGCATGACATAAATCAGATTGAGAAATTATCCAAGTATATAGTGAAGTTACGCGCACGTATGAGAATATTTCTTTGAGTTGTTGTCAATAATCACACAGACCCCATCGCATCTTGTCTTGGTACCACGTATTGAATTCTTTCACGTACGTTAATGCCTCTTTCACATACCATCGGGTATATAGAAAGGCGAGCTTCTTCCACATACCCTTTGGGTATATCGGAAGGGTGCGTATATAGAAAGGTTCGATATATCAAACTAACGGTATATAGATTGGGAGACCTTGTGCCTGGAGTGATAAGAGCCAAACCCTTTTAGTGATCTCTGCAAAATGGGCACCAATGCTCCCAAATTCTTTCTTTCGGATTCAAAACTACTCGGAGGAAAAAACTATGCTTTGCATGGAAGAAAAAAATCAAGCCTGCTTATGAATGGTACTCGACCGGATCAACTACGATACAACACAACAACAATGCGCAATTTGATAAAGTAGATCAGAAGGAAAAACTCATCATCTCGTTTGGATTGTCCAACGATGTGCAACCCACATTTGAGATGCTAAAACAATGAAAGAAGTGGGATAAAGCTGAGCACAATATACGAGGCCAAGAATAAGAATGTGATCTTGAATTTGCAGAGTCATTACACACACTAAAGTTCAAACGAGAATGAAATAATTGAAGTTTTCTTAAGAAGAGTTGTAGAATTGAGGGCTTCAATTCTAGCCACAGGAGAAGCGTGGTCGTGCGAGATGATGCTCTAGTTCCCATTGTTAAAGAGAACACTCCCCTCTTCTTACCGCATTTTTGTCACAACACTAAACGTGTCGGATATGACAGTTGGTTTTGACAAATTGGTAAACCCTTGCAACAAGAGGAAGCAATGCACAATAAGGATGATGAAGAGGAGAAGGCACTATCTTCACATCAAAATTGAAAGGAAAAGGTAAAGTAAAACCTAATTCCTATAAAAAAACCAAAAATCAAAATCAATATCAAGGGATAGACAACGAGAAGATGCAATGTCCAATCGAAAAGAGGACATAACCTACAAGATTGTTGGTATAATACCTACAAGAAAGGTTCATCAAAGAACTCTTGACCTCAACAACAATCTTACAAGGGAAATTCTAACAACAATCACGGGTAGAAAAAGGGGGCGGAAAACAAGACCCCATCAACAACGTAATATTGCTTTGAGCAACAAGAACAATCAGAAAATGAAGACTACTTGTTCCTTTGCTCGATCAAGTGAACCATCCACGTCATCTAGTGATGTCTGCGGTATGTTAATTCGAAGCCACTCATCACATGGTGGCCATGAAGACTGGTTTATTTCAATGAGGGGACACGCCATCAAAAAATCATGTTTCGTTGGGAGATGATTCTTCATATACGATTTAGGGGATTGGGAACATTTCTCTACCCCTTAGTTCACGCAAATGCAGACTATCGATGCCCTATTTGTCTCTCGGGTTGACAAAGAATCTACTTTTAGTCATTCAACTCCTAGATCACAACCTAAAAATTGACTTCGATAATCAATCCGGTAAGAAAACGTGTTTGATTGAGACAAATCAAGAGGCTCAAAAATAATTGCAAAAGCCTCCAATGTGGGATGCATGTTCCAACTTGATTTAGTTCATAGATACGATGAAGCACTTGTGGCTAAGAAAGCCACCTTAGCATAGTTGTGGCATTGGAGATTTGGTCATGTAAGTTTCAAATATCTCGGAACACTTCACCGGTATAATATGGTACATGGACTACCATCTCTTCGAAGGATACGAGACAAGTGTCCTCATTGCTTAAGAGGAAAACAACACATAGCTTGTTCCATAGGAGTACATTTTGATCTCATGGTAAAATTGACCTGGGTTCATACCGATCTTTGTGGTCGATGCAGCCAAGTCATTCTCGGGTTCCGAGTACTTCGTGCTTTGTGTTGATGACTATTTGATAAAAATGTGGATTTTTGTATTCGCAAGAAAAGTGAAGCGTTTGAAACCTTCAAAAGTTCAAAGTAGCGAGTTGAGAAAGAAACTAGTCGTCACATTAGAACTCTTCACTCAGATCGAGGGGGAATTCACCAAGTGATGAGTTCGAGACTACCTACAAACTCATGAGATTCATCGATAAATGCCTCCTCCACACACACCGCATCGAAATGGTGTTGTTGAGATAAGAAATCATACTATCATGGAAATGGTGCAATGTATGATCGATGATTCAGAGACTTGCAAAGACATTCAGGAAGAAGCGAAAGACAACAATGTATTTTTGAATAGAGTGACCACTTGTTTCTCTTGATGGAGTAACACCACAAGAAGAATGGTCAAAACGGAAACCATCTATTGCACACCTCAGAGTATTCAGGTGCAAAGCAAGCATGCACATACCCAAACAAAACAGAAATAAATTGGACATGAAGTCATAGAAACTCATCTTCATTAGGCAATGATGAAGAGACTCTTGGGTATATATTGATGGATCTAAGACCTTTACACTAGCAGCGATGTTGAGTTTTTCAAGAAGAAGGAAGAAAAGACTCCTCCTCCGGACTCACAAGATTTAGATTTTTCACTGTTGTAAAAATTGAAGTTGATGTTCCTCGAGAAGATGAAAGTGATGATGGGGATGATGGTGTTGATGGTGTTGATTAGATAGAACCACGACCCATGGGAATAGTTCGGCGTATGCTTAAATGGTGTACAAGTACATTACGAGATGCAAGAATGGATGTTCCACTGAGATACATCCACCCTCAACCTGAGACTCACAGTAAAGCAAGATAAGAAGTTAACTTTGCTTTGATGAGTAGAGTTATTAAATCAGATGAGCCCTCTGCAATCTAGGAATCCCTACAGTCAAAATCTTAGAAAGATGCCATAGATTCTGAATATCAATCAGTGATGAAGAATAACACTTGGCAGCTTGTCGATCTTCCACCAGGGAAGAAACCCATTGGATGCAGATGGATATTTAAAACAAAGTAAAAAGTAGATGGGATAGTGGACAAGTATAAAGAAAGACTTGTAGCAAAGGGGTATGCACAAAAAGAAGGCATTGACTATGAGGAGACATTTTCTCCCACAACTAAGATCAAAATGATCAGGATGATCTTTGCTCTAGCTACACAGTTTGGATGGAAAGTCCACCAAATGGACATAAAAAGTGCCTTCCTAAACAAAGATTTACAAGAAGAAGTCTACATGACTCAACCTGAGGGATATGTAGTACCTAGTCAAGAAGCAAAGGTATGCAGACTTAGGAAATCTCTGTATGGCCTCAAATAGGCACCCCAAGCATGGTACATCAAGATTGATGAGCATCTCGTACAACATGGATTTGTTAGAAATCCATATGATCCCAATCTCTACCTCAAAAAGAAAGGGGGAGATTGTGATTGTCGTTGTCTATGTCGATGATCTAGTCATCACTAGGTAGTTTAGTGAGGATGATCGATGCAATGAAGAAATATCTTAATCGATCATTCGACATGGTGATCTCGGAGTTGATGCATGATCTTAGATTAGAAGTATGGCAGAAAGAGAATCATATTTTGTTTCTCGGATGAAATATACCAAGACTACGCTTGAGAATTTCAAGATGATGGATTGAACACCAAGTGCTACACCCATGGGGAGCAGTTGCGATTATCTCCTTGAGATCCATCTCCTGAGGTAAGTGCCACTCTCTATCGGCGGTGATTGGGAGTCTCATTTACGACCTACACTAGACCGAGATATCAGCTTTGTAGTGAGCTATCTATCCAGGTTCATCACGGGGACCCAAAGTTTGTCATTGGAAAAGCAAAAGGCACATTTTGAGATATCTCAAAGGATCATTGGATCTTGGTCTAGAATATAAGAAGAATGAAAACTTCTTATTGACTAGATATTCGGATTCAGATCATGCAGGTAACATTGATGATAGAAAATCCACTTTTGGATTTGTATTCTTTATGGGATCTAGACCAATATCATGGGGAAGCAAGAAACAACACTTTGTTTCTTGCTCTTCCATAGAAGCTAAGTATCGTTCTACGGAGAAGCGTCGTGAAGCAATTTGGCTACATCACATACTAGAAGGACTTGGAATACCACATGACAAACTGACCACCATGTATCTTGACAATGAAGGTGTTCTCAAACTTGTTCGCAATCCAGTGTTTCATGAGAGAACAAAGCACATTGAGGTACTGAGTTTATTTCATACATGAGCATGTGTTGAAGCACAACATCCAACTTCAATTTTTTCCAACACACTTGAACAACGGGCGAGATATATTCATGAAGTCACTTGCACGTGACAAGTTCGATTTGTTCAAAGAGTTCCTCTCCACATCCCTTGAGACAATGCACAATTAAGGGGGTATGGTAGGATAAAATATTATTATTATCCTAATTAACTATGCATCATATAATAAATTATTTAATTAATGTTATTAATTAAATAATGTTGTTATATAGTTATATTCCTTCATAACCATCTAATTGTATTTATGTCGAATACGGGTGTGGTTATATTGTTTTAACAATATAATTGTAATTATTCATTTGTGCTTCCTGGATGTTATTGGAATCTTATGTAATTTGGAATGTGGTTGCACCTGTGCAACTTAGTTTCTTGTTTGTATTCAGTTGTACAATACCTATAAGTATTGCAACTCCTTCCTATGTAAATGGTTGATTCTGATTAATAAAATCTTCAGGATTCCGTCCCTGTTTATAATTCCAAGGGAGAGACCTAGGCAAAGTGTTGCAGGAAGGTGATAGATGTTTCCTGAGCTCTTTTAGAATTCTTCGAAGAGCTGAAAGAACATTTTGCAGATTTTTTGATTTATTCTTGTTGATTGTGAGGGTTATTGTACTTACAATATTATCAAACTTTAATAGATCGATTAATGTTTTTGAGAATCCAGAGATGTAAGCTTGCATGCCAAATTTTGTTATCATTTCTATGTTTTGTGGATGTTTTGTTTATTATTAATGATGAATATTTTGAAAAGTTGAAATCAATATATATAATCCACAACAAAATGAGTAGGTGCACGTTTCAGTATAGTGGTTAAAAATTATACTGCGGTGCATGTGTTAAAGGGACTAATCAGTTTTGGGAGATAATGCGGCTGGAAAAGCGATGTTTGGTTCCTAAATCCTTATGAATGGTGGAGTTGAAAAATTATAACCGTTGTTCTCAAATCAAGGTCTTATTATGGCAAACATGTTTTCACTAAGGGAAAGATCTCGTTAGTGGCTAACGAGTGTTAGACATTCAATAGCACGAGATATCCTATGTTGTTGTTGTCCGTACATGGACGTCGAACAAAATAATCTAGGCCTTCCTGTTGATGGTGAATCACAACACCCCTGAATGTCTGCAACTTGATGGGTTGAGACTCTCAGTGTGATTGCATAACATGGAGCTTTTCCCAAGTGTGGAACCTTGTGAATCGGGAAAGCTCTCTGGATGAAGGTCGGTTCCTATTCCTTTGTTCAGATGCACACATAAAAATGTAGAGGGTTTACTCAAAAACCTAATCTAACTTTCAAGGAGGCGGGGTAAGAAGATGCATAAAAATAAACCTAAACTAATGAATTTAATGCACCAGGAATGAAGAAAACACCTGTATTACCAATAAACACAAACCATTAAAATGCAATGCAAGATCATGCACCGATTGCTAGATTTGTAGTGAAAGATTAGGAGGATGCAAATGAACACAGAGAGGGTTGAGAATCATCCACATACATGCATTATTTTCTCCAAAGATTGATACAATACACTACAAAATGCCAAGAGGAAATGTTGCATTACAATTTTAGATGGGAGGTTTGAACTCCACAAATTCACCTGCCAAAGAGAAGAAGGGAGGGGAAAAACAAGAATGTCCAACCTTTAGAAAGATGCCCCTCCTTACAATTTATAGGAAGAATGAGAGAGAAAAGAGAGAGGAATTCCAAATCTACCCCAACCACCTTCAAGTTGCATTTAATTCATCTCATTATGGCGGTAGGTGAGAACCTTAGCAAACCCAAAAAATGGTGAATTGTATTTTGCATTTTTGAAGAGATTTTTCTCACCCAAAAAATGGTGAATTGTATTTTGCATTTTGTAGTTGAATAGAGGACCTCGTAATCTTTCCGAAAAGTCCAACCTTGTGTGAATTCGAGTTCCCTGTGAAAAGTTATGGCCATTTGAATATCTGTGTCAGGGTTTGCTTTTTGTTGGGTTCGGGGTGTCAATGCTCAAAATGTTGCGCCTCTTGAAGATGCGCCTCGGTGCAACTATCCTCATGTCAACATACTCTTAAGTGCGCCATAGGTGCTAAAAATGTGGTGTTGACATTTTGTGCTTTGTGCCCCCTACCTATGCCAGGGCGCGAATTTTCACATGTCGACACTTTGTCTTTGTGTGCCCCCAAACTCCACCAGGGCACTAATTTTCACATGTCGACACCTTGTGCTGTGCGCCCCCAACCTACGCCAGGGCATGAATTTTCACATGTTGACACTTTGCAGCTTGTGCACCCTTTGCAACCTGTGCCAGGGCACTAATTTTCGCATGTCGACACCTACTGATGTACGCCCCCAACCTACACCAGGGCATGAATTTTCACATGTCGAAACCTTCTAATGTGTGCCCCCAACTGCGCGAGAGGCACTAATTTTCACATGTCAACACCTTCGATGTGTGCCCCCAACTGCGCTAATGGCGCTAATTTTCACATGTCGACACCTTCTGATGTGCGCTAGAGGCGCTTGGTGACGCAATAAATGTTGGGTTTTCGACCATGCAATGCACTTTCAAAACCTGAAATGAAGGATTTTGATTTTCCTTGATTTCCATATTCTTCTACTCTTGACTATATTTACCCAGGGGGAGATATATACAACACTTCCATTTCACTACCCCCACTCTCTTGACATGACCTTCGCGAAACACACTTTTTGCATTCATCATGTATGAACCCCACAAGTGTCCAAGTAGTTCTCTTCCACATCATCGGTATTTTTTTCCGGCGGTGCTCATACTTGCAGATGCTTTCCGAAAGGATCAACAGGTACAGGACGAGTGGGGGCCAGTGAAAAGTTTTCCGTCAACTAACAAGGATGTCTGCAACAATGCTTCACTTTGACTGTCTGCGTGGAATATTTCCTTAGAGGATATGCCTAGTTGCATTGTAGGTGGTCAGCGATTTGAATTTCCATTAGCGTAGGTGCAGGGTACTATGAATAAGGGATTATTATTTTTGTTTAAAGAATGGAGCTGGGATAAAATAGGATTTTAAAAACATTAAAATTAAGCAGACAAGACTCTCATTGTCGTTACTAAAATGGCCATCTTTTTCCATTGTATTAAGTGTCTTGCTATTGCGCCGAACATTTTCACACGAACTCGGCGGGATGAAATGGTTGTTTGAAACCCTTGCAAGGATAGGAATTCCACAAACATGAAATGGGACCATGTAATCATCATCATTAAAATTTAGTATATGTACATGAAAATGTCCACAAAATTTTTTAAAAATGCATTCAAACAAAACAGAACAAGGACCTCATGGAAAGTTACTTAAATTTCATTAAAATATACAATATAATATATCCGGTAATGGTTTGCTTTGTTGTATGGCGGTTTCTATTTTGTTGTCTCATGTTACTCATTACTTCTTTCATCATGTCTCAAACTGTTCCACACCTCAATACAAAATTTTATGAGTGGGAACCTTAATCGTGTTCTTGAAATCTAAATAGAAACCATTATTGTACATTAACATGAAAATGACAACGTGATGAACCCATAATGCAAAATTCAAGTTTCTTTAACAATTGTTGACTTCCACATTTAACCAAAAAATGTGAGCTTTCCTTTAAACTATTTATTGACAACACCTTTCTTTCTAAGATATCTCTAGACTGTGTTTCCACGATGCCCTTCACTCTATAACTTTCTTCTCTATCAAAAAATTAACAAAAAATACACACAAGACATATCTTCCTCCTAGAAGAAAATACAGCTTCCACAAAAAGGTCTCCCAGAAAATATTATCCTCTCCCAATTTGTTCTCCTCCCTCTAAACCCCTCTTCTACAAGCGTCTTCATCCTTTGATGTTTTGGTCCCTCGAAATCAATGACGTCTTCGACAGTCACATCGCATGTTTCGCATGTGATTACTAGTAAAAATAACGGAACAATCTAGTCTTTTTCTTTTCTAGTGGAAGATAAAAGTTCACCGCTTTGCTCGCCTTTATGGAAATGCTATTGATTTTTGTTGCATCATAATTCACGGTTGGAGCACATGGATCAAAGTCAAGACAACGACAAGATGGACATGGCTTTAACAAAATATAAATGATACGGATGCGCGGGAAAGATGAATGCTTCTTCCACTTAGCCCCACCATTGGATTGACACTACTAACATTACTTTATGGAGTTAGGTATCTATTAAAATTAACAATTCACGTGGGTAGGGCCCATGGGTGATGGTGGATTCAACTAAAGTGTCATCATCAAAATAAATTTTAATCGGGAAGAAGGGGTTAAATTTGATGGCCGTTTAGACATTTTTGTGATTTTAGACGTAAAATACTTGTAAATATTTGATCTAACCGTCACACGCGACTTGCATATTTAAAACGTGACTATCAATTTTTATATAGGTTTGTATATAAATTTTAAAAATATATGTAAATATATATATAAAAGATATAATAAATATAGAATAATTAGTAAAACTAATATTATTTTGTGTTTTTAAAGGGCGGTATTGAAAAATTACCGTCACACGAAAATTGTTTGTGAGCATAGGTGGCGTCAAATTTAACCCCTGCTCGGAAGCCATCAAACTCACGTCAAATGTTGATAAAATTTTCCAGCAATAATGTTTTGAAATGATTACTCTTGTGATGCATGCACACATATACACATGTATATATTCATATTTTACATGTAATATAAATTGAGTACGATAAAAAAAAGTTCCGTATTAATTTTTATGTATTGTGGTAAATATTATTTTGTGTAAAATTTTAGGGACTATTATTAAAATTATTCCAACACATTAGAAGTGTTTGACGATCTTGTGTGGTTGTTAAATTTAAAGTTGGCATCACTGAGTTTCCATTCACATAATATTACCACACTAAAAATATGTAATATATTTATCTATTCAAACACATGAAGATGATCAAAAATTTCAATTCGATATACTACTCTATCATGGACATGGATAAACCATTTGTCTTTTCAATAAGCTTTCATCGGTTCCTCTCTCTCTCTCTCTCTCTCTCATTGATTTCTCAAAATTGATACTCCCTTTCACATCTAAAACAACCTCATCATGGTGTCTTGAGCTCCCCTATTAGTTATGACACTCTCTAGTGTTCCTTTTCATCCCCAAGATGTTTGGACATAATCTAAAGGTCGACATTTCCGATTTTAAGCGTAATGCCACAAAAATGAAAACAGCGACGCTCTAAGAACTTACTTCCACAAACATATAACCCGAAAAATATGACTAAATTTTTTTTTTTTTTTGCATGAAGATCAAGATTTAAGAGAACCAGTTTATAATTGCTATATATTTAAATCAGGTCACTTAGCAGAATCCTCTAAAGAAATCTTCCACGTAGGAGGAGAAGATAAGTTTGTTCCATTATTTATGGCATAGATTCTTGAGCTTCGCCAAGATAAGAAAGTTAGTTTGGAGATGGTTGGGCTTGATGGAACCGAATCATCCTTAGAAGAGTAAAAACAAATTACAAATGGGCAAGAAGGAATAGTAATCAAAGATATAGAGGAGGTGCAAGTAGATTAGGCGAACTGATTCTGAATTAAGGCTCCAAAATATGTATGATTAAGAAGGAGACTATATAAATACATGTAAGTCTTGTTTTTAATGCATTGATTAACCATAATATTCAAACAATGATAAAATGGAGCCAATATCAGAAAATACAATAAATGACGGGTGGATTCAAATTCCAAAATATGTTTGAAAAATTATGGTTGGGGGTGGGTGGCTCAATAAACACCTGCCATCCCATTAAGACCCCATCCCTTGCATGCAGGTATACTCCGTGTTGGGCCGCGTATCCTTATTTATTGCATTGAAATGATCCGGAGATCTTCTGCCCCCCCCTGTTTGGTCTGCCTACTTGTCTTTACTTGGCCTTGGCTGCGCGGTTGGACATGGTGATAATAGATGAAGCTACAGCTAGTGGGGCAGGCGTGTTACCTCCACTTCCATTGGGCGCTGCGAGGTGAGTTCTTGGTGGAGATCCACGGCCTTAGCTGTCACGATGGTGGCCGAGGGCAGCGGTCGGGCCACAATGGAAAACGAAAGCTCTTTTGAGCGCTTCCAACAAGCGAGTTATCCAACCCTGTTGTTATCATTCGATGATCGAATGCATCTTCAAATTCAGGATTCGCCCTCAAGATATTTCCAAGAGAATGAAACATATTCCATCATTGCACCGTACATCTGTGAGTGGGGACAGGTTGGGATCACAGCGGTGGCCTTCTGCAGAGAATCATCGAGCGGCGAGGCGGGTCGCCGAGGAGAAGAAGCCGTTTGAGTGCTTCCATAAGTAAATTGTCCGACCATCTTTGTTATCTTGCTCAAAGCATCAAATGCATCCCCATTTCGGGATCCGCCTTCAAGATATTTTTATCAAAATGATTAAGGAACAGTTAGAGTGTTACGAGGAGACCTGATGCAGTCTATTACAACGATTCTCTAAGGAGACCCTACCTATGCTACAAGCAGCTCGTGGGAGGAAATCTCATAGAGGTGGATCTGTTTCATATCAGAATATTCATGAAGCACCGTCTGCTTTGCAATTATATGAGCATTTCGGCGTAGAGGTGGATCTGTTTCATATCAGAATATTCATGAAGCCGTTTATTTTGCATTTGCATGAACATCTCATGCGTAGGTTTTATTACAGTCCTATTACGGCTATGTCATAGGTTTTGTTTTATATACATAATTAATATTATCTACTTGGCAATAGTTTATACTAGCATACTTTTGTTAATATAAAAGAAATATTGATAGTATATTGATATTAATATAACTTGATAATAATAAATCCATTAATTTTAGTATTACTTTAATATGAGTAATATTTAAAATATTAGTTTCCTTATTAAGTATTAATGAAATATGGGTAATGAACTTAATAAGCTTAGAACTTTTGCATTAAAATCTCTTTCTACACAATTTAATAGGCATTGTATGGGATTTCAAGTAGATTTGATTTCATTTCCCTTTACAATTTGCAAATAGATTTACAATAAATTCTTAAATGAGGAAAAACATAATAGAGCTAGGACTTAAATTACTTCATTGGCATATTGAAAACTATTTAAAACTTAAGTCTTTCCATCAACAATACAAGAAGAGATAATGCACTAATATTCCCACTTTTCAATACATCTCCTTTAAGCAACAAAATGAAATTCAATATTATTTTTTTCAAATAAATTTCTCAACATTCCTCAAGAGGGTTTCAACAATATTTCCATTAAGTTTTAAAGCAAGAACTACTAACATTTCAACAAGATCAACATACTCATATGAGGTTCCAAGCCAAGTTAAAGGAGAATAAATAAATTGTCTTTCCTTCAACTTTCAATTCCATCCACATTACAACCTTACTAATGAAGATCAATACAACTTTCCTTCAACATCTTGTTACAACATTTTCCACTTAATGTGGGAACATTTTACAATAATGGAAGCTAAAATACAAAGCAATATTACACTTTCTTCCACTCTAGGTGGGTAAAATTACAAGGTAGTTTCACATTGACATCAACAAGGCACCAATGCTACAAACATCAACAAGGTAGCTCCTCCAATAGTTTTCTTGATTCACAAAATAAGGGGAGAGGCAACGCTCTCCTCCCAACCAAGATACCCAATGGAGAAGAGAAGCCATCCTCTACATTGGCCCTGAGCCCCAACCACAATGGGAGAAAATCCAACTCATGGCAACTACTAGCTTCCACATAACTTAACATAAAAATTTCACAATCATTCCATAATCCTTCAAACAAAATGAACAAGTCAACAAGAGGAAAACCATAAAAAAACAAAGTCACAAGGCTTATCAAGAAAGCCATAAGAGTAAGACCTATGGGAGGCCACTTATGCCTCCCAATGGAAATGGGTGCCACCTAAAACGCCTCCAAAGCAAACACAATACCCCTAACAACTCTTATGCCTCCCTCAAGTACCCCTTATCCCTCCATCCACTCTTATGCCTCCCTCAACTCTTATGGCTCCCCCAAAGTAAGAACAAGAAGAAAATGCAAGCATTTCTCATACTAGGTGGGCACCCAACCCAAACTCCCTCCTCAAGAAAATGATCTCTTATGCCTCCCTCAAATAAACTCCCCATAGTCTCCTCCCACTCCCAACTTAGGCATTCTACCCATTCCCAACAAGCATTTCAAACAACAACATTCAACACAACATAAATATACATTCATATAACAAAAAAAGAAACATAATACAAACAAGGTGAAGCTCCTACCTTTCCATGGTAGAGCTTGCTCCAAGTATGAAGTCTCAATCCCTCCAAAGATCAAGCAATCATCCACAAGCTCCAACAAAATTCCCACAAGTATCAACAAGCTCCAAAAATCCACAACTCCTTCAAAATCCTCTCCTCTCCAAAATACAAGAGACTAGAAATGAAACCTCCAACCCCCAAAACAAACAAGAGGATCAAATAAATAGAGAAAAGAGAGGGAGGGATGATGTGGCTCCAAGTAGGATGCCACCTCCTTTTCCCTCCACTCCACATCATTTGGTCAACCTCATATTCCAATGCACCATTAATAAGTGGTTGAAAGAAAGGCAAGCACCTTACACACTCCATCTAAACCCACTTCCCCAAAGGACAAAATTAAATTTTGAAAGAAAGTGCAATTAATATTTTACCCTTTTTATCCCCCCAAAACACCTAAAAGACCCTAAATTTGGCCTTCCAACCCATAGGTAGGGTTGGCATGGGGTTTTAAGAGGTGTGGGACAAGTTTGACTTGTCCCACAAGCTTTGAAATTTGGCCTCTAAGGCCAAATTCGAGTTTCCCATGTGGGGTAGAGTGTGCTACACTCAAAACTCAAACACACATCAATCCACACAAAATCCCAAGTAAATCAAGCCTAATAAATGAACTCTCTTTTGGTCATATCCCTTAATTAGTTTAGGAAAATTCAAATTAGCTTAAATAAGACACTACAACCCATGGCTAACAAAGGGGTAACCACCAATCCAAAAATCTAAATAATAAACCAAGTAAAATTTCACTTACTAAAAGAAAACACATACTAACATAATAGAAAGGGAAAATTAAAACAAAAAACAACACATGACCCCTAGGTCACAATTTTCCCCTAACCAAATAATTCTAACACACACACAATTACTTGTTGCCATGGTGACCTTAGTTGGATTCTTCTCGAATTCCGATGTGGTTGGTCTCCACTCCCCAATATTGTTGTGAATATAATATACCTGCAGAACAGAGAATACCTCCTTCGGCCTATTGGCCGCATTAAAACATTCATGCCAAATATACAATATAATCTAAAATAAACGACACATGATTTACTATCATCTATGCAAATACGATATCACTTACACTTTCTAGCACATTTCTATTCCACATTTCATTTATGTCAAAACGATCATCACATTAGTCCAATTATCAAGTTCTACTCAATATGATTAAACATATCACATGTCATAATTAAAGATAAATAACCATGTCAAAAGTATACAAATATCATCATCAAATGTCCACCAGTAGACCATATGCATCATATAAAGATCAAATCAATAACAGTCCAATGTCTATGATATCTACTAGCATGCTAAATCAAGAAGCCATAATAAATCCATAAGTGAAGTAATCAGTCTCGAAAACAACAAAACAAAAATGGTGTCGAAGGGAAGTGGGCACTACATTAACTCTTCATATGCAAAAGTTTCAAATGAAACCATCATTATGCACTATCTATACATTTTGAAAGAAAACATTAATTGTGCATAAATTCCAATCAAGGTAGACCAATTGTTTTGTAATTATCACTGGTGTAAACAAAGAAGAAATTCATTTTCCTAGGAAAATATAAATGAAATTGGGTTAAATAGATAATATTTGGCCTTTTTGAGGGTAATTAATTCATGGGGGTGTTTTAGCCACATATGATGATCTCCACTATGCTTGATAGTCTCACCCAATAAAAATTCACTAACACAATGCACTCTTTGATTTTGGGTGAAGAAAACTATAAGAAAGCAACATCGATCGTTTTTGAAATTGCTATGAAAATGGTCAATCATTTATGAAATGGGTATGAATTGATCCTCTGTGGAAAAGGTTGCATGCCTTAGTATGCAAGCATAATCACTTGGACTTATTCTCAGTAACACACCAAAAATACCAACACAAGGACAACACAGTGAAATACAGGATAACTTTTTTTTGACTTGCTTTGACACAACACGACACAACATGTCGTCACAAGGTTACAACCAACACTAGGAACCACTTGTTACGGGGGAGACCACAAGGTTAGCACGGAAACATTCACACCTATCAAGGACAATGTACTCTTCTTTTGACAAGACAACATGGAATTCCAATCCACATGACACACTCACAGCTAGGGCATCCCATGAGGAATTTCTTGTTAAATTTTCTTGTTTACTAAAGTGTCTCTTAATTCTTAACTTACGTTCTTATAAAATTTCATGTAATGATTCACACAATTCTTTTCACAAGGGAGAACTTCTTTATTTTCAACTATTGACTAAATAGCTTAAGGCCAAGCTTTCTAAACTGGGATCATCAATTTGATGTCCAAATCTTTCTTATTCATTTGATTTTAGAACATTTTCCATTTCTTACAAGGTTAATTAATCTTATTCAAGCCACTAACACATGTTCCACACCTCTGTTGCACAGGTGGAGGCATAAGTTCCGATTGAGGAAGTACCGCTTAGGATTCATAACAATAACCTTCTTCTTTAAGGATAAAATTTGAACCTTGCTTAAGAAATATCACCATGAATTAAGGCATGGGTTAACAGAACAGGACAACATAATTTAGCTTCAGGGTCACATGGTTTACTATCCGTCTTTTATTGAGGTTAAGGGTTTATCAAGATTGGTTAAATGTTCCATCTAGACTTTACTTAATTAAGTTTGATAAAGGAAAACATTCCAAATGATAGAGAGAGATTTAAGGTTTAATTAATCGATTTCCCTCCTACTTATTAAATCCTATCATCTTCTAAAATCTAACCATTGCTTTCACCATGAGGTCATTTAAGATTTCACCATAAAAGGATAATGTTTATTAGTTTAATTTTAATAAGGACTATCCAGCTCACTTCATAGTACTTACAAACTCATTGCTACTAAGCCTTAGGAGGATTTACAACTCAACATTTTAACTCAAGAGAAAAGTTTAACAGTACTCGTTTGCGGAAACAAAACAAGGTTATATCAATTCATTCCAACATGATGCACAAATCAAAGGGACATACCATCTCTATTGAACCATGATTAGGGAGCAAGAGAGTAATAACATGGGACATGCCCCGCTACTATACTAAGGGTTAAAATTCACTAGAATATCCCATAACCAAGCGGTAATCAAATTTTATCTTTCACATGATAACCAAACAAACCAAGGTTTCATGATTCAAACAACAACAATACTCTACAATACATTTACTAAACCTTGACCCTTCTTCAAAATGTCCAAAGGCCCTTTCCAAATTTTATAACATAATACACATTCGTACAAAGGAACATCATAACCAAGATTGATGCAATAATCTACAAGTCTTTCCATCATCTAACCACGTAAGCCATCTGCAACAATTAATAACCTGAGTCAGTTCGCGAGAACTGAGCAAGATAAGACTATACATAGCAACAATAAGCTACTAGCTAACAATACCATGAAAGGAAACATTCTATTTCAGGAAATGGATCAAAGTTCTAACCTCTAACAACCTTTTGAAACAAGATATAATTTTCAACATATCAACTAAGAAGAAATCCATAAGTTTTAGTTATGAAGAATACCTCGAAAACTACAAAAGTTTGACAACCAAATACGCAAGACTATGAAATTTAAATGATTAGACACAAGAGTTGAGAGTATTAGGATTTCAATTATGTGATCCCGTAGATTACGTGATTGAAATCTAAGGTGTAACCCATCAATCCACATTCTCAAGGAGAAGTGTTAGAAGATTAAAACCAGACTCCGATCTTACTGCCAAAAAGAATACGGTTTTGGAATCGTTCCATAGGGCCATAGGCCTAATAGGCTAGAAATGAACAATGAGGGTAAAACAAAGTTCCATCATGTAATCAAAAAGGTTTAAAGGATGAAAAATTATATTCAAACCCACAACCATTATATCCTAGGTAATAAGTGACTTCATAGCTAATAACGATGAGAGGAAAGAAAGTAAGAATGTCCAGGAATAGGCATTGCCTAATGACCTACTACCTACCGAACATAACCTGTGGTCGGAATAGCTTAAAAGCCTCATTAATACCCAAGTTGAGTAGGCAATCTAGTATTCTAAACACATCCTTTAAATTTTCATAATACTTTAGATTTATATCCCTCCGTTCAGAGGAACATAGCCATGAATCTAGACTTGGTTGAAATTTTCCGACGTCAACTCACTTCTAATATCATAAAGCGATGTATACAAAGGAAAAGGTCTCTCAACTCTCCTTAATTTACATCTCATCACTAAGTTTATGGTAACCTATGTAGTGATTAAACACATAATATACCATTGAAGATAGATATCCTCCAATAACGAACTTCTATAACGATGTAATTACAATTATTACGTTCGACACAAAACAAACTATTTCATAGCTTCTTTTCCCTTTTGACAACAAAATATATTCACGACCTTCCATCACAATCATTCTAAATTTTCAATGAAAGGTCACTCATCAAGAAGGAAGTACAAAACAAGTTTGACTAAATTAAGAAACTTCATGTTACCTTAAGCAGTTGATGAAAATCTTAACTTTCACGAACCGTGAAAGATATTACCTTACTCCATCAAGACATTATGTCTATACATAATTAAATCGATCACACAAGGAATCATCAACATACCATATCTTAACACCATAATGGTCATTAATTTTATCAAATTTTACTCATAGAAAGAGTAGAATCAAATGGGGTTCTATCAATAATTTATGCCCTTCTATCAACCCAGGACATATTTTTGGCCCAAAACTTCCTTCTTAACAAGCATATATATTGAACTTCTAATTTCCAAAAGCCCTAATAATTTGCACAATACACGAAGTGCATAAACACGCTTATCATAAAAATAATAATAATAATTTAAGCGTATATTTTCCTCCAGGGCAATAACATAATAGGAGTCCAATACTAGTCAAAGCTGCAATGTTCTAGTGGGCGATTACATACCCGGTTTCACAAAGGAAAACAACGACATTTTGCGAAGGAAGTAACTTTAAAATTATATATATATATTTTTTTCATATGATCAATCGAAGCATACACTGAGAACCTTTGTTTGTTTTATATATAAAAGGGTTTGATCACGTCAACAAGAACAACCAACAGAGGCAAATCCAGAAGTAACAAACTGTTAACCATGTACTGAACGCAAATCCACAAAATCACAGATTTAAACCAATTTCTAGAAAGAAAAGTTTCATTTCAAGAGGTTATTAGATACTAGCATATTATGTATATGGTTAGTCTATCTTGCCTGTTTTAACGCATCCAGCAGGGACTGCTACAGCCACATGCCCTTCGCTTTATCCTCTGCTTCACTGGTCTTTTCTTGCAATATACCACACCAGGATTCCCTTTTGAAGGCACGACTAGAAGGATGCAATAGGTGGCTGTCCAAACACTAGATTGCTTCAATGCAGCTGCATGGGGGGAAGTACAGCAATGAACTGTCACATAGCCTATAAGCATCGGCCGTAATGGATTTTCCTCTGCAATGCCTTTGAATCTATAGGTAACCAAATACCCATCATAAGGGCAGCCCTAGTAGTACTCAAGCACATAAACTAGGCAAGGCTTGCGGTAAAGATGTGTGTATCGGGTTTGCAAAGCCTCATTAGGGTAAACAAGATGCCTACAAACCTGGACAACAAACCAATTTATGAGAAGACAAAGGCCATAGTCGGTGGAGCGGTGAAGTGGAATAACTCAACGGAGGTAAAAATTGTGTGAAGGTGACGAAACAGAAGAAATATCTCCATTTCCTGACAATAGCAACCTTGCCAAAGAATCATCACATCAGTGGCTCTCATCGGACCATCTGGCAGAGTGCTGCATCCATACGAGCTATCGAACTTGCTCTTGCAATGTAATCATTGTCATTAATAGCAGGGGAAGAGTAGTGATCGAATAGCTTGCATCCGGGTACACTGTGAACACTAGTAGTTGTTTCCTCGGATGTAGTTACGGGTAAAAGCACAATAAAATGTCCCACTTTTTGGTATGGTTTGTACCTTAGTAAACATGAATTTTCAGTTTAATTGATTTTCTAAAGTTAATAGCCACAAAACCGTACACATTCATGAAATTCTATGAACTAACGAAATGTTGTGTTTAGAGTGTAGAATACATGTATATTTTTTAAAAAAATATTTGGCAAAAAAATCTAGTATTTTTCTTAATTTTATTCATATGTTGTTTCTTATGTTATTAAAGAGGAATGACTGTCCCTTGGTGGTTTTTTAAAATGAAAACTTATCTTTTCACTATGAAATTTTAGATATATGTTCAAGATTATAATTTTGACGTGCTGTCAAAATTTCATATTTTTTTGACTTATATATTTTTTTAATTAATTATTTAGTAACTATATTTTAAAATAAATGGCGTCCATATTTCAATGCCAATAACTTTTAATATTTATATCGAAATTATTTTTTTTTTTCATGTGCAAGAAGAAGAATTCAACAAATACTAAGTATATTTTTTCAATTTTTTTGATATATTGTACTAGTTTTCAAATTTGGTTGATTGTGTACTATTGATTTCCTAAAATACCGTATGTTAGTAAGAATTAAAAAATAAATAGTAAAACAGATTTTTAAAAATGAAAATTGCATTTTTAGAAAGCCAATAAAAATATGAATTTTGTGTCAAAATTTTGTAAGTTAACTATTTCGTTTACCCCAGTTACGTGGCATCCGGAAAGTGGCAGATTTTGGGTCACAATTGTCCCCAAAAGATTTGGGGCCAAAATGTGCCATTTGGGCACCAATCATCACTGCCACTCGGTGGGGTTCGCACGAACCATGGTTCGCGTGAAACCACATTCACACGAATATGGTTCGCGCGAACGCTAGTTCATGTGCAACCCTTCTCGCGCCACCAAAACGCCGCCAAAACGTCTCCTCCTAGCTTTAATGATTCGCATTGCGTCTCCCCTTCTAAATTTAATATTTTACAAGTTACTTACTTAATATTGTTCGCTTTTTATGTTTTAAATTTAATTTTTTACATTTTTTTTTGTTTTAAAGTAAGTGTGTTTTTTTAAATTGTTTTTAACCAAAAATATGTAATATTAAATTAGAAAAGTTGTTTTACATATTAAATATAAATTCTATTAAATTTAGAAAAGTTGTTTTAAAGTTATAGAAAACTAAAATTAAAAATAACATAATTTCTACTGAGATTTGTATATAAATAGAGTTGCATGCATGCATGCACATATAGTTTTGTATCAAGTTTACTCTTACACATTCAGATTTGTATCAAGTGTGCAGGTGAAATTTTTTGAAGTGGATGAATCATGGGAAATGCAAAGAATGAGAAACGAAAATATACCGAGGAAGAGAATGCAGAGAAGAATGCTAGAAGATCTGTTCGTAGGAGGGCACAAAGAGAGAGAGAGAAGACACAACAAGTGAAAGACAACGTTGCAAAAATTGGTACATATGTATAGAAACCCTTGATAGATCCTAATTTTTTTAGTTCTAAGGTTTAAATATGATAATTTATGTTTTTTAGATTGCGTAAAGGCAAGGGTTTTGATAGGATCCCATGTGTATGTTTATGGACACAGATCATGATGCGCAATGTATTATGTGAAGTGATATCAAAAGTTATGGAATTACTTCCAAAAAGAATGTGAAACACTTGGTGAAGATGGATTTACAAAAATTAAAAGAATTTTCCGAACAAGGACCACTATCACGAAAGAAAACAGCAAAAAGTGTAGAGATAATATATGGTGAATTTGTTAATTTGACTACAATTGCTAGAGCACATTTGTTGGTTACATTCTTGAATCATGTTGATATGAAGGAAACATTATAATTGTTAGGTGTTGATTTTGGACAGAAAAATTCAAAATGTGTAGAAGAAGAATTTGTTGGGAATGTTTTTAAAGGAATAAGTTCTTTGGGTACAAAAACTAGGTCTGCTGATAAGAGTATTTCTCGTAGAGCAATATTAACTTCAGTTGTAAGTGAAGATACAACAAAAAATCGTCATGTTCTTTGCATTTGCCAAGGCATTGGGTTTATCTAGAAAGACGGTTAGCAGGTATGCAAAAAGGAGGAAGACATTGGATGACTCTACTATGGAAGGAAATTGGGCACTAATGTGTAGAAATCCACGTTCTGATAAAATAGAGGATAATATTGTGAAGATAGTTTCTGATTTTTGGACTGAAAGGACTCGTCCTTCTCCGAATGTGAGGGATGTTTTAAAACATAGGGTAACTCGCAATAACTATGACGAACATATAAAACATTGGCTTGAAATAACTCAACACGAGATGTACATAAAGTTTACAGAAGAAAATCCAGATGTTAAGATTGGACAACGAATGTTTGAAAATTTGAAGCCTTGGTATGTGCTTGAGTGATAAAGTCCTTGACACATGTTGTTGTCACTATCACGTTGAGTTTGATTATCACTATCAGGTACATAAAAATTTATAGATTCAATGTATATATATTTTGAGGCGTGCTTTCATTTATATCTATATATTTAAAATTTGTTTAAATATCGTTTTTTGAGACATGTGATTTAAAATTAATGTATTTCAAAATCTATGTTTTTTTCAGGTGTATAGAAAGTTACGAGAAGAAATTGCCCCACCTACATGTGTCAGTGAATTCATAACTTCAATTATTTGCAACGTATCTGATGATCATGTTGATGATCGTATGACTTGCATCAAAGGTGTCTATGACAAGTGTGGGGACTTGAAATTATTGCAAAAACAAATGAAGATTTGGACACGATTAACTTGGTTGCTTTAAGAGGTGATATATATAAATTTATGTTTTTAAATTTGGATGTTAGATTTTGTTTTGATTTTTATTTTTTACTGCAAATGAATACATGACAATTTGTCCATGTTATGAATTGATTTTGTAGGTTCAAATACATAAAATATTCAACAAGGCTTGGAAAAGATGCAACTGAGGTTGGATTTGGTAGAAGAGGAAATCCCCATTGCTACATTCATGCAAAGTTTCCGAAGTTTAATTAGTCCGTACATCAAACATTCTCACTATTCAAAGTGGCGAGCTACACAATTCAAGACTAATAGGGACACATTACCTATTGGTTCCATATTGTCCGTGGTTGATTTTGCTTTGAGAATTACTCATTTTCTCATCAAAAAGAAATTCAAACACAAGTATTATCATATCTTGACTGAGTTACTATCATGGTTCAAGCATTTTATAGGCATGCACAATTGGATTTGGATGGGGTTGAAAGTAAATATGTGAAGGGATTGATTAATAAGGAATATCACCTCTATATAAGTGATGACAAAGAACATGACAACTACTCTGTACAACATTGTTTTGGTTTGTTCTTTCAATATCTTCATCGCGAGGAATACGAGATAGATCACCATTTTGTTTGGTCGATGGTTGCGCATCACAATTCAAATCCTCTCGCCCTTTCTTTGCACTCGGTCGTTATCATCGTCATCACAAAATTCCTCATTTATGGAGTTTTTTGAGAGTGGTCATGGGAAGGGAGAACACGATGGTGCGGGTGCATGCATCAAACGTGCTCTAAAGAAACAAAGCTTTGATTATGAGGGAGATCGATTGATTGATGCCACACGATTGTTGAATGGTGTAAGAAAATTTTGCGATTGTGTTTCAACCTCACGAGCTTCAACCTCACAGCTTCAACCTCACATGTTTCAACCCCATACAGTATTTTGGGAGATAAAAGGTACATGCACATTTAAAACATAGATATGTAAATCTTTATGTGATTTATTAAGTGAACTACAAGTTACTAACTTTAAATTTTTATTCTGATTTTTATTGTTTGTTTTAAACTTTATTGATCTTTTGAGCATGATTAAATGAAGGTATTGATCGAAAGACAAAGTATGGATGTGAAAGGATTCCCAATTCTAGGTCTTTGCACTCTCGATGACTATGGATAGTAATAACCTGGACAACTGTGCACAAGAGATTATTCTTGTTTTTGTTATGAATGCATGAACAAATCATATTCAGAGTGCAATAGTCAAAAACATGGGTATGTAGGTGAGTGGAAGCAAGTTCCTTTAGTTGTGGATGACACATATGGATCAGATCATGATGATAGTTTTGAAGATGTGCCATTAATTTCAATTGATTATGACCACATATCTGGACTGGTTAAACAAGGTATGTTTTATTTGAAAGGATCAAGTATAATTTGATAATTAAATATATATATGTATATATAATTTATACTATACATCCGATCATTGAATGTTTCTTTGCATTTTTTGTAGGAGATGTATTTGCAGTCATTGCTGAAGAAGCCAATATTGAGAAAGTGGAGTACTACTTGTTGCGTTGCACAGAGGAGAGAACAAAGCTAACATGTGAAATAACAAGTGAAGTGACAAGATTTTCTTGGCTCGGTTGTAGTGCGGGGAACATACTTACAACAAGTGAAAGCCCTCCAAAGTGGGATTCACTTTGTTGATTACAAACTGAGACAAAAAGGTGTATCATTACACCCATCACATAATGCTACGAGGGTTACAATTGCAGCGGTGAAGACTACAAATAGTAAACGCAGAAAATGGAGACTAGATGTAGAAGACCATGAAAAACTTTTACAAGTCATTGAACAATGAGCAGAGCCACTTGGTATTATATAGAAGGACATGGAATAAATTACTAAACCTTGTTGGTAATAAACTATTAAGCTAGATAGCATTGTATTTTCTACTTGAAGGGACTATGGAGACCACTATACAATAAAGTTGTTTAATACTTGTGATTCTTACTTGTTGTGAGATGGTTTATGGTTTACAAGTATTGTGATATGGTTGTTACATGGAAGTATGTATGGTATAAACATGATTTATTGACTCATGATAGGCTGATTATGGATCAATTACAACATTACATTTTACTATTACATCATGATAGTCTACTGTATGTTACTATTTACTATCCATTATGAATAATAATATACAAATGTGATCCTTGTGACCAAGACCAACCATAACCCAATAACACCTGAAATTGTTTCATTTGACTGAGTTGAATTTACTGTATAAAAATTGTCAAGTTTTTAAAATAGAAAAGAAAAGGGAGTCATATAGCAAAGAGTTCATGCTAGGGTTTTGCCTCATCCAGGACATACATTCTAGCTTGACTTATGTTCATCTTAATTGTCCCTGTGCCATTCCAGAGTTCCTCATTCCACTGACAATTACTTGAAGATCCAGTATATCTAGAGACAGGAAATGAAATTTTGTTTCCCCAGTCCCCTCTTTCTGACAGATGCAAATGAGATTCCGAGCTTCCACATTCTCTATGCATATGGATGCATCGGAGAAGAAAGAAAGCATCGAGTCCAATCTTTTTTTAATTGAAAAGATACTTCATATATTCACAAAAAAAAATTACAAAAAAATTGAAAGCCTGTAAAGTGGCAAGGTATATACAAAAAATTACAATCCCTTCCTCAACGTAACAAGGACAGAGATAAAATCTGAATACTTGTTAGGCTCAAAAGATTTTGCTTCCTTGATCAGTAAATACCCTTCAGTCAACAAGTGCATATGAACCTCCTCTTTCTACGTTAAGGATAAAACATAAGCAAGCCTAATCTTATCAGAGAGCAGAAACTGATAGTGATTATTTGCATGCTTTAGATGAAAGCCAAATCCTCCAATTGGACAACAATTATGTACTACAAATTAACTCAGAATATAATAAACGTATGCCCAAACTTGTATCTTAGAATTGAATCAGTAGTTACCAAAAAGTATTAATCTATAAACAGAAGGCCTCAAATAGATTATGAATGCATTAATGCGTACGATTTAGATGTAAATACTGCCATTGACATGGGCATTCATTTAGATATTTTCCATAAGTTTGGAGAAGCTGCATGCAATATTAATTAGGTTTCAAACAACGGATTTGACATGCCAATAAAGAAATTTCCAGCCAAGGCTAAAAGAAGAAATGCTTCCAAACCAGTAGCCATTTTTTAATGCGTGCAGGATTTCCAAAGTGCAACACTATCATATATCCTTCTTCAGGATTAACTACATGGAGCATTTAGTACACCAAATCATTCACAATAACCCTTTTCTCATGAGCTTTAATGGTCCACTTGGCACTAAATGCATTAAGTGATGCTCATGTGGGTGATGAGGTGGGATTGAAACAAAGAAAAATCAGCCTTTCGATAGGATCAATCATCAGTGCCAAGACTTGTAACTGGTACCCAAGGCTTGCTGAATTTGTCACCCATCCTAGAGCTACTCACCGTATGAAACAAGATGCAAGGAAACTGAGGAAAGAACTATATATTGCAATCGTAAGCTACAAAACATACAATTAGATTTTACTAACGGAGAATTATTGCCACCCTCCACTGACCTTACTAGCAAGGCCCTCTTTTAGAAAATACCGTTGATGCCCCCCTGCCTCCCTAGCAAGATCCTCTTTTAGAGAACACTGGATGATCAAAGATTGTTACAAAGAGATATGGCATATGATAAGGTTGCTTTCCATTAATTTCTTTTGGAAGACGAGATGCATGGCAACCAAGGAATGTTCTCCACCCTGCTAAAGAGATGAAAATAAGAAGGATCTAGGTTTTGCATTGAAAAACAGAAAAGAGTCAGATATCAATGTTTCTATCTTTCATAGAACAATATTTTCCACTTAGCTTCTGGCCAGTTAATGTAGTCTTTATGTTTTCTGGTGTAATATAAGCCATCTTCCTTTCCAAAAAAAACAAATTTATTTACAATACTAGCTTGACTATAGTATAAATGTTAGACATAGGTACACTTGATGCATGGCAAACAAGGAAAGTTCTCCACCCTGCTAAAGAGAGATGAATATAAGAAGGATCTGCGGGTTTTGACCGAAAACCAGCAAAGAGTCGAGATATCAATGTTTCCACTTTCATAGGACAATATTTTCCACTTAGATTCGGTGGTCAGTTAATGTAATCTTTATTTTTTGTGGTGTAATATAAGCTGTCTTCCTTTCCCAAAATAAAACAACAAAGTTAGTTGCAATACTCGATTGAATGTAGTATAAATGTTCGGTATAGGTAGACTTGACTATGGTCAGACATAGGCATAACAGAGTACGTTGCTACAGCAATGTAATTTTAGAGACCCTATCAAAGAAATTCCAAAACTTGGAAGTTAATTTATAAATTTGTAATTATCACCAACAACATTTAATATCCTCAACTCATTGATCTAAAAGATAAAATCATAAGAAATTTAATTCCAACAGAAGAGATGGTGCGTTAGACATAAGAAACACCAAATGCCACAAACGTGGCATCTGAATTTCAAATTTATGATTTTTTTAAAAACAGTTAATGCCAATTATGAGTGGTAAGGTCTTATCAAGAAAGGCAATTAGAAATACAAAAATGGACAAGGAAACAACCCCGATGAACAACTATCTACACTGAACATATTTCTCTACAAATATTAAAAATACACTCAAGATGGAAAAAAATTAAAAAAGAATCCTATGAGTTCGACAAGAGTAATACCTCTCAAGAAGTAAATAGTACGGCTTTATGGCGGTGATGTTCTTAGGAGTATCCCCATTACCATTACATCACAACTCCTTTGCAATATCAAATGCGTTATTATTATTCTTATTTTCATTACAATTAATTTTGTGAAATTCGTAAATACCCAATCCCTCTGTAGAGTGCAATATTAAAGTTTAGGCTACCTCGTGATTGCAAAACCATGAAGAAGTGGTATATATTGTGCCAAAATCGGGCTGGAACTTGTACTCAGCATTGTCCAGTTTTTAGCTTCTATTATGCCCAAAGACGGGAGCATACCCAGTATCACATGCACTCAGGTTATCATGGCAATCGCTATGCCTTAGCACTACACCACGGCCCACTTGACCATACTCCGTTCATTATTAACATTATTATGATTGCAGGTCCTCGATATTTGAATTTGGATGTAAATTAAGATCAAATTTGATAAGCATGATCCTTGTTCAGTGCTTAGGAATTCTTTAGTGTAACATCAGGTGGGTGTTCAGAATAATATTTGCCCCAACAAAATTCATTTATGCGTCTACGACTAAAGACGCAAGCTACAGAACCCTGTTAACAGGGAGGATTGAAAGGAGGAATTAAATGATAGTTAGTAGTAGTCATAACTGTATTAATCAATCAAGGGTTATAAATTGCTGTGATGTACGCCAAACAAACAGAGTATTGTTGATAGTTTTCTTTCACCATACCATGTCAACTGCCAGAGTGAAGAATCTGTTTGCAGTTCAGCTAGTGGTTACAAGGGTTAGTGTTGGAAAGTTGACCCACTACAGCACCAGGGAGGGCCTTGTATGTACGCCTGTGTACACCTTTTTTTAATAATGTATTTTCTTGCTGTCTATTTAAAAAAGCAATCTACAAAAATTGATGTTAAAAAAGAGCAAAGTTTGTCTTTACTGTTGGTTTAATTTCAGAGGGAGAAGTTATTGAACCTCTTTTAGGGCAACTACTAAATTGTAATTTGAATGGAATAGGGTTCTAGTTTGGGTGTCTGAGACCAACAGAGCCTTCTTTATCAGAATCGGGGTAGATCTTAGAGAAGAAACTATAGTTCTAAACATTTTATAATACAATCGAAAAATAGAAATCGAAACCTATAAAGAGAAAGTTTACCTTGCTTTGTTGTCAAAGGCGAAAAATGTGGATTTTTAAATGAAAGATCCAATTATAGAAAATGGATAGCATAAGAGGTTATGCTTCAAGTTTGTTTATGGGTGGAGGGAAGAAAGAGCTGAATTTCCTCCATTTGGTCCTTGCTGGCCAAAACCTATATTAGTAGATGGAAGTCAATTCTCTGGTTTGTATTGGTTATTTTGTATTTGGGATGAGAATTCCATGCATACACCATTTTTCAATCGTTGGTCTGGTATGCCCTGTGGAAGTCTCATGCACATGGCCTATATTGGTCTCAACGTTGAACCTATAGCTTCAGATTGCTTGGCTTTCTATCATTGTTTTTTGTTCAGATTACGTCGGACATTGAGAAAGTACAGATTACAGTTCAGACATTGAGAATGGATGGAGAAGCTATCTCATTTTAGATGATTTGGCACCTTCGTTAGGGGATTCACACTCTTAAAAACCAAGCATTACCAAGTATCGACCTTAGTAACCACTTTTCGCTTCTTGAGGGCATCCGCTTCTTTGTAATTTCTTGTAGTGCATCCACTGTACCATGAACCTTAGAATCAATAAATATTTCATCCAGTGAGAAATATTCGGCCTGCCTTAGAAGTGCTACGAGGATCACCAGTGCTGATGTTATCTTTAGAATTGTTATCCGCATGTGAATCTTTTTCCAAGGAGCTTTGAAACACATTGATCAATGCCTTATCCCTATAGAATGCAACGAGTTTATATTCAAATTCACTACCCTAATCACCACCCAACAGTGGGTCAATTGGTTTGCACTAGTTGAAGTAGGAGTCTTTGATTAACCCCCATTCATATTCTGAGATAGACCCTGTAGCGACAGTGGAATGTAGTGTCTAGGAGTGAGGGTTCTGAGGGTCTTCTTGTAACTTGCTTCAACTTTGATCAACTGTTCTTGGACAAGTCTTTGTTTCCTAGCTCTCATAATATCTTTGGACCCACCAAAGGTTCTCAAGAAATTATTACACCTACTGATAGAGCTATCCCATGAGCAGATCTTAGAGTCTGAATTGCTAAGACTTTTAGCAAGAGACCAAGAGGTTCTTAGGCGAGCATCACAATCATCATCCTTAAGGCATTGAGAAATGTTAAGATTATAAAGACCCTTCCATTGCTTGGCGAGGGTCGAAGGATTCTTATTGAATCGCATTGTGACTTAAATAAGGTGGCGGTTTGAGAGGGTGAAAGGAAAGACATTAACAGCATTAGAATCCATAGCCAGAGGAACAAAGAATTGTTCCTTGTTGAAATAAAACCTATCCAACCTAGAGTAAACTCTATTTTTCCCTTTCTGGTTATTATACGAGGTGAACCAAACACTTTTACTATTGACTTTTTCCTCAGCAAGGGGGTCACTGATTCATAGAATCCTTTTATGTTTGGCCCAGGGGAATTGTTCATTGCCTCTCCAAGTAAAAGTTCTCCCACCACACTTGTCCTTTTTTTAATCATGTTGAAATCTTCTCCAATAATCCAAGGGCATTATGCGGGTTGGAGGCCATCAAATTCCAAAGGTCAGCTCTATCTTTGTAGTCATTTGGAGCATAGACGGTGCAAATACCAAAAATATGATTCCCAATGTTAATTGTATCCCACACCACCATATTAGAAGACGAGGTCCATAGTTTATTAGTGCCTCTGCCCATTTTTGATGGATAAGGATGACAGAGCTTCCTCTCCCCTTGGCATGCTTGGTGCGGAGGGGTACACACCTCGGCCATATATATTTTAAAGTCAATTCCAGAGCAACCCCAACCTCTTTGGTTAGAGATAAGGGTTGGGGCCTGAAAATCTTGTAAAACTGCTAGCGTCACGTTTTGAAAAGACAATCCACAAATCCATTCCGTATATACTTGGCTAGATAGGTATTTCAAAACATTTATAATCTAAAAAACAGTTTCGCTGAAGTATAATAAATGTAATCATTATCCTGCTAAGCCATACTGCTCAAACGCCTAAGCTGGAGATACAGATAAATGAAGTCAATGATTTCCAACATGAGCTAGTCCTTCAAGGTCAAGGAATATAGCACTGATAAATCCTTCATAACATATTGTGTCATCTAGGAGTTGGGTGTTTGTAAGTTTTTTGTGGGGGACCAGGAGCTAATCCTTTACCTGCAACAGGGAAGAGCGTAATTTTATGCTTAGACTCAAAAGGGACCAGTATAAGGGAAAACATTGCATTTGAAATACAAACAGAAGAATATGACCAAAGACTATCACTTTAATGAGGTCAATCAGGTTGAAGAAATGGAAGATACCGGACAGTATGAGAAAGAATTGAAGAGCTTTTCACATTTCCTGAAACAAAAAGAAAATGGTAGAGTTGGCCAAAATTACAATACTGCAGGAATTGATTCTGACCAGTTACCTTGCACTGTGGTTTCTTTGGAGAGTGGTAGAGGAAGACCAAAAAAGTTGGAAAATAATGACCTACTAGAAGGAACTTGCAATATCGCAGGTGGCTTTGAGATGGGAAATACTGGACAAAATAAGAAAGAAGTAGAGGATAAATTTTATTATTCTAGTTCATACTCTCAAAAAGGAAAAGAAAATGGCAGCAAAGTTGGTCAGAATTACATAATTGCAGACAACGATTTCAATCAAACAGTTTGCACTGAGACACCTATGAGTAGTGGCAGAGGAAGACCATTAAAGTTGGAAAATAATGTCCACTCAGAAGGAACTTGCAAACATGATACATCTGCTATTCATAAACCCTCAAAAGAGAATATACTTTTGAGTCACGTACCCACAAGCTCTGTGAAGCTACTTTCAACAGGTCTGCTGGAAGGATATTCTGTTCAATACTTGTACCGCAATGTAAGTATTCAAGAAACACTATGGGGGACAATTGTTGGGGAAGGAATCTTGTGTCAATGCAGAAAATGCAAAGGAGAACAAGTAGGTTATAAGGAATTTGCTGAATATGGTGTAAAGATGTACTAAAATTTCCTGATTCTGATATTTAATCAATTGTGTGCTTGCTTTTTAAGGTTGTGAACCTTACCAGCTTTGAGAAACATGCTGGTAGTGCAGCAAAACGCCCCAGTGACTACATACGGTTTGAAAATAAAACATCTTTCACTCAGCTCGTGAGGGCTGTCAGTAATACTCCATTGGACAGTGATATATATGACACTTGACCTAAAAAGCGATCTTCAAACTCAATTTGCTGGGAAAGCTTAAAACATTAGATCGTTAAAACATTTAATCAGCAGTCTTTACCATCTACCATAATTATGATAGCTCAATTACACATTTATTGGCAATGTATACTACAAACCAGATGGAGTGAGATCGATTATCAATTACGCAAACTATGTATCCAAGTAAATAAGAATGGAGCTCAGCGAACGCATTTATCTTGAATTGCAAATTGCAACAAAATGATATATTTCCATAATAAATTGTTGAACACTGAGCAATATATTCAGCTGTCACATAAGGGGGTGTCTTATATTCACATCCATAATTGTAAATACACGTGTCTAAGACATATATCAAAATATAATAATAATGTCTAGAATGAGTATGAATATATATACATGTCTAAAATCTCCAGAAGTATGTCTAAAATGTTTGAAATCTATAAAATATCACTTTGAAGTCTCCTCCGTGCACTAGAGGCGAGTGCCGGACCCTCACTACGCGCTCGCTGCACCTGCATGTTAAAAAAAAGGAATATACATGTCATAAACTATATATAGCATGTACCATATATTAAAATATATAAGCAGAAATCTACAACAATTTCTTAAATAATTCAATACATTATATAACTGATATGTACAATTGATTACCTCAATATCTGTCCCTGCGCGGATGTTGGGAGTATCTACGCTACCCGTAGATCTCTGTCCCGTAGATCCCTGTGAAACAAAATAAATAAAATGTAAGAAGTTGATAAATAAGTTTTTTGAATAAAGTTCATTAATTTCTAACATTTCAATTTAGATTAAATATTAATTATATTAAAACACATGTATTTATACCTCTGCGGAACGCGTCTCCAAATGTATGGGATTGTCATCCACGACCTCAACACCAGCAAATATCTCGCCAACTAAGCCAAGTTGACTCAGACCCGGAACATCAAGATCCATGTTGTGCTCAGTCAAGAGCTGTGTGTATGTGACACGGGTAGATGGTGTGGGCTGTGAAGCTCCACACACTGGAGCAGAAGCCTAAACACAAAAGTACATGTTTAATTTTAATATTAATAAATTGTAAAGTAATGATCAATTAAAATAAATTTTAATTATATTAAAGGTTTAATTTTCACACACCGGAACAGAAATGTGCTGAACATCAGGTGTGACAATCCCAGCTACAGGAAGTCTATCTGTAGCAATGCGTAGTACCCTGACTAGAAGATACACTCCCACTCTGCTCTATAAAATCTAAAACCCCCGATAGTGGAATGCTGCAATGCCGAGCAATCACCTCATACGCACGCAACAAGTCAGCAGCCATGATGCGTCCTAGCCGACGTGCCTGAGCGGGATCTATAACTAGCTCAAAGTCATCTGGGGAAATCAAAGATGCACGAGCGTATACCTCGTTGCGTGCATCATTGCTGCTACTAGCACCTCCACTGCTAGTATCACGTCTCTGAAGTATCTTGACCACACGGTCGAAGAGATCAATTGGGTCTCGCGAGCAATGCCAGCAAGACCCTCGATAGCAGCCTCATGTGCAGTCATAACGACAGGTGCTGCGACATCCTGAAAGCCTGATAAGAATGGTTGTGGCCTTGGTACAAGCTGCCGCACATCAACAACTGCAGGAGCTCCCTCCTTTCTATATGCCTCCCTGTGGCTAATACGGCCACGCCCCTGCCCCAAATAACTAGGGATGTCTAAATAGTTCACCTTTAGGTTTAAGTGAACCTCAGCATGTAGCATCATTATGAAGTATAACGGTAATTGGTCATTATTTGGAAATTGGCCTTGAGAGGCCACAAATCTAGGATAAATCAAAGGGGCACATAAAGGACATGAACATTTGTTTACATAATAGGCCCTTATTTTCCGTTTGTCTGCATAAAAACTCCAACAAGACCTCTTAACGACTTCCTTATCGGAAAGTTGTGATGTAATCTCATTATAACCTACATCTCCTGAGACACTTGATTTTAGTGAATCCATAAATTTTGTTATTGATTCAGAATCAAATGGATTATATGTTTTCAAACTTGTCTCTATTCTACGAAGATCAACCAGTATTCTTTCACAATGGGCTTTATCGCTTAATTGTAGTTGGATTTTCGAGAATAGATTGCAATTTTGCAATCTCTAAATCGGTCCTCTCAAACAAATTAGGAGTTCCAGAAGAAGCCATGACTGTAAAAAAAAATGAAAGTAAAATTCTAATCAATAGTACTTTTTATTAAAAAAAATTCCTAAGATATTCTCCTATATTAATGAAAACAGAAATATGAACTTTTCAAGCTTCAATAAATTACATAAATTACAAATCATTTGATAACAAAATATACCAAGTGATGTTGCAGAGTTCAGAAATGAAAAGTTTTGAATACATTTAGATGATCTTAAAGTCAAAGCAATGTTTGTAGAAGAGAATGTAAGTTTACCTGGGCACAAACCATTATCAAAGCAGAACAATTGAGTGGGATTCACCTTTCCCTGAAACACATTTTTTGTGCATATGATACAGAATTAGCGCAATCAAATAGAACACCAATCCAAATTTAAACAACAAAACACATCGGTAAAAGACATGTCTAATGCATATATTTAAACAACAAAAGACATCGGTAAAACATTGAAATAGAGACACAAGGTTCAATAATTCTTTTTGGGCATAAAAATCAATCTCATGGCAGTAGTATTAAGGTTTGTGAAAATGGAATATCTCCATGATATGCATTATTCTGGCAGTGCACTCTGCAATCTCGGCTCCAATCAACAATTATGCCACTATTGGGATCTTAGTATGGCATAGGCATTTGTGAGCTACACAATATACTCATTTTTCTAGAAACTAAAAAGATCCTTTATGTTACAATTTGCAGCACATAAAAGAAGCCCTTCAAAAAATACATTGAACAACTGGGGCAACCAAGAGGACCTTGGAAAAATGTATAGGTAACAACCATATGAATTCTTCCTTAGTCGTGGATCAAAGCTAATAGAAATAAAGCTAGATAAAATTAGCTTGAAACTACATTATAATTGTCCATTGTAAAAAACAAGTTTCTCTGAAACCGGTAAAAGAATACTTTTATTGTCTGATTGGACGTACATAATGGAAGGGTATAAATATTGCATATTGCCCTCGAGTTTCTCAAAGATACCATTTACAAGTAACAAGGATGTAGCAGAATTTTATGATGAGCATTCCTTGTGGATTTCTGATTGGACAATTGTCCTCTCGACTAAGGTCAACATCTTTTCGCACTGAGGTTAGGATTCAAGATAAATCACCATATTCCACAAGGCAAAAGGATATGCCGTCTTTTCTCTCTCATAGAGGTGTTAGATGGAAGAATGCTTTATGTTTAGCATTTCTATCTATTATGATATTTGAGTGAGATTTTACTAGCTATATTTTTCGTAATTCATGTTAGAGATAATTGGCCCTACCTTATGAAGGTTGTTACATTCGGACATCGAGATGTCAAAAGGACTTCTAGGGCCATCAAATTTATTGCTTCTTGTTTCACTGTCTCATCCATAGTTGTCCGATGTCAAGTGCCCATTAGCTTCATTAGTCACTATCACGGGTGGTTCTAGATCCGTGAGGCTTCTCCATCTCCCTCACCTAGCAAGTGGTGATCATGGTGCCTCGAGATATCCTTTTCTTATTCTTGTTGTAGAGAGCTAGCGAATTTTCACTACTCACGACCGAACTACGGGGCGGGTGCACGGTGCAATTTTCTTTCTACATCAGAGGATTGCCAATTGTGCGTGTTAGGAGAAGCCTTGAGAAGGCAACCTTGAATCCTCCTAGGATTTTTTAGTCACTCTCATAGCCTGTCACAAGGGCATCGTCTATCTCTATATCAGCCCTTTAGTGGTCCCTTTTGTACCCTTGGTACCAATGCATACTAGAACCTTGTTCTCCTTTGGCTTAACTTGCTATATTGATCTATTGGCAACTCTCCAGAGACTTGTTCATATATTGTTGCATAATAGTGGAAAGGATCATCCTCGCCAAGAGCATTTTGAGTCAAAACTTTGCAATATGACTATAAAGGATTTGCTATGATCGGTGACCATCAAAGGAAAGTTCATCTTCATTTGCTTTTAAGTCAAAACAAGTGTTGTAGAGAACGATAGAGCCTTGACTTCAAATTGAGTGCCCAACATGCCACCTTTGTCGAAATTTGTCGCATACACGAGCTGGTTACATCTTAATCGAGGCATGAATTTTCCTCCAACAAATCCATGTATGATTACAAACATTCACAGATTACTCCGAGAAAATCAACGAGAGATGCAACAACGTGAAGAACCTCCAAACTCAAAAGGATAAGTATTGATTGAAATGAAGGTCTAATACAAAAGCAGGCATATCAAAATCATGAACCATCTCTAAGAAGAGTACTCTTGCCACTATAGGAAAATCCCAATTTAGCCATTCTATGATCAATTTTCTATTTTCTATTTCCTGGCCACCTATATATAATTAGTGGATGTTTTAGCTATCCATATAAACTCATGGATTCTGAACTGTATGAGCACTTTTAGCAAGCCAAACCATATGAAAACATTTATAACATAGCAACCATGATATGAATTATTCAGCGGTGCACTCTGCAATCTCAGCTCCAATCAACAATTATGCCACTATTGGGATCTTAGTATGGCATGGCAAATCGTGAGCTACACAATATACTCATTTTTCTAGAAACTAAAAAGATCCTTCATGTTACAATTTGTAGCACATAAAAGAAGCCCTTCAAAAAAATACATTGAACAACGGGGGCAACCAAGAGGACCTTGGAAAATGTACGTAAGTATGACCATATGAATTCTTCCTTAGTTGTGGATCAAAGCTAATAGAAATAAAGCTAGATAAAATTAGCTTAAAACTACAAAAGTATAATCGTCCATTGTAAAAAACAAGTTTCTCGAACACGGTAAAAGAATACTTTTTATTGTGCGATTGGACGTACATAATGGAAGGGTATAAATATTGCCTATTGCCCTCGTAGAGTTTCTCAAAGAGACCATTTACAAGATAACAAGGATGTAGTATACAAAACGGCCAACCGGGTATTTTCGAGTTGACCTTCACATTCAATTAATTTCTAGGAGAAAAAAATGCTTTGAGCAATATGAATCGTTTCATTCTGCACCGTAATAAACCTTCATCTCTGATTCTGGGGAAATTTTATGAAGCTTTGAATAGCGTGACTCCAATCCATCGTACACGGCGGTGAATATTTGTTTCGCAATCAATCAATATGGCATTGCAAACTTCTCATTTAGGTGACAAAGGAATGATTATTTTACTCGTGAACATCATTCAGAAATCTTGAATCGAAAAATACCCCATTGCCTCCATCTCGTGGGTAATTGTTAGTGCGATCTATCTCCTCCACAAAAGTATGAATCATTCTATGGTCTTCATACATAGAATTAAACCAAATTCAAATCATAGGATGGTCTTCATCCATAGGCTTAAACAAACATCTATAGGGATTGACCTTGCCACCATGATTACACTTAACTCTCGTCAATAATCGTTAAGTTTGTTGTAGTGTAATCAGAATTGTTTTTAGCTTTTCAGCTCAACTACTTTATATTCAAGCTTAACCCAACATTTTTGAAAAGAATGGTTTTACCACAATGCTCACGGTTCTTCCTTATTATATAACACTTGTAGTAAGAATGTTTTGGCTTTGCCATAATAAGCACAATCATACCTTCCAAACAATGAGAAAATACCATTACCAATAAAGACCTAATGCCGCCATGATGATGACCTAGGTTCATGCCCATAACATGTCGATAGACACCCTTAAGACTGATTCTTGGCCAAAGAGCCCCTCGGTATTTTGGTAGTGCATTCTGCAATTTCGGCTCCAATCAACAATTATGCCACTATTGGGATCTTAGTATGGCATGGGTAGGCGTGAGCTACACAATATACTCATTTTCCGAGAAACTAAAAAGATCCAAAAATGTTACAATTTACAACACATAAAAGAAACCCTTCAAAAAAATACATTGAACAACTGGGGCAACTAAGAGGACCTTGGAAAAATGTACAGGTAACAACCATATGAATTCTTCCTTAGTCGTGGATCAAAGCTAATACTAAGATAAAATTAGCTTGAAACTACAGTACAATCGTCCATTGTAAAAACAAGTTTCTCTGAACCTGGTAAAAGAATACTTCTTATTGTCTGATTGGATGTACATAATGGAAGGGTATAAATATTGCCTATTGCCCTCAAGTTTCTCAAAGAGACCATTTACAAGTAACAAGGATGTAGCATACAAAACGGCCAACCAGGTATTTTCAGAGTAGACCTTCACATTCAATTCATTTCTACGAGAAAAAATGGGGTTTTACCAAAAAAAACTTTGCCAGGGTTTTGCAAAAAATGGTATTTTAGTGGCTACATACCTGGGCTCGTCGTTGCTCACCTTCGTCGCTGGTGGGCTCTCAGCTGGTGTGGTGGGCAGTTTGGTCGGTTGCACAGACTTCGCGCGAAGGAGACGGGGCGGAGGAAAATGATTTTCTCCGCAGCGCCTCCAATATGTGAACAGGGGGGGTTCACGCGAACATGATGTTCGCGCGAACACTTTCAATTTCACCACGCGGCAAATAATGGCTTACGTGTCTCTTCGCGCGAAACGGGTTCGCGTGAATGGAGTGTTCGCGCGAACCCTCATTGGAAACCGCACACCTCTCATTTTGCATCACATTTTTGGGACAACAAGTGGGACACAACACCATGCATTGACCCATACAACAACCAATCTTTCCTTCCTCTTGTGATATATGTGGACAACATCAAACTCTCGGTGTAAAGCAATGACAAATTTGTAAACTTGTAAGGTGTGATAATTCCAACAACACCCTTTATGCCTGCCAACATAGTGACTCGTTGAAGATGCTCATATAATTGCAAAGCAAAATGTGCTTCATGAATATTCTGATATGAAACAGATCCATGCCTATGGGATTCTCTCCCATGAGTTACATCGAACAACAAGTAAGGTCTCAATAGAGAATCTCTGTAATAAATTTCATCGGGTCTCCTGGTAACACTCACACTGTCACTTAATCAATTTTGATAAAAATATCTTGAAGGAGAATCCCGAATTTGAAGATGCAGTCGACACTGAACCGAACGCAACATAGTTGGACAGCCTGCCTGTTGGAAGTGCTCAAAAATGCCTCTACTACTCTGCAACATGCCTGCTGCCTGGCTAATCACAGTTGCAGGACAGTGTTGTGGATCCCCGACAAGAACATGCCTCGCAGCACCCAAGGGAAAAGGAGGTAACACGCCTGTTACACTAGCTTGCAGCTTCATCTATAACCACCATATCTAACCCATGGCTAGGCGCTGGAAAACTTCCGGTTAGTAATAGAAGCTTGCATGAGTGAACGAAATCTCAGCCTCACCGCAAAACTTGCCTCAAGATTTGATCGAGCTTCTTCCATGTTAGTTTCACCACCTGGACAGAAGCGACTTCCAAAAAGAAAAGGCAAGACAGCTCAACTAAAGCTTTACCTCGTTCTTCTTCTACTACAATTTGCAAGATTATGCAACAATGGTCTCGGTCTCGTGGTGCGTGCGCAAGAACATCGGGATCAACACCACGGCTCCCTGGGCTCGCCTCGGCAGCACACTGCCGCACATACTCTCTCTAGAGGCCCTGGTTTTACGAGATAAGTTTACTTCTCGACCACCGTCAGAGCTGCTGCATATAGCCAAATCTTCCTCACGGCACTTTCTAGGAGGATTTCGATTCAACGCTCCACGGATCTTGCCTGCGCACTACATGATTTTCGAGACCCACACCCACTGTACGCATCAAGGAGGATCGAGAAGAGATTATGGCAAAGAAAAATACGACTCCACCCACTCCCGCGTCTCCCTCACGCAAGGACAGAAGAAAACACGGCGGTCATTTCAACCCGCAGTCGGGTGGTTGGGAGGAGGCCAAGGTGGCGGTGGGCGGAGTGGAGAAAACGGAGGTCCTCGATGCACGGGGCATTACATTGACGATGGCACCACCATGGAATATCAACTCAACTTGCCATAAACCCTTCTAGCAAGGCGTAATGTACATGCAAAAACTCAACTCTAATGGGATTGCTTTATTAGTAGCCGCTTCATAAGTAAGGAATAATATATATATATATTTTTAAATCTTGTGAGATCTTTCCAAATAAATAAATGCAATAGTTTAGCGGAGATCATTTATAATCCAAAACATGGTGTTCTCGGTGAGTAGAATTGGCCTCTTATAGGTGTCATGGTTGCAGTGGAGGCCGATGCCCACGGGGCATTACATTCTCCTCCCCTTAAGAAAGCATCGTCCTCGATGCAACATAACACAGCGGAAAAGAAAAGGGGCGCAACAAGGAATAGATAAAGAAGCATACACACCCTATGGTTTAAAATTTTAGTTGATTAAAACACGGTCACAAGGTAGCCTTAGGAACATTTGGTAGAATTTTTAACTTTCAATGTTCTGTGAAGATTGGCAGTTCTTTCTTGTTCATCATTTCATTAGTCTCTTTCCATTAGTATTATTCTTAGTTTAATTGCTTTTAAAATTTCATCATTGAAGAGTTTTGGTTTATTCCTTATTGCGGGTGCCCAACAAGAAGCGCTAACACAACACCCTATCGGAGTTCACAAGACCCTAAAGATTCACAAGCACACAAGTATATACTTCAAGATTGTATTACACCACATAAAGGTTACTCAAATACGGAATGGAATAGCATGATCCACATAACATAGTACTCGGCACACATCAATGACTGATATATAAAATACTAAAAAAAAAAAAGAGTACTACAATCCACGGACATTTCCTCAATTTGCATCGAAGAAAGAATTCACATAACACCAAACCATGCTACAGGTACATAGTGTCCACAAGGGAATTAATGACATATCCACCACATTACAACACATATCCATCGACACGAGTAACACATACATCAAACGACCACAACCAAACATCACAATGACTCAACATATATCCCAGAACATCAACCATACACACAAATATCATATGCCTCCCTCAAACTCTTATGCCTCCCTCAAGTCTCTTATGCCTCCCTCAAACTCTTATGCCTCCCTCAAGTCTCTTATGCCTCCCTCAAACTCTTATGCCTCCCTCAAGTCTCTTATGCCTCCCTCAAGTATCTTATGCCTCCCTCAAACTCTTATGCCTCCCTCAAACTCTTATGCCTCCCTCAAGGAGTCCGGTTGACCCTATGGTCCAAGACACATAGAGTTCGAACACTCCTAACCCAAGTGACATAATAATGCGTGGTTCAACAAACCGCTAGTTATATGTACTCCTTGGGGCGTACCCCCATACAACAAAGTGGGTCCATAGGTCCAACCAATCCATGGTGCATCCTATGACCCTATTCCACACATCACGACAATAGAACCAAGCACAACAATCCAATCCAAAGTGCCAAGTGGCAAAGTACAAGCCTTGGGCAAGGCGGTAAAATTCCAAATTTAAAATAAAACCCAAAATCAAGCAAAAATAAATGGCCAAATGGCCATAGTTAGTATCAAAATCCCCATGGTAGTGCGAAAACCAAGGAAATGCCCAAAATTGTAAAGCATTGCAATCAAGAAAAGCTGCTTTGGTCCTTACAAAATAAAGAAAAAAAAATCAATTACGAATAAAATCAACTTATAATGATGTCACATTATGATAAGCTGTGTGGCCTTATCTAGCCACCAAAGGGGTACTCAACGAGTTAGCAACTCGAAACATCGAGCCTCAGCTCGTAAAATACATATCAATAATACAACTGTCATCACCTCCATCTGAATCATCCCGCCACCACTTCGACAAGGCTAAACATAGTCATAGATACACTAAGGTTGCATACATACAACCACATAGGGAGAGAGGAAAGAATCACATGTTATCTACTAAACCGAGTTTTGACTCGAGTTAATGACCCATGGTACACCATTCCTCACTCTCAACATACACTTCTACCGATTTCCCTCAGGATCGGTTAGCGTAAGGTTCACAACATAACATGTAACAACATCACTAACATAACGGTGGTACACACATAGCTACCATAACATCTCACGTATGGTATGTATATAGGGTAGATCACAATCATACATCCATAGGGCGTAATACATCACTTTACCACATTCTGCACCCAAAGCGCAATCACCATACGATAGGGTTCATACACTCACCCTATGACCCAAAATCACAACATGAAGCATTACCTGTTTGCACAGTCATCCATACGATGAACATAGTACATCACAACATAACATCCATTGCAACATAACAAGGTGGTACACACATTTCTTCAAAACATGGTAAAAACATCAAGATACAACTCATTTCTTTTAACATCAATCTAGTCATACAACACATTGATACACCTACATATCACAATATGTCACAATATTCCAACAATCCGTCATCCACATTAGAATTCTTTTCACACATCACAAACAACAATTCACACATGAACTCTTCATAGAATCCACAAGAAGGAGAGAGAATACTCCCATCCCCAACACATCAACATGATCACAAACACGCACAAGGTGACATACCCATCATGTGCGTTCACAATATCACAATTACGACATGGATCACATCACGCTTAAAGCACATTACTCTTCCAATATCTACCACCATCATGCAACATCATCATCATCATGCAGTATCATCATGTAACACCAATCCGGCCCATAGGCTCGAGAGCATGAACCTATGCTCTGATACCAAAGTGTAACACACCAAAAATACCAACACAAGGACAACACAGTGAAATACAGGATAACTTTTTTTGACTTGCTTTGGCACAACACGACACAACATGTCGTCACAAGGTTACAACCAACACTAGGAACCACTTGTTACTGGGGGAGACCACAAGGTTAGACGGAAACATTCACACCTATCAAGGACAATGTACTCTTCTTTTGACAAGACAACATGGAAGTCCAATCCACATGACACACTCACAGCTAGGGCATCCCATGAGGAATTTCTTGTTAAATTTTCTTGTTTACTAAAGTGTCTCTTAATTCTTAACTTACGTTCTTATAAAATTTCATGTAATGATTCACACAATTCTTTTCACAATGGTGAACTTCTTTCTTTTCAACAATGATTGACTAAATAGCTTAAGGCCAAGCTTTCTAAAGCCCTGGGATCATCAATTTGATGTCCAAATCTTTCTTATTCATTTGATTTTAGAACATTTTCCATTTCTTACAAGGTTAATTAATCTTATTCAAGCCACTAACACATGTTCCACACTTTGCACGGTGGAGGCATAAGTTCCGATTGAGGAAGTACCGCTTAGGATTCATAACAATAACCTTCTTGTTTAAGGATCAAATTTGGACCTTGCTTAAGAAATATCACCATGAATTAAGGCATGGGTTAACGACAAGACAACATAATTTAGCTTCTTGTGGTCACATGGTTTACTATCCGTCTTTTATTGAGGTTAAGGGTTTATCAAGATTGGTTAAATGTTCCATCTAGACTTTACTTAATTAAGTTTGACAAAGGAAAACATTCCAAACGATAGAGAGAGATTTAAGGTTTAATTAATCGATTTCCCTCCTACTTATTAAATCCTATCATCTTCTAAAATCTAACCATTGCTTTCACCATGAGGTCATTTAAGATTTCACCATAAAAGGATAATGTTTATTAGTTTAATTTTAATAAGGACTATCCAGCTCACTTCATAGTACTTACAAACTCATTGCTACTAAGCCTTAGGAGGATTTACAACTCAACATTTTAACTCAAGAGCAAAGTTTAACAAGACTCGTTCATGGAAACAAAACAAGGTTATATCAATTCATTCCAACATGATGCACAAATCAAAGGGACATACCATCTCTATTGAACCATGATTAGGGAGCAAGAGAGTAATAACATGGGACATGCCCCGCTACTATACTAAGGGTTAAAATTCACTAGAATATCCCATAACCAAGCGGTAATCAAATTTTATCTTTCACATGATAACTAAACAAGCCAAGGTTTCTTGATACAACAACAACAATACTCTACAATACATTTACTAAAGGTAATCGACCCTTCTTCAAAAATGTCCAAAGGCCCTTTCCAAATTTTATAACATTATACACATTCGTACAAAGGAAGATCATAACCAAGATTGATGCAATAATCTACAATTCTTTCCATCATCTAACCACGTAAGCCATCTGCAACAATTAATAACCTGAGTCAGTTCGTGAGGACTGAGCAAGATAAGACTATACATAGCAACAATAAGCTACTAGCTAACAATACCATGAAAGGAAACATTCTATTTCAGGAAATGGATCAAAGTTCTAACCTCTAACAACCTTTTGAAACAAGATATAATTTTCAACATATCAACTAAGAAGAAATCCATAAGTTTTAGTTATGAAGAATACCTCGAAAACTACAAAAGTTTGACAACCAAATACGCAAGACTATGAAATTTAAATGATTAGACACAAGAGTTGAGAGTATTAGGATTTCAATTATGTGATCCCGTAGATTACGTGATTGAAATCTAAGGTGTAACCCATCAATCCACATTCTCAAGGAGAAGTCAGAAGATTAAAACCAGACCGGATCTTACTGCCAAAAAGAATATAGTTTTGGAATCGTTCATAGGGCCATAGGCCTAATAGGCTAGAAATGAACAATGAGGGTAAAACAAAGTTCCATCATGTAATCAAAAAGGTTTAAAGGATGAAAACTTATATTCAAACCCACAACCATTATATCCTAGGTAATAAGTGACTTCATAGCTAATAACGTTGAGAGGAAAGGACAAGAAGAATGTCCAGGAATAGGCATTGCCTAATGACCTACCTACCTTTCGAACATAACCAGTGGTCGGAATAGTGAAAAGCCTCATTAATGCCCAAGTTGAGTAGGAAATCTAGTATTCTAAACACATCCTTTAAATTTTCATAATACTTTAGATTTATATCCCTCCCGTTCTAGAGGAACATAGCCATGAATCTAGACTTGGTTGAAATTTTCCACGTCAACTCACTTCTAATATCATAAGCGATGTATACAAAGGAAAAGGTCTCTCAACTCTCCTTAATTTACATCTCATCACTAAGTTTATGGTAACCTATGCAGTGATTAAACACATAATATACCATTGAAGATAGATATCCTCCAATAACGAACTTCTATAACGATGTAATTACAATTATTACGTTCGACACAAAAACAAACTATTTCATAGCTTCTTTTCCTTTTGACAACAAAATATATTCACGACCTTCCATCACAATCATTCTAAATTTGCAATGAAAGGTCACTCATCAAGAAGGAAGTACAAAACAAGTTTGACAAAATTAAGAAACTTCATGTTACCTTAAGCGATTGATGAAAATCTTAACTTTCACGAACCGTGAAAGATATTACCTTACTCCATCAAGACATTATGTCTATACATAATTAAATCGATCACACAAGGAATTCAACATACCATATCTTAACACCATAATGGTCATTAATTTTATCAAATTTTACTCATAGAAAGAGTAGAATCAAATGGGGTTCTATCAATAATTTATGCCCTTCTATCAACCCCAGGACATATTTTCGCCCAAAACTTCCTTCTTAACAAGCATATATATTGAACTTCTAATTTCCAAAAGCCCTAATAATTTGCACAATACACGAAGTGCATAAACACGCTTATCATAAAAATAATAATAATAATTTAACCGTATATTTTCCTCCAGGGCAATAACATAATAGGAGTCCAATACTAGTCAAAGCCGCAACATTCTAGGGCGATTACATACCCGGAGTTCACAAAATAAAACAACTACATTTTGTAAGGAAGTAACTTTAAAATATATATATATATATTTTTATTTTTTCATATGATCAATCGAAGCATACACTGAGAACCTTTGTTTGTTTTATATATAAAAGGGTTTGATCACGTCAACAAGAACAACCAACAGAGGAAAATCCAGAAGTAACAAACTGTTAACCATGTACTGAACGCAAATCCACAAAATCATAGATTTAAACCAATTTCTAGAAAGAAAAAGTTTCATTTCAAGAGGTTATTAGATACTAGCATATTATGTATATGGTTAGTCTATCTTGCTTGTTTTAACGCATCCAGTAGGGACTGCTACAGCCACACGCCCTTCACTTTATCCTCTGCTTCACTGGTCTTTTCTTGCAATATACCACACCAGGATTCCCTTTTGAAGGCACGACTAGAAGGATGCAATAGGTGGCTGTCCAAACACTAGATTTCTTCAATGCGGTGCATTGGGGGTACAGCAATGAACTGTCACACAGCCTATAGCATCAGCCAGAACCATATTTGCCTCTTGCAATGCCTTCGAATCTGTATCAGTAACCAAATACCCGTCATAAGGGCAGGCCCTAGTAGTACTCAGCACATAAGCTAGGCAAGGCTTGCAGTAAAGATGTGTGCATCGGGTTTGCAAAGCCTCATTAGGGTAAACAAGCTACCTACAAACTGGACAGAAAACCAATTTATGAGAAGACAGAGGCCGTAGTCGGTGGAGCAGCTGAAGTGGAATAACTCAACGGAGGTAAAAATTGTGTGAAGGCGACGAAACAGAAGAAATATCTCCATTTCCACAGACAACAGCAACCTTGCCAGCAATCATCACATCAGTGGCTCTCATCAGACCATCTAGCAGAGAGTGCCTACATCCATACAAGCTATCGAACTTGCTCTTGGTAACAGAATCATTGTCATTAATAGTAGGGAAGAGTAGTGATCCAATAGCTTACATGCAGTACACACTCGTGAACACGAGTAGTTGTTTCCTCGAATACAACAACCAATCTTTCCGTCCTCTTGTGATATATGTGGACAACATCAAACTCTCGGCAAAAAGACCGTACTTGTAAGGTGTGATAATTCCAACAAGACCCTTTATGCCTGCCAACATAGTGACTCGTTGAAGATGCTCATATAATTGCAAAGCAAAATGTGCTTCATGAATATTTTGATATGAAACAGATCCATTCCTATGGGATTCTCTCCCATGAGTTACATCGAACAGCAAGTAAGGTCTCAATAGAGAATCTCTGTAATAAATTTCATCGGGTCTCCTGGTAACACTCACACTGTCACTTAATCGATTTTGATAAAAATATCTTGAAGGAGAATCCCGAATTTGAAGATGCAGTCGACACTGAACCGAACGCAACATAGTTGGACATCCTGCCTATTGGAAGTGCTCAAAAACACCTCTACTACTCTGCAACATGCCTGCGCTGGCAATAATGATTGCGGGGCAGATGTGTTGTGGATCCCCGACAGGAACATGCCTCGCAGCACCCAAGGGAAAAGGAGGTAACACGCCTGTTACACTAGCTTGCAGCTTCATCTATAACCACCATATCTAACCCATGGCTAGGCGCTGGAAAACTTCCGGTCAGTAATAGAAACAGTAGTGAACGAAATCTCAGCCTCACCTGCAAAACTTGCCTCAAGATTTGATCGAGCTTCTTCCATGTTAGTTTCACCACGGGATGATGACTTCCAAAAAGAAAAGGCAAGACAACTCAACTAAAGCTTTACCTCGTTCTTCTACTACAGCTGCAAGATTCTGCAACAACTGGTCTCGACTGTGGTCGCGTGCAACCAGAACATCAGGATCAACACCATGGCTCCTGGGCTCGCCTCGCAAAGCACTGCCGTGCACATACTCTCTCTGGAGGCCGCTGGTTTTCTGAGATAAGTTTACCTCTCGACCGTAGCTGAGCCGTGACACGCCCAAATCTTCCTCGGGCACTTTCCTAGGAGGATTTCAGTTCAACGCTCCACGGATACTGCCTACACTGCATGATTTTCGAGACCCACACCCACCTGTACGTATTGAAGGAGGATCCCAGAAGAGATTATGGCGAAGAAAAATGTGACTCCACCCACTCCCGTCTCCCTCACGCAAGGACAGCAGAAAACACGGTGGTCATTTCAACCCGTAGGTCAGGTGGTTGGGAGGAGGCCAAGGTGGCAGTGGAGGCAGGTGGAAAAAATGGAGGTCCTCGATGCACGGGGCATTACATTGACGATGGCACCACCGTGGAATATCAACTCAACTTGCCATAAACCCTTCTAGCAAGGCGTAATGCACATGCAAAAACTCAACTCTAATGGGCTTGCTTTATTAGTAGCCGCTTCATAAGTAAGGAATATATATATATATATATATATATTTTTAAATACTAAAAGCAGATCTTTCCAAATAAATAAATGCAATAGTTTGGCGGAGATCATTTATAATCAAAACATGGTGTTCTCGATGAGTAGAATTGGCCTCTTATAGGTGTCATGAAGTTTTAATAATTGTTCTCGCCCAAACAACACAGCTTTGATCACACAATTTTTTTTTAAAACGAATGTTCCCCTGCTCGCATATTTACAATATGGAACACACATTCAATGCCATTCAATCTTATAAATGATTCTATATGCTGTCAGTAAATGACTCGAGGAACTACCGATCTTCCATTTTCATGGCTCGGAGTTTCAACGATCCTTCATTTCATGACTCGGCAACAACCGATCCTTCATGTTCATGACTCGGCAACAACCGATCCTTCATGTTTGTTTATGCATGGTATATTCTATATACCTATTCTCATAACCAATTCCGGTTATCGAAGTGATCCATTTAAGAAGCCTATATGAATATCTGTTACTGATATTCATCTGACATCCTGCATCTTAAATTAAGTGATAAGGACAACGCAACCAGCAATTGCGATACTTTGGCCAAAGATTTTCACATGCTTTGCATGATCATATTCCTGGATGTGATACACATCTACGGAATACGTCCTTCACCTCACTTCACCTGTTATCTAGAATGGTCTTTCCTGGTTCCTACCAGTCCTTTTCGTTTAAGGTCAGTTTTAAACTTTCAATTTAACCAATTAGAATATGAACGAATATAAGAAGGCACTCCTGATAACTAAAGATACGCAGACATACGGTGTCGTTACCCCACGACTCCGTGTGTCTAATTATCTTTAGTATTCCGGAGTCACTCCGTATATCTGATCATACTCTATCCCCTGCTAAGAGTTACACATTCAGCCTATGTATTCTAAATGTTTTAATTCAGGAGGGCATTGCAATATGTCAGCTGCAACAGTGTGTCGTCATGAAGACCCCGTCTTCATGGAGACACCTTGCTGTAGCTGGCGTATGCCAATGTCCTACGGAATTCTCCCATCGAGAATACACATCCTGCTCAAGTGCTTCGGATATGATTTTAATAATTAAAATCAACTTTCAGCATCCACGCTGATCTCTTGATCCTCGTTTCCGTTACAGTTGTATAGGGCTAAGAGGGACTAAATCCGTCCATTGTCTTGCAATGCATCTTCTCCTTCGTGTCGAAGGGCTGCATTTCCTTACTTGGTTCACTTCTTAATCATTGGATTAAGCAGTCCGTTCCGACGGACGTGATAAGTTTAACCTATTAAACTTAACCAAGATTTTCTCAACTGCAACTAAATTCAGAATTTTAACTTATTAGACGTCATTTAAACGAGGTCTAATTCCCAAGAACAGTATTCATTTGTTCTCCTTAACGTTATATGGTTAAGGTCCATTAGTTATGGATATACTTATCCTATATCCTTTATTCTGAATTTATCAAACGGGATCATTAATGGAGTTCGAAAGCGAAGTTCGATTACTCCGGAGTTGATTGATATTCCTTAGCTCCTAAGCTAATCCTGAATACCTTCCGATTATGGAATCATATTCTTCTTAATCCTTTTTAATGTCAATTAAAAATTCATCTTTACCCAAGTATGAACTAATTGCATTTTTCAACTTAAAAGTTGCGTTTAGGTAAGAATAGATATCAGTTTCCATTTAGCATCCATCCAAGGACAAATAACAATTCCAAATCAAGAAATAACATTATATTTCCAGATTAGACAACAAAATCAAACTGATATAACTATTGAAAATATCACACTTGTAATTGTATTCAATATTTCAAGTCATAATCTGTACATTTGCCAATCCAGCTGATTGGGCATAGTTTATACAAAACATCCATACAACTCATGGACAGAAGAATATATTTTCTTCTTTTCACAATTCCTCGAAGAGGAAATAAAGCAACAATTTCAATACATCATCAAATCAAAAGCATCAGAAAACAGCCAAGTCTTCATTCTAATCAAATTCCATCTGCAAAATGAATTGCACGGGTCAGTTCAATGAACTGAGCATATTAAGCACTTATCCTTAAAATAGGGTGCTTCAACTAACTGTCTCAATAAAAGAACCCTGCTTTTATGAAACGACAGTTAAACATCAATCACGAAATAGGCACAAAAGAAAGATCATCATAACAACTGAACTATCAAAATATCATCACAATCAGCCAAGGAACTGCTGTCCCGTTTCCACATAATCGTTACAAGTATCAATTCACAATATTAGAAAAGTTAGGAATACAATTAACTTACAAAGATATAACACACATCGTTATCCTTTCCACGCCTTTCATAATAATAAATGCAAAGGATGAAACTAATCGAAATGTAATTCATTACTTTCTTTTCAGTTCATGCGTCATATTAGAATCCAAGCAATCAAGTACAGACAAGAAAGCGAACAACAATGCATATAGTTGCTCCATCTAAGCACTATAAAATTCATTATTCACGAATTCCAGATTTCCAACTGAATGAAAGAAGAAAAGATCATTTTTCCAAGTCATTCATTCATATCTCTATTTCTTTCCACATGACTGTCCTAACAGTGGAATCCAAACGAAAGACAATTCAAGATAACAGTTCAGAGTGAAACTTACAAAATCCACTCGGAATTCACTTACCGGCAGTAAGAATAATTTCATTTAATTTCGGTTCATACGAATACCCAAAACAGGTTAGTAAGACATCGTATTCATCATAGAACAAGCAATATCAAGATGCATACTATGTATTTGCTGAACTAGAAGATTCCATACTTCCTTCACTGTATAGTTACCCAAACAAACAGTTATACATCATGCAGTCAATAAATCACATAAATTCATAATCCTATGAACGTATCCGTTCAAAATAACATATTATTCATTGTTGTTACTACCTACAGTACAAGTCCAATGTTCTCATGACTATGAATTTCACCAAGTGAGAACAAGAAAGTAAGAAGGATTCCCTTCCAAAAATGATTCTACCCAATCCATTTTCCATTTTCATAATAGTATGCACAACTCATAATGCAAAATCGGATGTCATTACCTTTAGCAAAATAAACCGTACAGGTGGCAATACATGAACCTAATACAATCAAGACAACTCCCAAAGCATGACAAAATTTCATTGCATGTATTCCTTGCCAAAGAATTCAAAGCTAATTCGAATCCACCAAAACAGTCCAATCTCAAAAGACCGATCAGCATTGATCAACATAACTAATCATCATACCTTCTTAACAAGATCACCTTTATTCATTATAAATTCAGAAGGAAAGCTATTTCTTTTTCCAACTCTCATGAATACTCATATAAAAGTCTAATGCCCATTCCTTTAAAATACAAGATGCCATTTCCTCATAATTCGAAACAGCAGAAGGAAGAGGAAGGTCTTATTTCCTTTAAAGAAAGCTTCAGTAGAGAAACGACCTCAAGCCATTCTCACAACCAATACAATCATATCGCAAGTTCAGATGACAACAAAACAATAGTACAGCAATAGAATAACCCACACTGCCTGTACAGTTCCACATTCCATACCACAAGAATAACCAGTTAAAATCTTCATATAATATCCATAACCAGCACCACATGGAGATAATTCCATTCAAGAAGAGCAAGACAGTTAAACACAAAGAACGGGAAACGATTTTCTTATCATTTCCAAAAGAAAAGACAGCAAGGGTCGACGAACCCAATTCATAGCAACACAACTCATATAACGTGTACAGTCTCAAGATATATATGACGATTTCCCCATTATTGTCAACAAACCAACACATCCTGGAAGCGTTTCCAACCAATTAAAATGCAAGGGCAGATTAATCACAACAGCAAGAAAACGACTTTACCCCATTATTTCCAAAAAGGACAGCAAGTATGAAGGAAATCCAAATCCTAGCAACATAACATGATTGTATTTCCACTTCCTTTTACATGCAAGGACAATTCCAAATACAACAGCAAGAAAACAGTTACACAACAAGGAAATGATTTCACAGCCTGTTCCAATTTCAAACAACACTAACAATGAAAAAGAATATCCATTTCAAACCACCATACTATCAACAACCAATACAGTAGTTCAATTTCCACTCGTTTCGTGCAAAAACACATCAAGGCCGAGCAACCAGAAGCAATTCTTCTTATCATTTCCCAAAGAAAAGAAAGCAAGAACCAACAAAATCCAAGTCAAATCGACTCAACAGCAATCACGCAATCCAAACCCAAGAGCAGGGTTGTTTTAATGAGACACTTAAACAAAGCAAGAGTTTTTAAAGAGAAGGGCTTAACATGCCTGTAATCTCTTTTCCAGAACTCGAAGAAAGATCCGTTTGCTGCGTTATTTCCTTCCACATGACAAAGACAAACTTCCCGTAACTCCTTTCTTCTTCAAAGCTTAACAAATGACCTCCAAATCTCCAAGAAAATGTCAAATGCCAAGAGCTGGTTGACCGAACCAGCCGAAAAAACCAAATGCAGAGCAACTTTGCCAAAACCAAATCGAAACAATGAAAAATCAAATTCCCTCACACTTTCCAAGGCGAACTGGTCGGGACCGAAAACAATTAATGCAATTAAGGCTCGCCCTTTTTCCTTACTTTCCACGCCACCGCCACTTGGGTTGGCGAACTCAATTTTCAAATTTACAAGCAAAAATCAAATTTGGCTCTATCTCCAAATAGATGCCTCTATTTCCTACCCCCCCCAAAATCGGCGCCTGTCCACGTATGGACTATTTATTAAATGCCAATGAATGCCCTTCCTTCATCCTTATCCCTTCCCTCCAAGGGTCTGCGCACCCCTTAGATTAGGATTAGTTTAGGTTGCATATAGTATTCAACCTAGGTCTTAGTTTAGCCTTAGGTTATTTTCCCTTTTTTTTTTTTATATAATTTAAAAATCCACTTAGGATAGTAGTGTAGGATGCATGTTAGGACTTAGGATTAGTTTAGGGTTTAATTCACACTAACCACTAACACTAACATCTTCCATCCAACCTCCCTACTAACATTCACGTTAATGCAGAGCAGGACGTTCCGTCCTTCAGATTACGTGCCAAGGCCACCCGTGTCCAGGCATTTCTTGCCTCACGAGGTCCCAAGTTCGACAGTACAGGGTTCAAGAATCGAACCCCTATCGTTGGCATCTACGTGCTAGCTGTTCACACCTGCAATCAGGCGCTGCACGTTCATAACAATCTCGGGTTCGGTTCAAGTGTGAATCGACACAGAAATCACAAGAGGACCTCAGCATACTTGGATCAGTGAAATTGATTCAAGGTATGCTGTCAATCAGCAAAGAGAGTTTAGCAAGTATACGACAATTTGTCGTCACATCAGCAAACACACAAGTACAATATTTGTTGTCCCATGCAATAAATCATAGCATACAAGAATCCAAGTTAGCAACACATTCTCTTAAGATCAGAACTTATCTTAACATGTTTGCCTTCATTTCAGCAGCTATAATAGTATGTAAAACATTTACCAAGTTAACATACAAAATCAGAGTGTTACATTCTTCCCTCCTTAAAGAATCATCGTCCCGATGATCAGATTAAACAAATCAAGGAGTTCCTAGGACAAAGTTCAGTTATTGTCCTTTCATTCATAAGTTCATACCAAAAACAGATTCACTCTTAAAAACAACGTTTTAAGACAACTGTACAATAGACTAATAATTGTCTAAATTTGGTAGAATTATCAGTTCTTGAATTTCAAATTCAATTAAACAGGTGTGGAAAAGTAGATCTCATTTCTTCGAGATTCTCCCAAGTTGCACTTTCTTCGCTGAACTGGTCCCACTGGACCTTACATTGGTTCACTTCGCGATTTCTCAAGTACAACTGGTGAGTTCCCAACTCGAATGGGCTTAACCACGATTATTCCCGGGTCTTGGACTCGCAAGGAATTCCAATTTAGCACATGTGATAAATCTATCACGTATTTCTTAAGCAAAGAAATATGAAAAACATCATGCATTTGAGACAAAGCAGGAGGTAATGCTAGACGATAAGCTACAGGGTTGATTATTTCAACAATTTCAAAAGGTCCCACGTAACGTGGCGACAACTTGGCAGCCTTGCCAAAAGTTATTGAGCTCTTTTTCGGCTTCACCCGAAGAAAGACCTTCTCTCCCAGTTTATAATGCCTGTCAACCCGCTTCAAGTCTGCATAACTCTTTTGCCTATTGGCAGCCTCCTTTAGATGTTCTCGAATCATTTTGATTTGTTGTTCCATTTCCATAAGGATTTCTGGCCCAATTACCTCTCTGTCCTCAACGCTGTCCCAGCTGACAGGGGTTCTACATTTTCTTCCATACAATGCTTCAAAGGGCGCCATTTTTAAAGAGGCATGATAGGTGTTATTGTAAGCAAATTCTACCAGTGGAAGGTATTCCTCCCATTTATACTGCTGGTCCATGCAATACATCCTTAACATGTCCTCTAAAACCTGATTAACTCTCTCAGTCTGTCCATCCGTTTCCGGATGATATGCAGAACTGAAGTTCAATTTAGTCCCCAAGGCCGCATTAAGCGTTTGCCAAAACCTTGATGTCATCCTCGGATCTCTGTCCGATATGATTAATTCCGGTATTCCATGCAATCTGAAGATTTCATGTACAAATCTTCTTGCTAGCACTGGTGCATCGTCCTTCAAATTACCAGCAATGAAGTGTGCCACTTTGGTCAATTTGTCGACTACAACCAGGATAATGTCATGCTTATTTCTTGACATAGGCAATCCTTGAACGAAATCCATCGTTATCACTTGCCATTTATACTGTGGAATACTGTGGGGATACAATAATCCAGTGGGGTGCATATGTTCCGCCTTAACACGCTGACATTCCAAGCAGTGTGTTACAAATTCTACCACATCCTTTTTCATTCCCTTCCAGAAGTATTGTTGTTTAAGATCAGCAAGCATTTTTGTAATGCCAGGGTGTCCAGAAAAAGGTGAATTATGGAATTCAGTTAACAATTTCCCTCTTAAGTCATTTGCCACAGGTATATATACCCTGTTTTCGAACCTTAGGATTCCTTCATTATCAAAACGGAATCCCTTATACCTGATGTCCTCATGGGTCTGCAAAGAAGTGCTGATTTGACTTGCTGGAAATAAGGATCTGATTCCAAGGCATCTTTCACCTCATCCTTAAACTGAGTTCTTAACGTTATAAGAGCAGAGATATGCTTCCTTCGACTCAAAGCATCTGCTACCCGATTTTCCTTGCCCTTAATGTAGCTTATATCGAAGTCATACTGAGACAGAAATTCTAACCATCTTCGCTGCCTTGCATTTAGATTTGGCTGAGTAAAAATATACTTCAGCCCCAGATGGTCTGTTTTTAACTCAAAGGGCTTGCCTAAAAGGTAATGCCTCCATATTTGAAGTGCATGAACAATGGCAGCGAGCTCAAGATCGTGTGGAGCATAGTTCTGTTCATGTAACTTAAGTTTTCTACTTTCATAAGCGATGACATGGTTATTCTGTAATAGAATACCTCCAAGGCCTTCTCCTGAGGTGTCCGTTACAACCATAAAATCTCCATTTGGATCAGGTACAGTCAAAATAGGTGCTGTAGTTAACTGTTCCTTTAAATTTTTAAAGGCAGATTCACATTTGTCTGTCCAGATAAATTTCTTTTCTTTCTTTTGCAGCGAAGTGATTGGGGCAGCAATTTTTGAAAAGTCCTTAACGAACTTTCGATAATATCCAGCCAAGCCCATGAAGCTCCTCACTTCGTGCACATTCTTAGCGCAGCCACCTCGTTATAGCTAGATCTTTGAAGGGTCAACAGCTATCCCATTTTTGCTTATAACGTGTCCCAAATAATGCACTTCTGCATCATAAAAGGAACATTTGGATAGTTTGCCATACAACTTCCTCTTTCTTAAGATTTCCAGCACTATCCTGAGGTGTTCTTGGTGCTCTTCGACATTTTTAGAGTATATAAGAATGTCATCTAAGAATACAAGCACAAACTTGTCTAAGTATTCTTGAAAAATATTGTTCATTAGATTCATGAAGGCGGCAGGTGCATTAGTCAGCCCAAAAGGCAACACCGTGAACTCATAATGCCCGTACCTCGTTCTAAAAGCTGTTTTATGAATATCTTCTTCCTTTATTCTCAGCTGATGGTACCCTGATCGCAGATCTATTTTTGAATAAACTGATGCTCCTCGCATCTGATCAAACAGATCATCAATCCTAGGAAGTGGGTATCGATTTTTGATAGTTGCTTTGTTCAGCATCCTGTAATCAATGCACAACCTCAAAGTGCCATCCTTTTTCTTTACAAAAATTACCGGCGCTCCCCAAGGTGAGACGCTCGGTCTGATCAGCCCCTTAGTCAGAAGTTCTTGTAACTGAGCCTTCAGCTCTACCAACTCAATGGTAGTCATTCTATAAGGTGCCTTAGATATGGGTTCGTTCCTGGTTTGATTTCTATTGCGAAATCAAACTCACGTTTGGGCGGAAGACCTGGCAATTCCTCCGAAACACATCACGGAAATCCCTCAACAATGGATATCTTTCCATGAAATCATTATCTTCTTTCGTATTTTTTCTGTCATTTTTACCGCATACAAAGTGCAGCCTCTATTTTTAGCCCTCTTTAGTTGCATAATATCATGGTTTCTAACCGCAACTTCCCGCGTTTTACACCTTGAATGACTCGCTGCTTTTCGCAGTCATCGAAGCAATAGATTTGTTTTTCATAACAGTCAACCTTTGCCTTATGTTCAGCCAACCAGTTAACTCCAATAATGATATCATATGATCCTAGAGGAGTGACATACAAGTCAACTTCGGTGGAGAAACTAGGCAGATCAAGAATTGCCCCAAAAAGGCACATTTCGACTGTATGGACAACATTATTCCCATAATGCACTGTCCATGTTTTATCCATTCTTGCAGCCTTCCTTTTTAATTTCATGGCAAGTTTAGCAGAAATAAAACATTCTGTAGCTCCAGTATCAAAAAGTACAACTACAGGTTTACCGAATAACTTACCCGTAACTTCTATGGGCGTCACTTGCTTTTCAGCTTGTCTGTTAGCCACTGCAGCATGTATCCTATGCTGCTGTCCGCGATCATCCTTCTTCAGAGGACAGTGATTCACATAGTGGTCCTTTCCACAGTTGAAGCATCCTCCAGCTGGCCCTTTTCTAGGCTCAAATTTATTACCAGCCTTGAAGTTATCATTCTGGCTTCCATAGGACTTCTGTCCAATGCCATTAACTTTTGTGAAGCTGTTCCGCACGCTATTTACAGGTCTATTCATCACAGGTTTCTTGTTGTTATCTACAACAATTTTGTTTTTCACACCAAACCTTTTCCAAGGTCCCCTTTTTGGTGCAAGAGACGAAGAAGGATTGGGAATCTTCTTCCTTATCTCTTCCCTGTGAGCAGATATTGCCCTCAATTTCTGTTCCTGTCTGATTGCCTTTTCGACAACTCCATCCATGGTGGTTGGGCCGTGGACATCCACTTCGCCCCAATGATGGGATTCAGTCCCATTATGAATTTCCGTATTTTGAACTTCTCGTCAGCTTGGTACTGCGGCACATACTTAAGGAGTTTAGTAAACCCTTCCCAGTATTCCGTCACCGACAGCCTTCCTTGCGACCAGTTTTGAAATTCAGTCATTTTCCTATCAAAATAGAGTTGAGGCAGCCATCGTTGCCTAAAATAACCCTTAAATTGATCCCAAGTTATGTCTGATTCGACAATATTCAGCTCAACCTTACGGTTGTCCCACCATGATGATGCTTCATGAGAAAGCTGATATGCTCCCCATATCGCTTTAGTCTCTTCAGAGAAGTTTCTTATCGCAAAGTATTTCTCCATTTCACCGAGCGATTCAGCTCCGTCCCCAAGAGTTGTTCCATCAAACTTTGGAGGACTTATTCTCTTTATATCATTTGTAAGTTCAGCCGCTAATCTTGCCCTTTTATTTTTACGGGGATTAGGAGCAATTACATTATTATCATCAACACCCGGATTCCCTCCGTTGATGTTGTCCACAGGAGGCAGCTGATCATTTATTTCAGCTTCATTCCCCTCCTCTTCATTGCCCATTGATGCTGTTCCAAAGATAGTCAAACGATCCTCGTATCAAGTAGGGCAAGCAAGGATTTCATCCACTTTTGGGCGATTCACGCTTCTCCACCCTGCAACGGGTTATTCGCAGCATTCCCTCTTGTCCTGACCATTTTCTGTTCAATAAGAAAATGTAAACCTTATTAATATCGTGGACTCATTAGGTCCAAGAGCTGCAACCTTCAGCTCTGATACCAAGATGTAACATCCTCATTTCAAAATACCAGAACAAGGGAATTTTTTTTTTTTTTTTTTTTGATAACGTTCACTGTTATGAATTATAAAATTCAAACACACGTTCAAGTTTTAATAATTGTTCTCTGCCCAAACAACACAGTTTGGATCACACAATTTCTTTTTAAAACGAATGTTCCCTGTTCGCATATTTACAATATGGAACACACATTCAATGCCATTCAATCTTATAACAGATTCTATATGCTGCTGTAAATGACTCGAGGAACTACCGATCTTCCATTTTCATGGCTCGGAGTTTCAACGATCCTTCATTTCATGACTCGGCAACAACCGATCCTTCATGTTCATGACTCAGCAACAACCGATCCTTCATGTTTGTTTATGCATGGTATATTCTATATACCTATTCTCATAACCAATTCCGGTTATCGAAGTGATCCATTTAAGAAGCCTATCTGAATATCTGTTACTGATATTCATCTGACATCCTGCATCTTAAATTAAGTGATAAGGACAACGCAACCAGCAATTGCGATACTTTGGCCAAAGATTTTCACATGCTTTGCATGATCATATTCCTGGATGTGATACACATCTACGGAATACGTCCTTCACCTCACTTCACCTGTTATCTAGAATGGTCTTTCCTGGTTCCTACCAGTCCTTTTCGTTTAAGGTCAGTTTTAAACTTTCAATTTAACCAATTAGAATATGAACGAATATAAGAAGGCACTCCTGATAACTAAAGATACGCAGACATACGGTGTCGTTACCCCACGACTCCGTGTGTCTAATTATCTTTAGTATTCCGGAGTCACTCCGTATATCTGATCATACTCTATCCCCTGCTAAGAGTTACACATTCAGCCTATGTATTCTAAATGTTTTAATTCGGGAGGGCATTGCTATATGTCAGCTGCAACATTGTGTCGTCATGAAGACCCCGTCTTCATGGAGACACACTCTTTGTAATGGGCGTATGCCAATGTCCTACGGAATCTCCCATCGAGAATACACATCCTGCTCAAGTGCTTCGGATATGATTTTAATAATTAAAATCAACTTTCAGCATCCACGCTGATCTCTTGATCCTCGTTTCCGTTACAGTTGTATAGGGCTAAGAGGGACTAAATCCATCCATTGTCTTGCAATGCATCTTCTCCTTCGTGTCGAAGGGCTGCATTTCCTTACTTGGTTCACTTCTTAATCATTGGATTAAAAGTCCGTACCGACGGACGTGATAAGTTTAACCTATTAAACTTAACCAAGATTTTCTCAACTGCAACTAAATTCAGAATTTTAACTTATTAGACGTCATTTAAACGAGGTCTAATTCCCAAGAACAGTATTCATTTGTTCTCCTTAACGTTATATGGTTAAGGTCCATTAGTTACGGATATACTTATCCTATATCCATTATTCTGAATTTATCAAACGGGATCATTAATGGAGTTCGAAAGCGAAGTTCGATTACCCCGGAGTTGATTGATATTCCTTAGCTCCTAAGCTAATCCTGAATACCTTCCGATTATGGAATCATATTCTTCTTAATCCTTTTTAATGTCAATTAAAAATTCATCTTTACCCAAGTATGAACTAATTGCATTTTTCAACTTAAAAGTTGCGTTTAGGTAAGAATAGATATCAGTTTCCATTTAGCATCCATCCAAGGACAAATAACAATTCCAAATCAAGAAATAACATTATATTTCCAGATTAGACAACAAAATCAAACTGATATAACTATTGAAAATATCACACTTGTAATTGTATTCAATATTTCAAGTCATAATCATGTACATTTGCCAATCCAAATTGATTGGGCATAGTTTATACAAAACATCCATACAACTCATGGAGAAGAATATATTTTCTTCTTTTCACAATTCCTCGAAGAGGAAATAAAAAGCAACAATTTCAATACATCATCAAATCAAAAGCATCGAAAAACAGCCAAGTCTTCATTCTAATCAAATTCCATCGCGCAAATGAATGAATTGCACGGGTCGGCTTCTAATGAACCGAGCATATTAAGCACTTATCCTTAAAATAGGGTGCTTCAACTAACTGTCTCAATAAAAGAACCCTGCTTTTATGAAACGACAGTTAAACATCAATCACGAAATAGGCACAAAAGAAAGATCATCATAACAACTGAACTATCAAAATATCATCACAATCAGCCAAGGAACTGCTGTCCCGTTTCCACATAATCGTTACAAGTATCAATTCACAATATTAGAAAAGTTAGGAATACAAGTAACTTACAACAGATATAACACACTGTTATCCTTTCCACGCCTTTCAATAATAATGAATGCAAAGGATGAAACTAACTGAAATGTAATTCCATTACTTTCTTTTCAGTTCATGCGTCATATTAGAATCCAAGCAATCAAGTACAGACAAGAAAGCGAACAGCAATGCATATAGTTGCTTCCATCTAAGCACTATAAAATTCATTATTCACGAATTCCAGATTTCCAACTGAATGAAAGAAGAAAAGATCATTTTTCCAAGTCATTCATTCATATCTCTATTTCTTTCCACATGACTGTCCTAACAAAGTGGAATCCAAACGAAAGACAATTCAAGATAAGATTCAGAGTGAAACTTACAAAATCCACTCGAATTCACTTACTGCAAGTAAGAATAATTTCATTTAATTTCGGTTCATACGAATACCCAAAACAGGTTAGTAAGACATCGTATTCATCATAGAACAAGCAATATCAAGATGCATACTATGTATTTGCTGAACTAGAAGATTCCATACTTCCTTCACTGTATAGTTACCCAAACAAACAGTTATACATCATGCAGTCAATAAATCACATAAATTCATAATCCTATGAACGTATCCCGTTCAAAATAACATATTATTCATTGTTGTTACCTACAGCAAGTCCAATGTTCTCATGACTATGAATTTCACCAAGTGAGAACAGCAGGCAGAAGAAGGATTCCCTTCCAAAAATGATTCTACCCAATCCATTTTCCATTTTCATAATAGTATGCACAACTCCAGAATGCAAAATCGGATGTCATTACCTTTAGCAAAATAAACCGTACAGGGTGGCAATACATGAACCTAGTACAGTCAAGACAACTCCCAAAGCATGACAAAATTTCATTGCATGTATTCCTTGCCCAGCAATTCAAAGCTAATTCGAATCCACCAAAACAGTCCAATCTCAAAAGACCGATCAGCATTGATCAACATAACTAATCATCATACCTTCTTAACAAGATCACCTTTATTCATTATAAATTCAGAAGGAAAGCTATTTCTTTTTCCAACTCTCATGAATACTCATATAAAAGTCTAATGCCCATTCCTTTAAAATACAAGATGCCATTTCCTCATAATTCGAAACAGCAGAAGGAAGAGGAAGGTCTTATTTCCTTTAAAGAAAGCTTCAGTAGAGAAACGACCTCAAGCCGTTCTCACAACCAATACAATCATATCAAGTTCGATGACAACAAAACAATAGTATAAAGCAATAGAATAACCCACACTGCCTGTATAGTTCCACATTCCATACCACAAGAATAACCGATTAAAATCTTCATATAATATCCATAACCAAAGCACCACATGGAGATAATTCCATTCAAGAAGAGCAAGACAGTTAAACACAAAGAACGGGAAACGATTTTCTTATCATTTCCAAAAGAAAAGACAGCAAGGGTCGACGAACCCAATTCATAGCAACACAACTCATATAACGTGTACAGTCTCAAGATATATATGACGATTTCCCCATTATTGTCAACAAACCAACACATCCTGGAAGCGTTTCCAACCAATTAAAATGCAAGGGCAGATTAATCACAACAGCAAGAAAATGACTTTACCCCATTATTTCCAAAAAGGACAGCAAGTATGAAGGAAATCCAAATCCTAGCAACATAACATGACTGTATTTCCACTTCCTTTTACATGCAAGGACAATTCCAAATACAACAGCAAGAAAACAATTACACAATAAGGAAATGATTTCGCAGCCTGTTCCAATTTCAAACAACACTAACAATGAAAGAGAATATCCATTTCAAACCACCATACTGTCAACAACCAATACAGTAGTTCAATTTCCACTCGTTTCGTGCAAAAACACATCAAGGCCGAGCAACCAGAAGCAATTCTTCTTATCATTTCCCAAAGAAAAGAAAGCAAGAACCAACAAAATCCAAGTCAAATCGACTCAACAGCAATCACGCAATCCAAACCCAAGAGCAGGGTTGTTTTAATGAGACACTTAAACAAAGCAAGAGTTTTTAAAGAGAAGGGCTTAACATGCCTGTAATCTCTTTTCCAGAACTCGAAGAAAGATCCGTTTGCTGCGTTATTTCCTTCCACAGCGACAGCACAAACTTCCCAGAACTCCTTTCTTCTTCAGGCTTAACAACAGCCTCCAAATCTCCAAGAAAATGTCAAATGCCAAGAGCTGGTTCGACTGAACCAGCCAGAAAAACCAAATGCAGAGCAACTTTGCCAAAACCAAATCGAAACAATGAAAAATCAAATTCCCTCATACGCTTTCCAAGGTGAACTGGTCGCGGGGACCGAAAACAATTAATGCAATTAAGGCTCTGCCCTTTTTCCTTACTTTCCACGCCACCGCCACTTGGGTTGGCGAACTCAATTTTCAAATTTACAAGCAAAAATCAAATTTGGCTCTATCTCCAAATAGATGCCTCTATTTCCTACCTGCCCCGCCAAAACTGGCGCTGTCCACGTATGGACTGTTTATTAAATGCCAATGAATGCCCTTCCTTCATCCTTATCCCTTCCCTCCAAGGGTCTGCGCACCCCTTAGATTAGGATTAGTTTAGGTTGCATATAGTATTCAACCTAGGTCTTAGTTTAGCCTTAGGTTATTAGGGCTTAGGTTATTTTCCCTTTTTTTTTTTATTTTTATAATTTAAAAATCCACTTAGGATAGTAGGGTAGGATGCATGTTAGGACTTAGGATTAATTTAGGGTTTAATTCATACTAACCACTAACACTAACAACTTCCATCCAGCCTCCCTACTAACATTCACGTTAATGCAGAGCAGGACGTTCCGTCCTTCAGATTACGTGCCAAGGCCACCCGTGTCCAGGCATTTCTTGCCTCACGAGGTCCCAAGTTCGACAGTACAGGGTTCAAGAATCGAACCCCTGTCGTTGGCATCTACGTGCTAGCTGTTCACACCTGCAATCAGGCGCTGCACGTTCATAACAATCTCGGGTTCGGTTCAAGTGTGAATCGACACAGAAATCACAAGAGGACCTCAGCATACTTGGATCAATGAAATTGATTCAAGGTATGCTGTCAATCAGCAAAGAGAGTTTAGCAAGTATACGACAATTTGTCGTCACATCAGCAAACACACAAGTACAATATTTGTTGTCCCATGCAATAAATCACAGCATGCAAGAATCCAAGTTAGCAACACATTCTCTTAAGATCAGAACATATCTTAACAAGTCATTTCAGCAGCTATAATGAGTATGTAAAACATTTAAAGTTATTGTCCTTTCATTCATAAGTTCATACCTAAAAAAGATTCACTCTTAAAAACAACGCTTTAAGACAAGCTTTGCATAATAGACTAATAATTGTCTAAATTTGGTAGAATTATCAGTTCTTGAATTTCAAATTCAATTAAACAGGTGTGGAAAAGTAGATCTCATTTCTTCGAGATTCTCCCAAGTTGCACTTTCTTCGTTGAACTGGTCCCACTGGACCTTACATTGGTTCACTTCGCGATTTCTCAAGTACAATTGGCGAGTTCCCAACACTCGAATGGGCTTAACCACGATTATTCCTGGGTCTTGGACCTGCAAGGAATTCCAATTTAGCACATGTGATAAATCTGTCACGTATTTCTTAAGCAAAGAAATATGAAAAACATCATGCATTTGAGACAAAGCGGAGGTAATGCTAGACGATAAGCTACGGGGTTAATTATTTCAACAATTTCAAAAGGTCCCACGTAATGTTGCAACAACTTGGTGAGCCTTGCCAAAAGTTATTGAGCTTTCCTTTAAAAACTTCACCGAAACCTCCTTTGCCCAATTTATCTACAAAGTTGTTGGTGATCTTCTTGAGCTCAGAGTATGGATACCTGGTTCTCATTTGATGAGTAAAATCTTGTAGGAATTTCTCCACTTTAGACATACAGGGTTCCGTGGCCAAAGGAAGGTGAACCACCTTACAAAAGTATGATCTCTTTCTATACATGACCACAATCAATAGTAAAACTATGACTAACAAGGCCATGATATGGCAAATCCTGTCGATGCCAATGTAGTTTTTTGATGGGCTGGATGTGTTGGGTCTATGATTTGGGGACCAATTTGTTTGTTGGAAATTGGAAGGATTAGTTGAATTGCAATCGAGGAATTGTTGGAAGCGTTGAGTGTAACTTTGCATGGATTGAACGAACAAACTATTGTAATCATAGAAGTACTCCTGTGTTAAGTCGATGGACTTGCACCGCCGCCGGGTGTGTTGCCGAAATAGGTGGGGGAGCGTATAGGGGGATGATGAAGAATATCTCCCCGCCAAGCGAGTTATGCAAACTGAGCCTTTCCCAGTGCACTGAGCTATCGAGAACAAGCGAATGTTAGTGAATGTGAGCAGATGAATGCGATGGATGTGAATATGATGCAAAGTAGGTGAATTGTCAGTATGCCCGTGGAGGAGGAAATCTGGAAAATGTGATATAGCTCTGGGGGACTGCATTGGGATTAAGGTTCTGGGTTGTGCTTGGTTACCAAACTTATGCCAGCGTGTTAGGTTGCAGCAGGCAGTGGGTCATTAGACTTGGGCTTGTGAAGCCTTTTTGTAATTCAAGTTCGTGGAGCATTTTGAAGTAATACAAAGCTTTGTTTTCCTAAATCTTGGTTGGAATATATTTTATGGTGCATGCATTGTTCTAGTTTGCGCAATTGTACTAACTTATGCATGTCCTCGCTAAAAAGAAGAAGGCGTAGTCTGTGAATCCTCACAGATCGTCGTAGTGCTTGCACGGGTTGAGGAGTGAAACCCTGACCCCGTGACTTAAACATATTCTTGGCAGAAGTATATTTTTTCCGAACATTTAAGGATTGAAATTGTTGTTTGTTTCTATATTTAAGATGAGCTTAAACAGTGGGCGATTGCTGGCACATGTTGTGCAGTCCCCAGTAGAACTGTAATATATAGGTATATATATTAGCTGATGTAAGGTCTTACTTTGTATATGTTGCATTTATATTCCATATTCACTAGTAAAATTGTAATATGTTAGTGTAAAAGGTGATTAAATTAACATAGCGCAACAACTTGATATATAGATGATGCCAAAATCGATTGTTTCTTATGAATAAGCTCATTCAAAGCAATTGTATCTTCATTCAGTAGCAGGTATCTAAAGAAGTAGCTTAGAAATTGCCAATGAAAATGTCTATTATAATATATTTTGTATTCAGAAGTTCCCAAAACCAGGGTTGGTTTACTGTTTGGTACGGTTCTTGAATAAAAATTGATTAGTTGCATGCATATGGGTGAATAAAAATAAAATATAACAATGGTTTTTGAGTGAGCTTTGTTTAATGCAAGCTTCTAGGACATTGCAATGTATGGGTTATGTGTTTTTTGCTTGGGAATTGCGCTACGGTGCGAGAATGTTGTGACCTTTAACTAGTTCAAATAGGAAAGTAGAAGCAAAAAATGGTAGGTTTTTTGGGGATGACTTTTTTGGATAGGAGTTTTTCCATTGGTGGTGGTGTTGTCTAATCAAGTAGATGAGCATGTTAGATGAAATTTGATGTGGCACTTAAATTAATTGTGGTGATACATGAATGTGATATGCAACTTGAGAAAGTTATCAACATATAGGTGTAGTTTGTATGATTGAAGGGCATTATCAATTTGTGGAATAATTTTTTTTAATGAAACATGTTGTGAATACGATGACAAGATTGTGAAAAAGCATCTACTGTATTTAGTGCAGAAGGAATATTAAAATCTTTAAAATAAAAAAGGCAAGATAAAAATTTATGAGAAAAGCGAATAATTGTTTTTTTGATGGGAAAGTGGTCAATATAAATTCGACCAAAGTGAAAGTGTAATAGAAATTCATTTCATAACTACATAGCAACATGTCATAGTTAGTGGATAGTGTCAGCTATGTAAAATAACATGTGGCAGTTTGTGATGTGCATTGTAAAACCATTTTTGTGGAAGACCATGGTGAGTGGCTCGGAATGCAGAATGGAAAGGAGGGCATAGTTGGGTTTTGCATTGTGTTTGCTTCAATGGAGTTTGAAAATTGGAGAAGGTTAACTCAAGTCTTCAATGTGCCAGAGAATGCAAAAACTAGAGTACTGAGAGTACTCGCATAGCAGTGAAAGAGGTGGGAATCTTGGATTTTATTTGGGCTTTGGTAAATGAGTTTCTTTGAAGCGGTGCATTTTTTTACAGTCTATAGTAGATTAGTTGTAGTTGTTAAAGAATGGATCAATATATTATATTTGTTTTATGAGTTCACATTATGAACATAATATGGGAGCATAGACAAAACTAATTGTACCTAAGCCATGGGGTTGTTGCAAGTGTGAACTATTTGTAGTTGATTTCCCAGTTTAGCTCTTGTATTTTGTATGGGGGTAATTAGAGATTAACAAAAGATTGTTGGAAATAAGTGCATAGCTACATATTCTGGTATGGTAGAATAATGTCATATTCGATTAGATGTGTTGTTATTTTCCAACTGTGTATTGAATATTAGCCGAGCCTGGATTCTTGCATTCCAATTAACTGCTTTAGATTTGACATTATGTAATATTAATGGCCAAATTGCAGCATGGATTTCAATGCAATTCCTCCATCTACAAGACTTAACATTGGGCAGCAACAGTCTTGTTGGACAAATTTTATCTTGGATATGGGATATTTCTTCATTATATGCACTAAATCTTTTAGGTAATTATCTGGAAAGTTTCTCTTTTTCCAACATGTCAGGTTGGGCTGGAAATGGAGTGGGACTAGTGGACTTGTCTAAGATACCATGAATGTGGCCTATAATAGAAGCACTTCTGGCCTTAAATAGGAGTACTGTTCATAATACTGAATTCACAATAATAACCTACGAATTCCAAAGTCAATTGGAAACTTGTCAGAGTCGAGAGTGTTGTTGATGAAGGGAAATGGTTTTGGTGGCAAAATTCTTCAAAAATACAAAGATTGAAGTGACTCGAGATCTTGGTTCTGTCATTGAATGACTTATCAGCTTCTATTGCAGCCAACATTTTATCCTCACAAGCAATGGCCACAACAACCCGAATGTCTCTGTGTTGATCATAAAAATGGATATTGAAAGGAGTTATTCTGTTGGAGTAGATTTGATGGCCAAGGCAAGAAAGGAGCAGTAGACATATATTCTTTCCACTCTCTCATCTATAGATTTATCACACAATGAATTGAATGGAAGTGTTGGTTCAGAATTTGGAAAGTTGAAGGGGTTAATGTTTCTTGCTCTCTGCACAAACCATCTGAGTGGAAGTATTCGACATAGTCTTGGTGAAATGCTTCAGCTGCAATTGTTGGACCTCTTTACAAACAATTTTTCTGGCGTGTTTGAATTGACATTGTTGTTCTTGAGACTGTGCATGAAGACAGTTCTTTTAGAGGCATTGAGCATGATTTTCAAGCTCTTCTTGAATTGAGGAAGACACTGGGTGTGGAGTCATCAGTCTGGGACAAAGAACTGGAAGTGAGTATAAACAAGCATACGATTGCTAAATTCTTGATGCAACCAATGTAGATTGTTCGATAACTTGGCAAGTTGAATAAGAAATTATGGAAAAAAATGGTAATTAAACAGACTTGTTTTGTATTTGTTTCATATGCAACATTAAATTAGAATCCAATAGTTCATTAAACTTTCAGTGTTATGCAAAAATTCTAGAAATGGCATACAATATATATGACTGGATCTAGGAAAACATAGTTGCAATCCAAATGGGGATAGAAAGAGGTTTTGTGAACCAGGTTTGCAGTATGTTGAAGACTTTAGAAGGAGACAACATAGGAGAAAGTAGGCATAAAAGTAGCAGAATGAAGGGAGTACAAAATCAGATATATATGTTGGATTAGCAAGATCATTTTTGTGGTCTGCTATATTGTAAAGCAAAAAACATGTAGTGGAAAACATTGTTGCAATCCATATAGACAAAAGAAGAGAATAATAATTGCCAGTATTTTTTTTGGATTATGTTTTCATTGTATTAGAAGTAGTCTGAGAGTAACATAATTACAAAAATTCTAGAAGGAAAGCAAGGCAAAATCGTGCGTAAGGGCTCGATTATGCTTTGAAGCGAGAGATGTATGTAGTCATATCGAATAGCCAAAAAGCTAGAGTATAACGCTGTACTATTCCTGGACATATGGGGAGTCAGCCATGAAAATGTTTGTTTAGGCGCATGGTGTGCAAAAGCATTCCAGGAATCTGCAAGAGCATGATGGATATGTTAGACACAAAACAAAGAATTAAACTCAAATGTAATGAATAGAACTGGTAAATGGAGAAGCTCACCAGAGAAGTGATAAAGCTAGGTTTCTTTGATTGTTGAAATTGAGTTGTCAACCGTCAAAGTGAATGTACCCTTGATTTGGAATTGACGGAGAAGAAATACAGGCTTAGAGATGTCCTGTTGATATTCTTCATATTCTATTTGAGAAAGTTGAGGGAAGACTTTTCCCAGTAGTAATGGATCTCGCAGTGTGCAAAGTGGAGCAAGTGCTTATACTTGTATGGTTTTGATGTATTGCAAGTTGGACAAAGGGAAATTTGTTTTAGTTCTCTGGATCTGGTTCCATGAGATGGTCACATTCTACACAAAAGGCTTGGAAAGGAGAAAGGTAGATGTTCTTTGCACGAAGTACGCCACTGATCTACACAAGGGTGATGAAGTTGTTAGGGGAATATATTCTTAATAGGCACATTTGATGGGTGAGAAAACATTGAAGTGAGATAACTTAAAAATGCAAAATTGTGAAGCACGTGCCTCTATGTTTGTGTTTATGAGAGACTGTAAAAATGTTTTTGTAGGTTCATCATTTAAAGGGTCGATGAAGGATGAATGGCCTACACGTACAACACGCGATCCCTTTGTTCCTTGTCTGATGAAGTTTTTGAAAAGCAATAGTGGCATGTTTCCTATTGCAATATTGTCTCTTATTGTGTGACATAGTGAAACATGAAAGTTGCCCAAGTGTACCTGAAAGGAGAAAGCATCATGTTTGGTTAAACAGAGCACAGTAATATGATGCAATGTATATCTAAATGAAAAAAGGGAAAGTGTTGATACTGTTGCTTTGGCGTTGTCAATGTCGGTGTCTTTAACGTAGAGGGTGAACATGTCGTTGGTGTGATGGATTCCTGTTACAATTGCAGCAAATGACCCGATGGAGAATGTTGCATTTGATTCAACAAGCTCTTGTATTGTCATGTCTGGTGTCAGTTTATGAGATTCACAAACTGTTGGTATGTTTTCCATAGTGGTTGTTGCAATTGCATGGATAGAGAGCAGCTTGCATCTCCTCGTTCATACTTTGTTTTTTCTTTGACAGCAAAACTAGTAATACGCAAACCGCAACCAGCAACTACAGTCGATGCAAATTTGTGGACAAAGGTGTTGCTCATGTTCAAAGTAATGGTCATTTGACCTTTCTTGTCAACTAAATCAGCATGGAGGATTTCATCTTTTGAAGGGGAAATGTTGGTTGCATGTGCTGGTCCGTAGACGACAAGACATCACCCTCAAACACGGTTGCAATTTTTCCTACACAAATGTCAAGTATCGAGGATGGTTGTTGTGTTGTTGGTTTTGGCCTGCAATTTGAAGGATATTAGCATGGATTCATTGAAATGTTGAGGAGGATAGTGAATGAATCATGACAAGAAATTATATAAATGTTAGAAAGAGATTACCGTTTAGAGGGTTCTTGGAAAAGATCACTGCTGCCAATGCCCTTGTTCTTGGGTGGTTGTTCCATGTCTTCCTTGCTGCAACTATCTGCAAAGCATTGAAATATGCACATGGTTGTTACAAAGTGTCAAATAAAAAGGAAAGGAAATAGTCAAGTAATTAGATGTTAGTTGTTGAGAATCAATATAATGAGGTATGTGCACTTACAATTGTGGAACGTTGTTGTAGGTGTTTTTAAGGAGGGAAAACTTTGCTGGGTGGTCAGTCCAATATGCAAATCTTTCAAATGAATTGCAGGTTTCTTGTATAGTGTTTGACCATATATGGTCGATGATGTTTTTGGTGAAGACACTTGGCTGTTGAATGTGGAAAATGAAATTGTTTTTTTGCATAAATGCTGAAAGCAAGATTTTTTTGTTTTGCTTGTGCATGTCGATGTTAAAATCTCCAAAAATGTAGCTAGGGATGGTCAGATCAATGGATTGGAAAACATTTTCGAGAACAATGAAGATGTTTTCGAGATAGTCAATCGCAATGGGGCAAGGAATGTGAGTTTCTTGCAAATAGAGAATATGGAATTGCATCAATTCATGGTCATGGAGAATTTCTTCTTTGTGAGGATGTAGACTTGAGTATTAAGTGATAAAAGGAATGATAACTAGATCGTGCCAAGCCAAGAACACAGATGCTAATCAAACATCACGATCAATAAGATGAAAGTAATTTTCCAGAATAAATTTACATAAACCTTTGCAAACAAATGAGTAGCAATATCATATATTATTATGGAACTCAATGAAATACAATGAGAATGGGCCTTGCTTAAATAGAAAAGGAATAACAATCTAAGAACCGATCAAGGTCGTAGATCGGGTCATAAATCATGGAAATAACTAGTCATCAAAGAACTAGTCAAGTCCATAGATTTATGAGAGAACTAGACATCAAGGATCTAGTCAATACCATAGATCTAGGAAAGAACTAGTCAATACCATAGATCAAGGAAAGAACTATACCTAACAACTAGATAATATCTCCTAATATCTAAATAAATAAAAAGAAATATCCACACACATAAGTGGGTGAGGTTAAATACGATAAAGGTAAATAATGTACCTAGGTGAACATGAGCTAAGGTAAATACCTACTCTAACACCCCCTTTAAGTGAAGCTAGGGGCCAAAATAGAAGTGGCATGTCCATTATATGAGTCCTAGAAACTAGGCCTGATGAGGTACTCATGTACAATATATCCATGAAGAAATCTTGAACCAAAAGAAGGAAAGAATCCTACTATAAGGAAAGAGAAAGAAGAATAAGAAGGAAGATATTCTCATGAACACCCCCACAAACAACTTCCGAAACCCCAAGCATTCCACGCAAATCAAGGTAGTGAGGTGATGCAAAATGCTTCGTAAATATGTCTGCAACCTGCTGCTGAGTCGGAAGGTACTCCAAGCAAAGAACTCCATCCTAAATGTGCTACTGAATGAAGTGGATGTGTATCTCAATATGCTTGGTCCAGTTGGTGCTCAACTGGGTTGCAAGAAATGTGAATTACACTTTGGTTGTCACACCAAAGTACAATCGGTGAATCCTTTGGGAATCTGAACTCTGTGAATAACTGGCAAATCCAAAGAATCTCATTGACTCGCTGTAATTGTTGCCCTTTACTCTACCTATGAATATGAAAGTGTAATAGCCTATTGCTTTTTGCACACCCAAGCAATTGGAGAAGAACCAACACAAAAGATAGCGAGAAGTGGAATTCTAGTCATCAATAGAACCTCCCCAATCTGAATCAGTATACCTAACCAACCGAGTAGAGCCTCTAGTGTAGTGTAGGCCAAAGTTGGAAGTGCCATGCAAATAACGCAAAATCCTTTTTAGCACTGCCAGCTGACTACTATGAAGAGAATGTGCAAACCGAGATACAAGCCCTACCGCAAATGAAATATCGGGGTGAGTATGGGTCAAGTACATTAGACTTCCAACCAACTACCTATACAATGTAGGATCACATAGTGGTGTGGTACATGTGGATGCAAGAGTAACTCAGCATCGAAAAGGAGATGGACTTGGCTTGCAATCAGTTATATCAAAGTGCCTAAGAAGATCATGGGTGTACTTTTGTTGACTCAAATAATTCCTGGATCTGTCTAAGAAATCTGCAAACCAAGGAAATAATGCAATAGCCTAAGATCTGTCATGTCAAACTGTGTAGAAAGAGCCCTCGAATACTCCGAATGTGGGAAGAAGAGCTTCCGGTAAGTAAAGATCATCAACATACAAGACAAGCATCACTATATCCTCATTGATATGTTGGAGATACATTGTATGATCGAAGTGGCAATGAACAAAACTAGTAGATAGTATAAAATAATCCATCTTCTCATACCAAGCCCGAGGGATTGTTTGAGACCATAGAGAAAACCTTTGAGCCAACAAAGAAGAGAAGAATCTTGAACAAATCCACTTGAATTCTCCATATATATTTCCTCTTGTAGATCTCCATGTAATAAGGCACTCTTCACGTCTATCTGGTGTATGGGCCACCCCTGTGATGCAGAAATAGCAAGTACAAGGCGTACATAATCCATCTTGGCAATGGGTGCAAAAGTCTCAGAGTAATCAATACCTTCGACTTGTGAAAAACCATTTGCAACAAGACGAGCCTTATACTTGTCAATGGACCCATCAACTACGTATTTGGTTCGGTATACCCACTTATACTTAACAATATTTCTTCCTTGAGGAAGAGATACCAAATCCCAAGTATGATTCTTCATCAAAGAAGAATACTCAGCTGTCATCACATCATCCCACTCCTGTATCCCATGAGCCTTTGAAAAAGACTGTGGATCCTCATAAACTACCTAACACAAAATTCCAGAACCTAGTAGAATGTGCATGATGATGCCTAGTGGGTGGAAGATCCTCTATGAAAGGTGCTACCTCAGAAATTGTAGTACGAGCCCACTTAGGCATAGTGACTACATCAGTGGGAATAGGATCCTCAACGACATCTATATCCTCCTCATCAATCTCCTCAAAGAAAGAATCCTCAAGATGAGATGAAGAAGAAGGAAGCATGGAAGAAGAAGAAGATTCATGAGGAGTGAAGCACTCATCAAACTGAACATGTGTTCAAAAAGAACATCATGTGTATCAGGATCTAAAATACGATAAGCTTTCATGTCCTCACAATACCCTACAAAGATCAAGGGTTTACTCTTCTTATCCAAATATTTCCTTTTCTTCTTTGGCACAAAGGCCCAAGCATGGATCCCAAAGACTTGAAAAAATGAGACATCTAGCTTAGTGTTGGACCAAGCTTCCTCTGGAGTCAAATGCTCAAGTGCTCTGTGTGGTGTGTGATTCTGAATATAGTTAGCACAATTAACTACTTCTACCCAATAGATAGGAGGTATATCTCTAGAATGCATCATATTGTTAGCCATTTCGTCAAAGTTCTATTCTTCATTTCTGTTAATCCATTACATTTGTGGAGTATGAGGAATAGAATGCTGGTGAATAATGCCTTGAGTTGCCAAAAATTCAGAAAACTCATTGCTGAAGTATTTCCCCATTATCAAAGTGTGAATGTTCTTTATGGTACTAGAAGATTGTTTCTCAACCAAAGCCTTGAATAATTTGAAGTGTGAAAAACCATCACTTTTGTATTTCAATAAATTTAAGTGCAAACTTAGCTCCATTGAAAGATGGGGTAGGAAAAACCATCAAGTCACTACGCACAAGCTCAAGTGGTGAACAAGCTCTCTTAGAAAATTCTTAGGAAAAAGATCTTGGTGTTGTTTCCCTAATGCACAACCATGACAAACTCCCTCAAGACAAGAAACTCTAGGAAGATCATCTACCATACCATGAGTGCTCAACTCCTTCAAATATTTGTAATTGAGATGTCCAAATCTTTAATGCCAAAGCTTACTCTCCGAATATGAATGAGAAACCAATCCCGTCCCTATAAAAGAAGTGTCATCAAAACCCTTAAAGTGATATAGTCTAGAACTATGATCAACAATACCTTGAGAAACAAGTGAATAAGGCTCCAACAAAGTTCTTACTTCTACCCTATGTGGTGTAAAAGTCATTGATTTTCCTTTGTCTAGAATGACAAATTTGATATACATAAAGTAAATTTGTAATGATGTTAGGAACATATAGTGCATCCTAGATATTGCCACCATCAAGTTGTATATCACCTTTTCCTCAACAGAAAAGAAAGGAAGAATCTCCAACCTCAATTTTTGAAGTAGAACTCAAACCTAGAGAAACAAAAGACTCCTTGGAAGAAGTCATGTGATGAGAAGCACCAAAATCTATAACCCAATTATCTGCAAGTGGTGATTGAGATCTCCCAACAACATTAAGTGATTTTCCATGCTAATTATAAGGAGGTGGAGTGGAGATAGAAATTTTGTGTTTCTTGACTACATCCTCTAAGGCTTGCATTCACTTATAACACCTATTTTCTTCATGATTACTACCCCCACAAAAAAGAGAATAAATGGCTAGACTTATTCTTGGATTTAGAAGACTCCTTGGGTTTAGGAGCATTTTGAGATGGAGAAGGTGTGGATTTGGTTTTACTATTTGGTTTTCCCTTGCCCTTAGGATTAGATGCAACTAATGCCTTTTGAGAGGTGGAAGACTCAAGGTGAGACAATTTGGATTCTTCCTTAGTAAGTCTTTCAAAAAATGTTTCTAAGTTAGGAATTTTGAATGTGTCACCTAAGGCATCCATGCTATAGAAAAAGGTAGAAGTAAAAATTTGGAATGGTCCTCTCAACTTGCATAACATCAAGTAAACACACTCTTCATCTTTCTTATCTCTTCCACTCCCCTTCAATTTTGTCAACAAATGCTTGAACTTGGTAAGATAGTCTATAATTGTTGGAAAATATTCGTGATTAAGAGAGGTGATCTCAATTTCAAGTTGCATGGCTCTCATATGATCCACCTTACTAAATAAATCCTCTAATTTCTCCCATATTTTGAAAGGAGAGTCACACTTTTCCAAATGAAATAAAAGATTGTCACTTACATAAGTTCCTATCAAACCCATACACTCATCAAATTTGCACTTTGCATACTGAAATTTCTCATATTCTCTAGTTAAGACTGGTTGTTCTTTAGAAGTTAAAGCTCATAATCCTTTCCGCTTAATTATTGTTTCCGTTCTTGGTTTCCATGTGTGGTAATTATGTGTTGTTAATGGCTCAACATAATCTAATGTATAAGTAGATGCCATCCTAAAAAAAAATCACCAAAAGAAATGAAGGAACCAAGCAATGCAACAAGACCCCCAAGCAATGTATTAAGAGCTTGTGTTGAAAGTTACCTTCACCGCCCAAAATAGTAGTCTATGGATTTTCCCGAAATAGTAATAGTCATGCATAGCATCCGTGGACCCCGCCGTTACTAAAAAATGAAACAATTGTCTTTTCGAAAAAGACCTCTTAGCATAAACTGAAAATGCTATGCCATAACAAAAATAATGGATCGGATCTCAAGAAACCTAACAAAACCCATAAAAAAATTCTAGATTTCTTTTTCGTATCGCACGAATCCACGAGGTGAATCCAAAGCGTTTACATGCACAACAAAAAAACCACAAAAATGATACGCCTCTTGAAATGGTCAAGCTTTTTACAGCCGATCTTAGGGTTTTGCTACCTTTCAGATCTAATGGAAGCCTCTGTTTTGCATAAAAATGCAAACAACAAAAAAATACAATAAAATCCTGAATATATGAATATATAAAGAATTTATTTGCAAAATAAAACTTACAGACGAATGTCAATAGCAATCTCCTGCTCTGATACCATAAAAGAAACGATAACTTGAGATCATGCTAATCTAAGAACACAAATGCTAATCAAACATCACGATCAATAAGATGAAAGCAATTCACCAAAATAACTTTACATAAACCTTTGCAAACAAATGAACAACAATATCATATATTATTATGGAACTCAATGAAATACAATGAGAATGGGCCTTGCTTATATAGGCAAGGAATAAAAATCTAAGAACTAATCAAGGTTGTAGATCAAGCCATAAATCATGGAAAGAACTAGTCAAGTCCATAGATTTATGAGAGAACTAGACATCAAGGATCTAGTCAATACCATAGATCAAGGAAAGAACTATACCTAACAACTAGATAATATCTCCTAATATCTAAATAAATAAAAAGAAATATCCACACAGATAAGTGGGTGAGGATAAATACAATAAAGGTAAATAATGTACCTAGGTGAGCATGAGCTAAGGTAAATACCTACTATAACAAGCGAAGCAACTATAATATAGGAAGAAATATCAGCTATGGACAAGTCATGTTGAATATTCCATTTAGCTTCATTTCGGAGGCGTGCCATTTCTATATTGATAGTTTGTTTGATGCTGAATTTTTTTTTCGTAAGCGGGGATAGCAAGTAAAGATTGGAAATGGTTTTGACTCGTGACAGAGCTGTATATGCCAAGCCATGTGATGATACACCAAGAGGGCTGAAAGTAAGATGTTCGAGGGTCAGGCCTTGTGCTTTGTGTATTGTGCGTGCACAACAAAGCTATACAGGGAATTGTTTTTATATTGTAACCGGTCTCTTGTATGATGTTCTACGCAAGGGTCTAGCTACACGAAGAATAGGAACCCAATCAAGTTCTGTTTTGGCTATTGACAATTGCGGGTGTTTAGATCTTTGTTGTTTTCCAATACAGGGGTCATTGAATTTAATCCATATGGCATCAAAGTCATTTTTCGTTGTGTATGCTTTGAAAATGCCATCAGAACCATTAACTGACCATCTTGTATGTCATAGTTCCCGGCAAAAAGTTCAATTAACATGTTAATTTTTGAGAGACAGTGAATGAAGGAGAAATAAAAGAGATTGTTTATCTCGTATTATTCTATCTAACACAAAGCTCACGTACAGTATTTATAGGACAAAAATTTGTACTGGACTCCCTAAATGAATGGAGAAGATCCACAACAGAAGCAGAGAATGATGGAATAACAGAAGAAGAGATAAAGTGATAAGATAGACACCTAAGACAAATCTATTATCCAACGTATGCTAACATTCCCCCCCTTATTACATTATTCTTGCAAATGTGACCTCTGAAAGATTCAAATTTCACTTTTCCAAGGGATTTAGTGAGAATGTCAGCAACTTGTGCTTCAGTAGGATAGTACTGGAGCTGAATTTGATGGTTCAAGATGTGCTCTCGAATGAAATGGCAGTCAATTTCAATATGCTTTGTTCATTCATGAAAGACTGGATTCTGCACGAGCTTCAACACACTCTGATTGTCGTAATAGAGAATAGGTGACTATTTTTCAGGAATTCCTAGGTCATCCATAATGCGACGTATCCATATCACTTCACACACAGCTCCTCGTGCGGCGTGATATTCTGCCTCTGTGGATGAGATAGAAACAACATTCTACTTCTTGCTTATCCATGAGATAGGTCCAGATCCGAGATGAAATATGTATCCTGTAGTTGACTTCCTATCATCAACAGATCCAACGTGGTCCGAGTCGACATATCCCTGTAGGAAGAATTGATCATTCTTTTTATATTCCAGACCATAATTAGTTGTTCCTCAGACATATCTCAAAACATGCTTTGTTGCATTCTAGTGACATTTCTTTGGCTCCTGCATGAACCTAGAAAGATAGCTAACAAAGATCAGCAGGTAGATCTGTCGGTGTATGTCAAATAGATGAGCCCTCCAACAAATTGCACCGTAGAGAGTAGCATCTACTTGAGGTGAGTCCTAGAATCTTGAAAGTTGCAAGCCTTTTTCCATGGGAGTGGATATAGGTTTACAATCGGACATTCTATACTTTTCCAAGAGTGTCTTGGTGTACTTTGTCTGGGAGACAAAGATGTGATGCTCCTTTTGCCATATTTCCAAGCCAAGACAGTAATGTAGTAGCCCCAAATCTGTCATGTCGAAGGTTCTTTTGAGATCATTCTTTACAATATCAACCTGATCTTCTGAACTACCAGTGATCACAAGATCATCTACATAAACAACCAGAATGATAATTTCTTTTCCTACCTTCTTTATATACAAATTTGAATCTGAGGGGCTACGAGTGAACCCATGCTGCAAAGGTGATCGTTGATCTTGATATACCATGCCCTGGGAGCTTGTTTCAGTCCGTAAAGAGATTTGATGAGACGACATACCTTTTTAGGCTGATTTTCATCAACAAATCCTTCAGGTTGGGTCATGTATACTTCTTCTTTCAGATCACCATTTAGGAAAGCACTCTTGACGTCCATCTGCTGAAGTCTCCATCCTTTCTATGCTACAAGTGCACAAACTACTCTGATGGTCTTCATCTTTGCAGTGGGTGCAAAGGTTTCTTCATAGTCGATGCCTTCTTTCTGAGCATATCCTTTGGCTACAAGTCGTGCTTTATGTTTGTCGATGGATCCATCTGCCTTATATTTTGTCTTGAAGACCCATTTGCAGCCTATGGGTTTCTTTCCTGTAGGCAGATCGACAAGTTCCCATGTCTGATTTTTCATGAGCGAGTCATATTCTGTTTCCATAGCTTCCTTCCACTGAGTTTGACTGAGTGCTTCACGAACATTATCTGGCTCAGAGCTATTCATCAGTGAACTCATGAGTGCAAAGTTTACCTCATTTCTTGTTTGACTCCTTGTTTTGACTCCGGATGATGTATCTGGGAGTTGTTGCAAATGTGAGTCCTCGATAGTGCTTTTACCCACTTCGGAGGAGAACTTGATCGCTTTTGAGAGAACTTTGTCATTTCCATGAGGATTGATGTGGAGTCACATTCTGCAGTTCTCCAAGGTCAACAAATAGTTCTCCTTGTAGCATTTCTTTTCTCCGAGTAACCGACAAAAAGGTTGCTAGTCAAGCCGAGGAACATATAGTACCTTTGTAAGTGTACATTTTCGTGGCCCCAGAGGAATGGTCACATTCCCTATTCCTTCTGCAATGTACTCTTTGTCATCCGCTATCCGAACTCGATCTCCGGTTGGCTCTTCATGTAGTGAATCAAACAGCTTCTTGTCACCTGACATATGCTTGCTTACACCAGAGTCTATCAACCAGACTTTCTTCGTGGGCTGAGAAGTTTGAGAGACGAGTACAAGATTCTTACTACAATGGGCTCCTTCTGATGTCTCCTCATCAGAGTCATCATCTTCTTGTTGGGCTGCAAGATGTCCTTTTTACTTTCTCCAGCGGGGATGTTGTTTGGACTTTTGAAAATCTTCGCACCCGGATGTGCTTGTATGGCTTGAAGGCCCTTGTTTCAAGCTGTTGTGCCAGCAGTGATCAGTGTCATGAGTATTGGTTCTACAAATGTGACACCATCTCTTTGACTTTTGATCTTTCTATTTGGGTTGCGCTGGATTTGGCTTCTCTGGGGGACCTTTCCGATTCTTCTGGCCACGATTAGGCTTTGAGAACAAGGCTTTGTCCTAAGACTCCTCATGTGATGAAGTGATGGCCTCTTCCTGCTACAACAAATTCACAAGCTCTTCGAATGTCACTGTTTGTTTAGACACATCGGTGTTGTAACAAACACTCAAAATTGAGATGAGAGTGCTCTCAAGGTGATTGGGGCGAGTAGTTTATCATCTACCATTTCACCGAGTGCTAATAACTCGATCTCAACTCAACCATGTGACGCAGGAATTCCTCCACTTTCGTCGGACCCATAGAGAGGGTGTGCAACTTCGATCAAGATGAAGAATCTTTGTCGATTTTTGGCTTCATAAATGGTTGCTAACTTGTCCCAGGCCTCCTTGGGTTTCTCCACATTCCAAACATGCGGTTACACATCATCACTGATACTGAGCATTATCAGCATCAAGGCTTTAGCACTAGCCATGTCATATTTTATTAGTTCATCGAGGGTTGTGGGAGCAAGCACAGACCCTGTGACAATTCCCCATAATCCTTCAAATTGAAGGATTGTCTTCATTTTTGTCTTCCAGGCCGCAAAATTAGGCCCTTTGAGCAACTAAGCGTCAGATAGAAGTAACTTCGGAGCAGACATTGTAATAAAAAAAATATTTATTTATTTGAAAAGTTATTACAATTTGGACTCACTGTCGAGAATTATTGGCTCGTAGATGCTCGTGATATTCGCGTGTTGTGAGATGGTGACGCTTTGTAGGGCGTTCTTCTTCGTCGTCACAATCGACGTCGTATCTGGCTTCTAATTCTTCCCGTACTAAATTTTCTTGGCAGATGATGTCGAAAAGAAAATATTCAAGGAGTCCTTCTCGAACTAGTTTGTCGAATGCAAGATTGCCGCAATTTCGAAGCTCGTTCAGCAAAGCAAAGTAGAACTCGGAGCTCTTAGGAGCTTCTCCATAGTGTTCTCTCGGTTTGGTGAGTTGTTATTGTGGCTTTCAGCTGTGGCGACCGTGTTATTGACACTCTCAATCGAGTTGTCTACACTCGACATTCGATGTAGTGTTCAAGAAACTATTATAGACTCAAAACTACCTCGACAATACTACACGGAGTTAAAGGTCTCGCGCAAAGAAATAAGTTCTCTCTCCCGGCAAGACCTCCACGTTTTGCTTTCCATGCAGACAGTCTGCTCTCTACCCACGTGCTGCCTTCCTTCACTTCGCAGCAAATCAGTTACGCAATAGAAGATTCCAATATTTTCCACGCATGTATGAAGAATTTTCTATTGAATTCTTCCTTTCCATGCAACAGCAACTGAATGTTAGCAGAGGAAAGTTTTTAATGCAGGTGGCTCAGTAAATCTCCACGTCCAGCTTGTGTTTGATCCTAAGATTATTTCCTTTCCACGCAGCAGCCCAGTCTTTAATACGCACAGGCAGAAGTAGAAAAAATAGAGGATTTCACGCTGAAGTCTTCAATGGCAGCAGCCAGATCTCCACGCGCAGTGCAGTGAGTCTCCACGCCCGAGGTAGTCTCCACGTCCAGCAGTTAGTCTCCACGTCTCAGCAAGCGGTAGAAATTATATTTCTCCCACGTGAACTTCCACATTTTTTTCTTGTCCAACGCACCAGAAAAAGAAAACAGTTTCTCCTTGTCTTCAATGCAGTCGGCAGAGGAACTGGATCTATCGTTGAGCCATACAACAGTGTGCTTTCCACGCACTCACTCCTGGAACACACGGATGTGGCCGTGCTCCTCGACAATGAAGCCATCTATGACATTGAACGTCCAACGCACACAGGTCAGAGGCTCAGTCGCTCGATACCAAACTGAGAGACAACGAATGAAGGAGAAATAGAAGAGATTGTTTATCTCGTATTATTCTATCTAACACAAAGCTCACGTACAGTATTTATAGGAAAGAAATTTGTACTGGACTCCCTAAATGAATGGAGAAGATCCACAACAGAAGCAGAGAATGATGGAATAACAGAAGAAGAGATAAAGTGATAAGATAGACACCTAAGACAAATCTATTATCCAACGTATGCTAACAATTTTGAGCTCTATATGTTGTGGCAATTCGATGGTTTTAGAGAAGGCTTCCATTTGTTCAACTGATGTGTCTTGCTCATCGATAGAGGTGATAACAATTTTGTCACCAGGAGCAAGAGCAAGCATTTTGTTATTGTGTCGAAGAACATCTGTGTTTTTGTAGAATAGGAATGGGAATGTTGGATCAATTGGCACTGGTCGAATGCAGGTATTGTTGAGGTATGCAAGATCAGATTCGAATGTTCTCCAAGTGTGAATTCTATTCAGGACGGAGACAAAGGCAATATCTTTCGACGCATTGTTTCAGTCAATTCGAATATTTTCACATGTGTATTCCAGAAGTCATAGCCAATCAATTCTCTAGAAATTCTGGGGTTGTGAAATAGAAGACAGTCATTGACTGGTTGTGCTTGGTAGAAGTCTCCGCAAAAGATCATGTCAATTCCTCCAAAGCAAGTTGTGGGTATGTGTTTTATTTGACGAAGTCGTTGGTCTGTGAAGTATAGAAGTTGACCTCCAACCAAGGAAATCTCGTCTATTAGAGCAAGTTGTAATTGTTCGTAGTGCTTTGCCAAGGAATCCAATCGTTCATTGTTCAATGGGCATAGTTCAGATCGATTGAAAGGCAAGAGGAAAGTGGAATGGAGTGTTATTCCACTAGCATTGTAAGCAGCTTTGCCCATAAATGCCAAGATCAAGCCTTTGATTTTCAAGGGGTCAGCTGTGCATGGAGGTGTCGTAAATACGGGCCAATGTTTCAAATATCAATTTTGCAACAAATTTTTTTCCCCTGTTCCGGTGCCTCAAAGTCAAGCTTGTATTGTTATCGGGTCCGTCATTTGAAGAAGTCATAGCACATGATTTTCCGAGTGTTATATTCTTGTAACCATCCATAATACGAAAATGAGTGGCACCCAAGAATTGATCATAGATATTCCCTGATAGATCGCATTGATCTTCCAGTACATGTTTCTCTATTATTCTCATGGTATTGTTGTAAAACCCATCCGTGAAGTTGACATGTTTGGGTTGCAGTATGTAGTATTGGCATCTAGAGATATTTAGAAAAGGTAGATCACCCTTCACTGTGTAATCGTATTGGTGCCGAAGGGAAAGACGGTCGCCGCAGCCGCTGTTCTTCAATCCAAAGGGGTAATCCAGAGTATAATTTCCACACTTAAAAACCTCACATGCTCCATCACAGTAATAAGTAACGAATGGAAGAGAAATCGTGATTGGGAGGAAGCGGCCGATTATAGGGTGGTAATGTTCAAATTGTTGAAAATATGCATGCACCATGCATTGATAATTCCAACCATAGCTATTTTAGAAGGATTAAAAATAGATTTAATTTGTTTTAGTTTAGCATGAGTTTTGCTTTAGTTAAATTTATATTTTTAAGATTAGATTTAATTCAAATAATAAATCTATTTTATTGCACAACATGCAATTATTTTAAAGCAAGAGTTTAAATTTAGAATGCTTAGTTGAAGAGCTATTAGTGGGTGAGTTATTCTATTTAAATAACAGCAATTGTAATTACTTTGTATGCACACACAGAAGTGTGAAATCTACACAGGTAGAATTAGAGAAGTGTTGCATGCATAGACTTCATTGTAATTTGAGCCGAAGCTCTGAGTATGAGTTAATTAATGGAGATTACACACAACAGTGCTGGTTTGAATATTCTTCTATTTATGCAAGTTATTTAATTGTTTTTTTATTTCTTTTATGTTGTTTATTGTATAAGACTGCATATTTTCTACAAATTGGTATCAAAGCAAGGTTATTCCAGCAGCTTAATAAATTGGTAGCAGTTATGGCTTCTATATCCGCATGCGAGACACCACAATTTAATGGAAAGAATTACAAATAATGATCATTGACCTATGAAGGCACTATTCATATCTCAAGACATGTGGGAGATCGTTGAAGATCGGTACACAGAGATCGCAGATGCAACAACATATACTACACTTTCTCAGGTAGAGAAAGATACTTTCGAGGAGTTACAAAAGAATGATAGAAAATATCTTTTCTATATTCATCAAGCAATGCATGAAAGCATTCTTCCAAGAGTGGCAAGAGCTTGATCAAGCAAAGACTACATGTGATACTTTACAAGTTGCATATCAAGGTAAGGAGAAAGTAAAACCGCTAAGTTACAATTACTTCGTAGAGATTTTGAGAATTTAGCAATGAAAGATTGATTCTCGTAGAATATTTTTTTGCTTATGTAGTTGGCTTAGTCAATCAAATCAAATCCCATGGTGAGACTCTTGAAGACATGTTATCCCGTAAAATTGACAAGGGCAATTTTACCGATAACCATACGAGAAAATTTTGTTTCGATCCTCGTTAGGGATCCTTCGCGTTCGAAACGTTGTAAAATCCCTTCCCGGGAAATCTAGTTTTCGAACTTAGTCTTTTTGAGCCTTTTTTGGCTGGGCGCATGGATTTTCCTTGCAACACAAAGTTTTGGTGCGCCCACTTAAAAACCTTTGGCACATGGTTTTCCATGTTAGCACGTCTTTCGGTGCGCCAAAGGATGTTGAGTCTCTTTTGCGTGCGCCAAGGCGCATGCGCCTTATTGTTGACATTGCTTTTGTTGCTCCACTTTTCGGTGCGCCAAAGGGCGCACATAATCTCGCTGCAACACAAAGTTTTGGTGCGCCAAAGGGCGCACATAACTTCATGTCGACAATGCATATGGTGCGCCAAAGGGCGCACGCTTTCCCCTGTCGACAGCAACTTTCATGCGCCATTTCAAAAGTGGTTGGCGCATTGATGACCAGTTTTTCTATAAATATACGTGCGCGCCCAACGTCATTTTCATTCTTTTGCAAAGCACGTGATCGCTCTGGACTTGTCACCCGCTCCATCGCTTTCATCGCCCTGTGGACCCGCTCTCCAAACTTTTGCTATATATCCAAGGTGAGAGGTTCTCCCTCTTCTCCGTTTTGTGCTTTTGGTTCTTTGAGTGTTCTTGGTCTGTGTTTTGGCTTGCTGGCCGGTTTTAAAATGAGATTATGATTAAGCTAGCTCCTCCCCTGTGCTGTCCTATCTCATTTTCTTCTTCTTTCCTCCCCCCTTCCCTCCCTCTTTCCAGATCTGCTGGTAAAGAGTGTTGTTTTGAAAAGGCTTGGTCTGAAAATCTTTTTATGAAACCTTATATGTCCAAGCAACCTTTGAAATGGAGGAAAGAAAGAAAGGGTTTGAGCTATGAGTTTAGTTCTGTGGCGCACTGGCGCGCCTTGTTACACTAAAAATAGTTGCGCCCCTTTGACGCATCTACCCGCCCTGTTACATGATCTAAACCCGCGCCAATGGCGCACCCATTTGTCATGCTGCATCTAGAACTCATGCGCCCTCAAGGCGCGCCTTTCTCGCATGCTACAAGTGTCGATCCCGCGCCCCTTAAAAGCCTTTGGCGCACCATTTATCCATGTTACATCCCGTTTCCATGCGCCAAAGGGCGCACCCAGCTTCCATGCAACACAAGCCTTATTCGCGCAAGTATAAAGCTATAAAGGCGCGGGCGCACCCCCGATTGCAGTAACATGATGTTTTGTAAACCCTTTTGGCGCACGAAAAGTCCATGTTACACGATCCATCCATGCGCCAAAGGGCGCACCGAATCCCAATGTAACACACAATTTTCATGCGCCCTGCTATAAAATGCAATCTGCTACATCCGTGCGCCATGCGCCTTTGGCGCCAGTATAACCTCTGCAACACTCTTTTTCTATGCGCCTTATCCATTTGGCCTGCAACATGCAATTTTCATGCACCCTGCGCCCTAAGCCTTAAAATCTCTAACTCTTTCTTCTGCTAGCATTCCAATGGAAGATCAAATGACTAATTCAACTTTTGTGGATTGGGTCTCACTTCTTCTTCATGCAGATCAGCAACTGAGTTCGAAAGAACACATGTCTACGTCAAGCAAGAAACCCACCAAACCAAGAGGAAAGGCTGTCGATTAAGAAGAGATGAAATACAAATATCAGAGGGTCAGGATGCCCGAATCACAGGCTGAGTGCAGTATGGATGTCAGAGACTCAGAATTGGGTCACATTGACATGGAGGAATTCTGGGTTAGGACTCAGAAAGTTACAAGAAGTCCATGGATGGACAAGTTAATAGGCAGTGCCCTGCACTTCGCCGGAGGAATCCCCGTCAGCGCTGTCAACAACGAATTCATGATGGTGATTGCCCAATGTTACAACAAAGACACAAGATGTGTCGAAAATAGCAAGGGCGAGGTAGTCATAAACCTCACTGCCCGTCATTTTGAAATAATGCTCGGCATCCCTCACCACCGGAACTTCGTGGCTGTTAGCCAACAAGAATGCATCAAGGCCTGGGAAGACAACGAAGACCAGTGCATGCAGTTGATGAATGAGGTCTACCTAAAAAACAAGAAGGCGGTGACCCGGTGGCCACAGACTATCCACCGAAGTGATTTCTCAGAGGAGCTCAGCGATACTATCACCTTCCTGAGCAGAGTCTTCGGGCTTTCAGATGCCCACTATTTCCATAAGTGGATGCTGCGGTACTTGGAGACAATGAATAAAAATTTACCCGATCAGCGCTTTTGCTGGGGTGAAATAATAAGCAGCACCATCTCTGAGCAGCTACAACAGTTCGCCACAACAGGAGTGTTCCATATGAACTCCTATGTAGTCTACGCTGCAGTCGCAGAAGGGATTATCCGGGGCTGAACCGAAGTGGAGTATGGCCTCAGGCCAAGATATTTGATTACTACCCAGAGCTGAGGCTGGAGAATAGCATCCAACATTTCACAAAAGTTAACGATGCATTCTTCTATCATGTCATCTGCCTACTGAGGCCAAACATGACTCATAAATGACGACCAAAAAACATAGTGGCAGTCACAGAGAAATGGGGGGCCCTGTTCACCCAATTTCCCACGTTCACCTATCTGAGGGCTGCCAACTTTTTGGGAGAGCCAACCAGGCTACCAAGGTATGCTGGGCCTAAGCTGATTCTACTAGAACTGTCAAGGCAGCTGGTCACATACCATGAGAAGTGCCTCAAAAGAAAGAAGGGTGGAACTCCTTTCCCCCTCAAAGTGGGCCGATACACATGCTCCACCCACCATAAGGTGAAGGAAATGTTCGCAGAGCTGGAGCTACTCAACTTGAAGCATGACTTCCCAGCCAGGCCTACCTTCGACCCAAGAAGCTGCCTGCCAAAAGCGAAGCTCGATCCGATCCATGTCCCTCAAATTGAGGATATTTACATTGACGTTCTCCATGAGGCGGAACTCAGAAGAAAGGATCACTCTCGCTTGGCATTGGCGGAAATCATCCAATACGGAGTGGCCATTGTCCCCGAAGGCTTCCAGACTACGGAAGATGAAGTAGATAAGGTGTATAATGACACAGATGGGGACAATTGGCCCTTCCCGGCCATTGACAGGAACAAGGCTCCTCAAACAATTGAGGAGAGGGTCAAAGAGACTATGCGGAGAACAGAGCATTGGTGCCGCATGAACGGACTAATCTACCTAGGGGTAGATTTCACAACTTCCCCGTTGGGCAACGCACCTCCAAGGTCCAAGAAGCAGCTGAAAGGCAAAGGTGCAGAAGGTGAAACTAGCACCATTCAGGAAGAAGCCCCTGAAAGTCCTCTTCCCTCGAGCGTAACAGTTATAACTCGGGAGGAAGAATCGACAGAGGATAGTCCTATACGCCCATCCACCTGTGATGTCGGCATCGCTACAACTTCAGAGGTCCCTTCTATCCCTTCTTCTTCTCTTCCTTCCTCCTCGAGTGACTCAAACGACCACCCCTTTGGTCGTGTCCTCTCCGCCCCTTCTTCTACCCTTTCCCCGCTTCTTCATCTATCTTCTCCTCCTCGCTGATTTGTCTTCCTCTATTTCTTCCCTCATCTCCGAGCTCCCTTCCCTTCCTATGTCTTCTGCGGCTGCAGTTTCCCTTCCTCCCGTGGACACTTCTTCGGCTATTCTTTCAATGCCGCCGCCACGTGTCTCCACGTTTTTCCTCCTCTACCGCTATCGCTCCCCTCTCTGTCTCTGGTCCTTCTTCTATAGGACCAGCTTGGATCTCTCAGCAGCTGAGCCAACAAAAGAGGAAAGTCCCCATCGCTCCGATGGACTTTTCGGTCATTCCAGCTAAAGGAGCAAAGAAACAGAAGCCGGTTACACGCTTCTCGAAGAGCGCTGCAGGTGAGAGAGTCATGGAAATAGTGTACCCCAACCCCCTCAAAGAGAAAGAAGATCTGTCTCCGACAGATTTCACCGTGACCCAAGTCACAATGGGGACATCCTCTGAAAGTCTCCAGGGGGAAGCTCTTTCCGCAGTTGATGCACTCTGCAAAAAGCTTCAGGAAACGAAAGAGGAGAAAAGGCTATCAAGGAGCGTAACAAATACCGCTTCAAGCCTTACGAGTAAGATGGGAAGTGCACCTCCCACAATCAAGCGCCGAGACTCCCGAGTCGCTCTGGGTCAGAGAAGATCAATGAGTATTCAAAGATCGGCGAGCAAGGTATGGCCGTTTCTGCTTGGAGGAGCCAAATCCTCAAGGATAGTGAAAGAGTAATCGCCGAGTATACCAGTTTATACCTAAACATCGGAAAGGTGAATAAGGAACTCCAAGCATTAGCGAGTCCGATATCAGAAGAGTTAGAGCATGCTAGACTCCAGCACGAGACCTTCCAGCAAATGTTCGACTGTTCAGTCGAAGATCTGGTCAAGTTCGGAGTATTCGGCCATCCAAGGGCCCTCAACAAAACTATGTCCACTCTGGACTATCGGATAGATCAGCTAGAATTCGTTCTGGAAAAGATAGACAAGATAAAGGAAGAGGCCCTGGATGCAATGCATCAAATGGAGAAAGTTGTTCTCGCCATGACTCCAGGGTTGCTCACTCCTTCCCTTACCTTGAGATCAGCTGATGACACTATCCGGATTTTCAAGGAGATAGCTTCTCAAGGGACAGGGCCAGAGGTCACATTCGACACTGAATCTATCAACAACCTACCGCTCGTAGGGACTTCATCGGGTTCCTTATCGAGGCGGGAAAGATTATTCCAAACTCCCTAAAATCTCATGACGAGCGGGAGACTTGCAAGGGCAATCAAGAACGGCACAAGGATCCATCACAGGATCAATTTGGGCCAATGATTAGCAAGTTTTTGGAATACCGCGCTCAGTTCCACATATCATCTCCTGAGCAGCATCAGAAACAGGCAACCCCTTTTCGGCCGCAGGATGATGATGATGAGTAGCTTCTTCTTCTTCTTCTTCTTCTTCTTCTTCTTCTTCTCTCTATTCTCCGACTTTCTTTTTGAAATGTCTAAAATGTGTTGATACAAATGATGACATCATCCATGTTGCATCATGGGATGATGTCATCCACCAAGTTGTCAAAGTCAACATGACTTTTAGATATTTTGTAAATATCTTTGTAAATAAGTGGTTGGCTCCATTTTGCCTTCTCTCTCCCTCATCTTCTATAAATATGGGAATACTTGTTGTATTCAAGGGTGAACATTTTTAGATAGAAATAGAAGTGAGGAGAGAAAGACTTTGAGCTTTCTTTGTAAATGTAAGAGAGAACAAGAATACAATTATTCGACTTTGTGCTCAATAGCTATGTTATACATTAGATCTTTCTTACGTTAGATCTGTATGTGTTTAATCTGTTGGATTCATATCTACTTTTCCGTCATTTGTTTATCAGTATTGCTTTGTTTATTTATGCAAGTAGGTTTGGCTCTGTTTACTACCAAACTAAAAACATAAATCTTCCGACCTTTTCGCTTTGGAATTCATTTCTTTTCTTCCTTCGGATCTGTTCTTTCTCTTCTCCCTCTTTCATTCCTTTCTTTTCGCAGCCTGGAACACTCTACTGGGATGAGATCCCAACCCCGAAGGCAGAATCTGTGAGACTTGCATAGGTTCCTGCTAGTAGAAATAGCAATAAACCAGTTTCGCTTTGCTGTCTCAAAGAGGGGCTAAGCCCTGCACACTGTTGGCTCGTCTATCCATAGATCTGTCCACGCGACAGATTTTCGGACCAACAGTTTTTGGCGACTCCGCTGGGGAACGGATAGATCTGTCAGATCTATGGTGGTGGTATAATATAAAATCAGAAAAATAATAAAATCGCTGCCAGTTTGCAAATCTGAACTTTTGTTGAAAATCCAAAAATTTGCAAAAGTGCCCGAAATTGAAAATTTTCTTCTGAGATCCATAGATCGGGCCTAGTTACAGATCTTTAGTTCGCTGAGTTTTTATCAAAATTAGCATTTTTCCGTAGATCCGAAGTTTTGGCCGCTTTTTAAAAAAAGTTTAAAACCCTCTGAAAAAGTAAAAATCAGATCTGAAAATCAGCCTGCTATTCTTCCCTGCCATCTTATCCTCGCTACTATTTGTCATTAACCGCAATCGGTTTTTCGAAGAGGATAGTTTTTAAATATCTAGAAAAGTGCATGCTGCTGGTTTTTGACAGAAAAACCAGAAAATCAGCAAGTACACCCAAAAATAAAGTTTAAATCTGCGCCATAACATCGCAGATCTGGAAGGTACGCTGGCAAGTGAACCTTTTACGCGCAGCAGGAGAGCCCGTGGAGAAGTTGATCCCACTTTCGATCTGCTTCAAAGGCACAATTTCAGCGTAAACACCGCACGTTTTTCAACCGCTAAGCTGCATTAGCCGGTCATCCAGAGTGTCTCACCCCACGAAGAAAAAGTCTTTACAAGGAGCATCTACATCCCTTTCAGAGTGCCTTCATTTGCTCATGGAACCACCCTCCCAGCTCGTGTGCTTTTTCCAGCCTTTCAAATGGTGGTACCATGGGGAAATGCTATGGGTCCTCTCGCACTGCCACATCCAGTTCACGCGCTCCCTCACGGAAACCGAAAGAATTTTCCTAAATTCGATGGGAGCGGAAATCAAAGCACAGATTCCCACATATCTGCTTTCATTATGTCATGCAGTATTTTGGACGTGACTCACGAAGATGTGTCGGTTCACCTTTTTCTGGAAACTCTACAAGGGCCCGCAGCCGAATGGTTTCAGCATTTGCCGGCCGCATCTATCACCAGTTGGGCAACCTTGCGGGAAGCTTTTGAAGACAGATACAAGCCTTCAGAAGATGCATTTGCGTTGTTATCACGGATCACTCACCTGAAGAAAGAAGCCAATGAGACTATGCGCGATTTCGTCACCGGTTCAATGCATTAATCAACCGTGTCCCTACTGCCATGCTTCCAACACCGGAGAATCAGAAGTGTTTCTTCGTGAACGCCATGAGCTCAAAAGTCAGCTTCTTGCTCCTCCAAGAGTGAGTAGCTACCCTGCCGCTCGCTCAGGCTGCTGCCATTCGGATAGAAGACAATTTGATAATATCTGGCGAGTTGAAAAAGGAATCATCAAAGTCCAAATCTTCAGATCCCTCGCCTGCTACTTCGTCTGATCCGGCATTCCAAAAGATGGCGAATGATCTGCTCGCATTGAAAAAGTAGTTGGCCCAGGCTCCTAGTTCTTCATACCGAGACGTTCCACGAAGGAGTTTCGTTCCCAACAATGTTTCACAAAGACCGCATCTACCTGCAACTGCTCCACGGTTGGCGCTTGAAGCTCCTCCGGTCAATGCTTTGGCCGAAATTGAAGAGGAAGAGCAGTACTATGAAGAACCTTTGCCTCAAGGCGAAGATGATCAAGATGTCGGTGAGCCGACTGGCGACTCTACTATTGGATACATGGAATTTGATGAGGATGAATCTGATGAAGAAGAGAGTACTCAGGGCTATGCAAGCGGACAATCCTATGCTGTTTTTACCCGCTCGCAAGGAAAGGAAGCGGAAGTTGCTGCCCATGTGCAGAAGGAGAAGGTCGTGTCAAACGTGCCTCCAACCATTGTTAGAAGAGGTAATCCTCTTCCTACTCAATTCCCTGTTAAGTCTTTTGCAAAGAAGTCTTTTCCGCCCATCTCTCCTCCGAATCAGCCCCCTCATATTCCTATCAAGATCAGTAACCCTGTTCCACCATCGTGAAATGAAGGACTCATTCCCTCACCAACGCAACCCTTGGCCGCATTCGATATAATAGATCATGCAAAAAAGACCAAGATCCAAATGTCTGAAGCTGAGTACCTTCAGTCAAATCCCGAACAGCTTGTAAGATTAACTAAATATATTCAGAGTCAAGCTGTTACATCTAAACAGGTTTCCCCGAAAGGAATCCTTTCCACTCCTCCTGAATCCCACATAAATGTTGCTTCAACATCTGCATCAGGCAAGATAGAACCTTTCTATCTCTCTCTCCTAATCAACGGCCATAAGTTGAGCAACTGTATAATTGATTCCGGAGCTTCTGATAATGTCATGCCGGCGAAAGTCACCCATGCTTTGGGCCTCACTCTTACCAAACCGTTCGGCAGATGTTATTCATTGGAAACCAAGCAAGTTCCGTTGGTTGGCCAAATCAAAGACGCGCAATTTGCGTTTGCGGCTTTCCCAGATAAAAGAGTAAAAATGACAGTCCTCGTTGCTGACATTCCAGCAGCCTATGGAATTCTGCTGGGAAGAAGCTTTTGCAGCGAAGTTGGTGGAGAAATTCACATGGACTGGTCTAAAGCTAGAATACCCGTCAAAGGTGTGATGCAGACTTTAGAACCAGAATCGCAAAAGAAGTACTTGGTTACTAGCTCTGAGGACCCCAAAGCCCAAATCCTTTTTGAATCATCAGGGATGGGGAACTACTTCTTATCTACCGAGATGGGTACAAAGGGCATTTTTGTTCAAGAAAAGGATCTTAATGAGATCTGGACCTGCAGCTTTTGGATGGCGATTGGCGATTGCGCGACTAGTGGATGTGGCGCCGGAATCGTGCTAATATCTCCCGAAGAGGAGGTAATTCCTCTTTCTTTCAAGTTGCAGTTTTTCAATACTAACAATACTGCTGAGTATGAATCTCTGTTACTCGGTATGCAAGCCGCAAAGGAAAGGGGAATTAAAAATCTAAAGGTACAAGGTGATGCTGAGCTAGTTGTAAATCAGGTCAAAAGGATTTACCAAGTGAAAAATGAAAGGCTCAGGCACTACCGCAACGCAGTATGGGACAGCATCGAGGAATTTGATGCCTTTTCGATAGGGGCAATTCCAAGAGCTCAAAATGACATGGCCGATTCATCAGCCGCTTCAAAGATCTCTCATGCTCCCACACCCGGGTTTGAAAACGAACAAATACACCATTGAAGTGGTTTTCCACCCGAGCGTGCCAGACAACTCTCAGCATTGGCAGGTATTCAACGATGATAATCACCTCATTGCCTTTCTAGAAAAATCAGAAAATTTTGACGAGTTGTATTTTGAAGGATCCACTTCTACATGCCGTGAATCAATCAACGGTCAAAACCATGAATCAGAGGAGAAAGACGGCATATGTCAGCTCAAAGGAAATAAAATTCCGAAGGGCCTGGTTTCTCTGGAGCGCCTGTTTGACAGGCATGACCGTTTTGTGAAAAAGAAGAGGCGAGATGGTCCTGACTCATCCCCAGAGACAGAACCAGTCAATATAGGTTCTGAGGCACACCCGCAATTTGTAAACATTGGCAAATGTTGCACACCTGAAGAGAAGCGGAAATTTGTCAAGTTGCTGAAGAAATATATGGATGTGTTGGCATGGTCCTATGCCGATCTAAAGTCCTTCAAGCCAAAGGACGTTCAGCATGACATACCACTGAAAGAAGATGTCAAAGCCTTTCGCCAGAAGCAAAGGCATTATAATCCTAAGATCTCGGGTACCATCCAGGCCGAAATTCAGAAGATGCTGGATGCGAGAATCATCTTCCCTATCCATCACAGTACTTGGGTAGCAAATATTGTGCCAGTGCGCAAGAAAAACGGCGAGATACGCATATGCGTAGACTTCCGAAACTTGAATCAAGCTTCGCTGAAAGACAACTACCCTCTTCCGATAATGGATCAAGTTCTGCAAGCAGTAACTGGATCAGAGATGTTGTCCATGCTTGACGGTTTTTCAGGCTACAATCAGATTGAAGTCTCGCCTGAAGATCAATTCAAAACAGCATTCACTACTCCCTGGGGTACATTTTCCTACAGCAGGATGCCTTTTGGCCTAACTAATGCAGGTGCTACTTTTCAACGGGCCATGGACTTTGCATTTAAAGGTATGATGGGAAAATTCATTGTAGTTTATCTAGATGACTTGACCATGTTCTCTAAACAACGAAGTGATCATTGTGATCACTTGGAGCAAGTATTGGCCAGGTGCCGAGAACATGGAATTTCCCTAAATCCCAAAAAGTCCGTTTTTGGAGTCACGGAAGGGAAGTTGCTAGGGCATGTGGTTAGCAAAGAAGGAACGAAGATAGATATTGAAAGGGTTAAGGCTATTCAGAGCCTTACTCTGCCTACAAGCAAGACTGGTGTTCATTCTTTCTTCGGAAAGGTGAACTTTCTTAGGCGTTTTGTTCCTGACTTTGCCGAAAAGACTCGCCACATACTGAACATGATGAAAGGATCACCCACTTTCAGATGGAGTGAAGAAGGGAAAAGGTCATTTGAAGAAATAAAAGCTTCTGTTGCTCATGCACCAGTCCTGGTATGTCCCGACTTCTCCAAGGACTTCATCATGTATAGCTACGCATCGGAACATACTGTGTCTGCAATCTTAATGCAAAAGAATTCGAAGACATTGAATCCCCGATTGCATTCATGAGTTCTCCCCTCAAGCCTCACGAGTTGAAGATGACTCAATTGGAAAAGCATGCCTTTGCCGTTGTCAAAGCAGTGAAGAATTTCAGGTATTACATTCTAAACTCGCATACGGTGGTGCTGGTCCCTGACACGGCGGTGAAATCAATTCTAACTCAGCAGGAGTTAGGAAGTTTGAGAGGGAATTGGATCGCAAAGGTCCAGGAATATGACCTGGATATTAAACCAACCAAGCTGGTAAGGGGCAAGGGCCTGTGTCAGCTAATGGCTGAAAACAAAGATTCAGAAAATCCTAAAGGAAAAGAGGACTGTACCGACAAAGAGCAAAGCCCCTAGAGGAACCTGATTCTCTGCCTCTAGTTTTATTTGTTGCAACTAGTGATGAGTGGTACTCCGACATCGCTTTCTTCCTTACCTACGGCGAATGCCCAATGCACCTAACCCTAAAGGAGAAGTGCACTATAAAGCTCAGGGCAGCTAAATATGTCATCTGGGATGACGGTTTATATAAGCGCGGGATAGACGGTGTCTTCCTGCGATGTGTTGACAAGCCCCAGCAAGTAAAACTACTGGAAAGTTTTCACAATTCAGCCTGTGGAGGCCATTTTTCTTCTTCCGTGACAGCACACAAGATCATTCGAGCCAGGTACTATTGGCCGACGCTCTTTCAAGATGCGGCTACCTGGGTGGCAAAGTGTGAACCCTGTCAACAATTCGTCGGCAAGCCCAAGTTGGCTGCCCTTCCCCTAAGGCCGGTCATTATCAATGAACCATTCAGGAAATGGGGAATTGATTTTATTGGCGCACTCAATCCTCAATCGAGTGCCAGACATAGCTATGTCCTTACAGCAACGGATTACTTCACTAAGTGGGTGGAAGCCATACCCGTCAAGCATGCCACTTCTGAGGTGGTTTGCAGTTTTATCAAAGAGAATATCATTGTCAGGTTCGGCGTTCCAAACAAAATCGTTGCTGATAATGCTTCTAACTTCTCCTCGCGGGAAGTTATTAGTTTTTGCTATGAATATGGGATAACTTTAGCGCATGCCTCGGATTATTACCCTCAGGGAAATGGTCAGGCGGAATCCAGTAATAAGAACTTGGTGACCATCATACGGAAATTAGTAGATGAGAACCAGCGGATGTGGCACAAGTCTTTATACGATGCTTTGTGGGCGGACCGCATTACTCCCAAGAGATCTCTCGGCATGTCACCTTTTCAAGTGTTATATGGCACTGATGCCGAACTTCCCATTTCTGCTGAACTTCCTGCTCTACGCTTGGCACGAGTAATCGAAGATGAAACTTTCCAGAATTCTCTAGAAAAGAGAATCATGTATCTTGCGGAACTTGAAGAAAAGAGAGTAAGAGTGGTCGACAGGATCACTGAACATCAGAATCAAGTAAAGAGGCTTTTTGATAAGAAAGCCAAGTAGAGAAATTTTCAAGTGGGAGACCTTGTCCTCTTGTGGGACAAGCGAAGAGAGCCAAGGGGCATGCATGGAAAATTTGATTCCCTGTGGAGAGGGCCCTTCAAAATCAAGCAACTCAATGGAGAGAATAGTTTCTATCTCTCATATCTGGATGGAGCTGAACTCCCGCTTCCCTATAGCGGGCAACATCTCAAGATCTTCAGGAAGTAGAGCTTGCTCTCTTCTTTGTACAGTTTATTTTTTTAGTTGTGTGTTTGCTTTCGTCGTGTGTTTGCTTTCGGTTGGTTGTGTGTTTCCTTTGTCTTCCCTCCGGTCCCCCTTGTTTTTGACTCCGTACCCAATGGATAGGCACATGAAATCTGGGATTCTCTACCCCCGAGTTCGCTCAGGGATAGTCCCCAGAAAGAGCCAGCTGTTATCCCGTAAAATTGACAAGGGCAATTTTACCGATAACCATACCGAAAATTTTGTTTCGATCCCTCGTTAGGGATCCTTCGCGTTCGAAATGTTGTAAAATCCCTTCCCGGGAAATCTAGTTTTCGAACTTAGTCTTTTTTGAGCCTTTTTGGTAGGCGCATGGATTTTCCTTGCAACACAAAGTTTTGGTGCGCCACTTAAAAACCTTTCGCGCATGGTTTTCCATGTTAGCAAGTCTTTCGGTGCGCCAAAGGATGTTGAGTCTCTTTGCGTGCGCAAGGCGCATGCCCTGGATGCAATGCATCAAATGGAGAAAGTTGTTCTCGCCATGACTCGTGGTTGCTCACTCCTTCCTTACCTTGAGATCACCGATGACACTATCTGGATTTTCAAGGAGATAGCTTCTCAAGGACGGGGCCGAGAGGTCACATTCGACACCGAATCTATCAACAACCTCTTGGCAGTAGGGACTTCATCGGGTTCCTTATCAAAAGGGAAAGATTATTCCAAACTCCCGGAAAAGCTCATAGGCGAGCGGGAGACTTGCGAAGCAATCGGTGAAGCGGCACAAGGATCCATCACGGGATCAATTTGGACCAATGATTAGCAACTTTTTGGAATACCACGCTCAGTTCCACATATCATCTCTGAGCACACGAAGCATCGAAATGAGCAACCCCTTTTCTTGCAGGATGATGATGATGAGTAGCTTCTTCTTCTTCTTCTTCTTCTTCTTCTTCTTCTCTCTATTCTCCGACTTTCTTTTTGAAATGTCTAAAATGTGTTGATACAAATGATGACATCATCCATGTTGCATCATGGGATGATGTCATCCACCAAGTTGTCAAAGTCAACATGACTTTTAGATATTTTGTAAATAAGTGGTTGGCTCCATTTTGCCTTCTCTCTCCCTCATCTTCTATAAATATGGGAATACTTGTTGTATTCAGGGTGAACATCTTTTAGATAGAAATAGAAGTGAGGAGAGAAAGACTTTGAGCTTTCTTGTAACAGAAGAGAACAGTAATACAATTATTCAGACTTTGTGCTCAATAGCTGTGTTATACATTAGATCTTTCTTACGTTAGATCGTATGTGTTTAACTGTTGGATTCATATCTACTTTTCCGTCATTTGTTTATCAAGATTGCTTTGTTTATTTATGCAAGTAGGTTTGGCTCTATTTACTACCAAACTAAAAACATAAATCTTTTAACCTTTCTGCTTTGGAATTCATTTCTTTTCTCCCTTCGGATCTGTTCTTTCTCTTCTCCCTCTTTCATTCCTTTCTTTTCGCAGCCTCTAGAACACTCTACTCGGGATGAGATCCCAACCCTGGAAGGCGAGAATCTGTGAGACTTGCATACAGTTCCCTGCTTAGTAGAAATAGCAATAAACCGAGTTTCACTTTGACGTCTCAAAGAGGGGCTAAGCCACGCACACTTTGTTGGCTCGTCTATCCATAGATCTGTCCACGCGACAGATTTTCGGACCAACAAGACAGAAGGTTATTGAAAATTTCTTAGGAGTTTGCCTATGAAATTTGATCATTTAGTTGTTGCTATTGAAGAAACTAAGGATCTGAGTCAATTTTCTATTGATGAGTTGCATGCATCACTAATCAATCATGAACAAAGGATGAATAGATCACATGCAAGTGTAGATCAAGATTTTACATCTCAGACATCAAGTAGTCATGGAAAAAGAAGAGGCAATTTCAGCCCAAGAGGCAGAGGAAGAAGTCCATCTAGAGGACGTGGCAACGGTTCATCAAGCTCAGGTGGAAGAGGACAATCAAGAACAAAGTTATGGTCAGAGACAAGATAAGTCTCATGTTTAGTGCCATTATTGCAAAAAGTATGGGCACTATGCTTATGATTGCAAGAAAAAGCAATATGATCAGGAGAGGAAAAATCAAAATCAGGTTGGAAGTTCTATTTCTAAACATATGTTTATTGCATGCACAAGGATTTCCTAAAGAAATACCTTCTTTATCCCCTATTGAATGTAATTTGTCAAAAGAGAGTCCATGTGATGTATGGTATTTGGATTCAGTTGTTTTCAAATGACATGTAATCTAGATTTGTTTTCTAGTTTGGATGATCCATTAAGAGTGATTTAACTCTTGGAAATAACAACATTGTGTCTATAAAAGGAAAAGACATGGTTAGTATTCTAACAAGACATGGGAGGGTAAACAAGTATGCAAGATGTTTACTATGTTAAGTTTGAAACATAATATTATGTGTATTGGACAACTAGTATAGAAAGGATACCGAGTCTATATGGAAGACAATGAGTGTGTGATTGTGGACAAATCTCCTAGCACTTAGTTGATTGCAAAAGTGAAGATGAGCAGCAATAGGATGTTTTCATTGATTTTAAAACCTAGAAAAAAGAAGAAATCAGATCTATTTGCAGTAAAATCAACAACTTAGTTTGCAACAAAGTCCTGCGCTAAGCCAAATTAGTCTTTTGTTAAGTCCTGCGCTCAAATAGATGAGTCTGCGCTAATGCAAAAGAGTCGGTGCTATATTCATGTGCCAATACGAGTCTGCTTGCAAGTGATTCTTGCGTAAATATAGTTGAGTCCTGTGTTGAAGGAACACAATCAGCTTTTCATTTAGTCATGAAGGATGAATCATGGCTTTGGCATCTAAGGTATGGACATTTGAATTTTGGAGGTTTGAATTTATTACATAGAAAAAATATGGTTAAAGGTTTGCCATTGATTCAAAAAACCGTAAAGGGTATGTGAAGGTTGTATTTTGGGGAAGCAACATAGAGATTCATTCCTAGTTGGCAAAACAACAAGAGCAAGTGCACCACTTGAGATTGTACACTCATATTTATGTGGACCTATGCAGACAACTTCTATTAGAGGTTGTATTTATTTTATGACATTCATTGATAATTACAAGGAAGACATTGGTTTTTTTTTAGAAATAAATCGATGCCTTTGATACATTTCAGCGATTTAAGGCATTAGTGGAGAAGAAAAGTGGATACTACATCAAAGTTCTCATAATGGACAGAGGAGGTGAGTATGTTTCTAATGAGTTTATGAATTTTTGTAGATATCATGGTATACACAAGTAGTTTACTACTAGGTATACACCATAAAATAGTGGTGTGGCAGAGAGGAAAAATAGAACCATCATGGAGATGGCGAGAAGCATGTTGAAGGCAAAACATCTTCCAAATGATTATTGGGTAGAAGTAGTAGAACTTCTGTTTATATTTTGAACAGGTGTCCAATGAAACTTGTTAGGAACATGGTTCCTCAACAAGCATGGACTAACAAGAAACAAAATTGTTTCACATTTCGAGTTTTTAGTTGTGTAGCGTATGCACATGTACCGATGAGCTAAGGAAGAAGTTAGACAATAAAGGAGAAAAGTGTATTTTTGTTCAAAGTATTCGAGAGAATACAAAGCATACAAATTATACAATCCAGTCACTAGAAATGTTGTGATCAGCAGGATGTACAGTTTATTGAGAATGAAGCATGGGATGGAAGTATAGAGAAAACAATGAGTATAGCAACAACTATTTTGCATGATGATATGACAGATGAAACTTTAGAGCAGCAAGGTACTATATCTACAAATCTTGGACATGCACCACAAGTTTAGCACAAGCTACACCTCCATCTAGGAGATCACCAAGATTTCAGCCATCTTCAGCCATGCAAGAGACACCACAGAGAACACTAGAAGCTACTCCATCACCACAAAGCAGTCCTACATCGAATAGTCCTGTGCAATGAAAACAAGAAGTCTAAGTGAGATTTATAATGTTGATACAACTAATTCATTTTCAGTTTTTGCATTATTTTCTCAAGTTATAGATCCAATATATTATGAAGAGGCTATAAAGAATGAAGTTTGGGAAAAAGCCATGGATGATGAGATCGATGCTATAGAGAAGAATCAGACATGGGAGCTGATGGATCTTCCAAAAGGAAAGGACGTGATAGGAGTCAAGTGGGTCTACAAGACAAAATACAATGCTGAAGGAAAAGTACATAACACAAAGTAAGGCTGGGTGGTTGCGAGAGGTTTTACACAAGCAATATGGAGTTGACTACAACGAAACATTTGCACCAATAAGCACGTTTGGACACGGTAAGAATGGTTTTAAAATTGCAGCTCAAAAAAATGGCCTATTAATCAGATGGATGTTAAATCAGCATTCTTAAATGGATTCTTGAAGATGAAGTTTATGTAAATCAGCTAGGAAGGTTATGAGATTAAGGTCATGAAGGAAAAGTATACAGATTGAAGAAAACGCTCTATAGTATCAAGCAAGCACCTAGAGCCTTGTACAATAGAATAGATTCTTATTTGATTGAGAATGGTTTCAGTAGGAGCAGCAAAGTGAGCCTACCTTATACACCAAGATAAATGAGCAAAGTAAAATTTTAATTTTCTATTTATAAGTAAATGATTTGATCATTACTATAAATCTATCTACATAGTCATTCAAATCAGCCATGAAGGAGTTTGATATGACAGATCTTGGTCTTATGCATTATTTTGGGTATTGAAGTTCAAAACAATCGAAGGTGAAGTTTTTATCTCACAAGTAAATTATGCAAGTGATGTTTTGAAAAGGTTTACCATTTTGAATGTGTAAGCCAGTGCCAACACCAATTGCAATAGGTTTGAAGTTGAGCAACGAGGATGAAAGATCATTTTGGATCCAACATTTTTAAAAGTTGGTTTGAAGTCTTATGAATTTGATGACCACAAGGCCTGATATCATGTATGGTGTGAGCCTCATATCAAGGTTCATGGAATCTCTAAAAGATTCACATTGGCGAGCTAGAAAAAGAATTTTGATGTATGTACGAGGAACAAGGAATCATGGAATTCTTTATTCAAGTTCAGATGAGTTCAAATTCATTGGTTATATAGATAGTGATAGTGCTGGAAGTATAGATGATCGGAAAAGCACATCCGGCTATACTTTTCACATTGGAACATGAGTGGTTTCATGGGAATCAAAGAATCAACCCATTATCATGTTATATTCAATGAAAAGAAGAGTATGTATGCAGAATAACAAGAGCAGTATGTCAAGTTATTTGGGTGAGAAGAGTGTTGATATATTTACAACAAAAACAAGAGGAAGCTACGCATATTTTTTGTGACAACAACTCAGCCATAACATTGTCCAAAAATCATGTTTTTCATAAGAGGAGCAAGCATATTGATATGAGGTATCATTTCATCGGAGATGATAAACAAAAGGAAATTCATCTTGAATTTTACAGTCCAAAGATTAGTTTGTAGACATTTTACAAAGGCTTTGGCAAAATATGTTTTTGAATATTTAAGAGGTTGTTTGGGAGTTTGTGATCCGCGTGCATGGCAAATCTGAAAAAGAAAATGAAACTCCAAAAGAGTGAAAGTTACTGTTTGAAATTAAGGGGAGTGTTTGAAATATGCACACACCATGCATTGCTAATTCCCAACGTAGTTATTTTAGAAGGATTAAAAATAGATTTAATTTTCTTTAGTTTAGCATGAGTCTTGCTCTAGTTAAATTTCAATTATTAGAATTAGATTTAATTCAAATAATAAATTTGTTTTAGTTTGACAACATGCAATTATTTTAAAGCGAGAGTTTAAATTTAGAATGCTCATTGAAGAGATATTAGTGGGTGAGTTATTTTATTTAAATAACAACAATTGTAATTGCTTTGTATGCACACACAAAAGTGTGAAATATACACATGCAGAATTAGAGAAGTGTTGCACACACAAACTTCATTGTAATTTGAGTCGAAGCTCTGAGTATGAGTTAATTAATGGAGATTACGCACATAATGAGTGTTGGTTTAAATATTCTTCTATTTATGCAAGTTATTTAATTGTTCTGTTTATTTATTTTATGCTATTTATTGTATAAGACCACAAATTTTCTATTAAATACAAATTCATGAAACCGTTGATGTGGACACGTATTTATTTTTACTTGACTCCAAGAGAGCATTTTTACAGGATATGTGTTGTTGATGTGGATTGCTAGAGAAAGAAATTGAAATTTAGTTTTTTCAATCGGGAGAAAAGACAAGGTCATTATTTATCTTCTAAGACTCGGTTATTTATCATTATTCTAAGTATATGAAAAATAATAACTTCATGAACTGATTGATTTGTAAAATGTAGATATTCTGAAAAAAACGTTGGTCAAAGGTAAGGATGACTAGTGATAGGGTTTGCATTTAGAGAGGGGATTAAGATTTAGGCAAACTAGTAAAATATCCTGCCTAGGGCGCCAAATGGATTGGGGCCTGAATTTAAAAATTTCTTCTTTTGTTGGTTAATTTTAGAACTTAACATTAAAATAATTTATACTGAAAAATTAAAATTTATCAACCCATTTATAGATATTTTTGTATAGTAACATAAATTTCACGATACACATAAAACGTTTTGTAATATTTTTGCAAGTAAAAGAAAATATCACATATTTATAAGCACATAAATTGGTATTGTTACTCATTCTCTAATGTAGGTCCGGATTATGTAGGTGTGTAATTTGTTCTAGAAATAGGTTGAAGTATTTTTCATATTGTTGGTGTATCTAGTAGAGGTGAGTATAATTAAAGGAAAAATAGATTTAATTTTTACTCATAATTTTTTGGGAAAATTTTCTATTATTTGGCTATGGAGGAATCCGTAGGCATAGTCCAAATGCAACTCTCTACAAAACCATGGGATCTACATAAATGTTTTAGTTTCTTTGCAAAAAAATGGTGCTTTGTTTGAGGATAGAGTTCTTGTCACCTACTTGATATGGCTAAATAAGACTTTTAAGAAGAATTGTATAAAATACTTGTATTTTTGCATTCAAAGAGCATCTCCTACGATTATTGTTTTCCATCCACAAAATATTTTTCATCCTTCCGTGATAATTTAATAATATTTTATTATTATTATTTTATTATGACCACGATGTAAATTTAAAAATACAAAAATATAGACAAATTTTATTTATTTACTTTATGGAAAAAATATTAGATAATTTTTGAGGAGGGTGCATAACTCAAACTATTGCCAGGGCACTCCTAAATTTTAATTCAGCCCTGCATTTGCAATTGTTTGTAAGGAAATATAGCGTGAATGTGAAGTAGTCATATCTTGGTAAAGGTGGAGTAGTGTGATCGCGTAACTAATTATGCAATAACTCTATTGTGTTTTGCATTAAAACATTGATTCCTTGATGGCATGGAGGAGTTATTGGCATATCCAAGATCAAAGGTGTTGCGAGTTCATGAAATGTTCTATAAATTCCGGTCGAACTCAAGCAAGTGAAAATATCCGATAACTTGAGGAAAAGTAAAAATGTAGATTTCTAAATATGTTATCAACAATGGTTACCAAATGACCACCAACAAATATTTCTACCACCATTGCCAACCAAATGTTTCACAATAGGAGACACGTCTTTGCATATTGTGTAGTGCCCACTTCCCTTCGACACCATTTTGTTTTGTTGTTTTAGGTGATTACTTCACTTATGAATTTATTATGGCTCCTTGATTTAGCATGCTAGTAGATATCATAGACATTGGATGTTATTGATTTGATCTTTATATGATGCATATGGTTTCATACATTTTGGTAGATGTTTGTCATCAATGTTAATCATTTGATGACGATATTTGTATACTTTTGACAGGGTTATTTATCTTAATTATGACATGTGATATGTTTAATCATATTGAGTAGAACTTGATAATTTGACTAATGTGATGATCGTTTTGACATAAATGAAATGTGGAATAGAAATGTGCTAGAAAGTGTAAGTGATATCGTACTTGCATAGATGATAGTAAATCATGTGTCGTTTATTTTAGATTATATTGTATATTTGGCATGAATGTTTTTATGCGGCCAACAGGCCGAAGGAGGTATTCTTTGTTCTATAGGTATATTATATTCACAACAATATTGGGGAGTGGAGACCAACCACATCGGAATTCGAGAAGAATCCAGCTAAGGTCACCATGGCAACAAGTAATTGTGTGTGTGTTAGAATTATTTGGTTAGGGGAAAATTGTGACTTAGGGGTCATGTGTTGTTTTGTTTTAATTTTCTTTTTCTATTATGTTAGTATGTGTTTTCTTTTAGTAAGTGAAATTTTACTTGGTTATTATTTAGATTTTGGATTGGTGATTACCCCTTTGTTAGCCATGGGTTGTAGTGTCTTATTTAAGCTAATTTGAAATTGTCCTAAAATAATTAAGGGATATGACCAAAAGAGAGTTCATTTATTAGGCTTGATTTACTTGGGATTTTGTGTGGATTGATGTGCGTTTGAGTTTTGAGTGTAGCACACACTACCCCACATGGGAAACTCGAATTTGGCCTTACAGCCAAATTTCAAAAAGCTTGTGGGATAAGTCAAACATGTCCCACACCTCTTAAACCCCATGCCAACCCTACCATGGGTTGGAAGGCCAAATTTAGGGTCTTTTAGGTGTTTTGGGGGATCAAAGGGTGCAAAAAAAAATATTAATTGCACTTTCTTTCAAAATTTAATTTTTTTCCTTTGGGGGAGTGGGCTTAGATGGAGTGTGTAAGGTGCTTGCCTTTCTTTCAACCACTTATTAATGGTGCATTGGAATATGAAGTTGACCAAATGATGTGGAGGAGGGAAAAGGAGGTGGCATCCTACTTGGAGCCACATCATCCCTCCCTCTCCTTTCTCTATTTATTTGATCCTCTTGTTTGTTTTGGGAGTTGGAAGTTTCATTTTTAGTCTTTTGTATTTTGAGAGGAGAGGATTTTGAAGGAGTTGTGGATTTTGGAGCTTGTTGATACTTGTGGGAATTTGTTTGGAGCTTGTGGATGCTTGCTTGACCTTTAGAGGGATTGGAGACTTCATACTTGGAACAAGCTCTACCATGGAAAGGTAGGAAGCTTCACCTTTGTTTGTATTATGTTTTCTTCTTTTGTTATATGAATGAGTACATATGTTGTGTTGAATTTTGTTGTTGCAATGCTTGTTGGGAATGGGTAGAATGCCTAAGTTGGGAGTGGGAGGAGACTATGGGGTGTTTAATTGAGGGAGGCATAAGAGATCATTTTCTTGAGGAGGAGTTTGGGTTGGGTGCCCACCTAGTATGAGAAATGCTTGCAATTCCTTATTGTTCTTAATGTGGTGGAGCCATAAGAGTTGAGGAGGCATAAGAGTGAATGGAGGGATAAGGGTTACTTGAGGGAGGCATAAGAGTTGTTAGGGGTATTTTGTTTTGCATTGGAGGCTTTTAGGTGGCACCCATTCCCATTGGGAGGCATAAGTGGCCTCCCCATAGGTCTTACTGTTATGGATTTCTTGATAAGCCTTGTGACCTTGTTGTTTTGATGGTTTCCCTCTTGTTGAGTTGTTGATTCTTTTGTTTTGAAGGATTATGGAATGCATGTGAAATGTTATGTTTAGTTATGTGGAAGCTAGTAGTTGCCATGAGTTGGATTTTCTCCCATTGTGATGTGGTTGGGGCTCGGGGGCTAATGGAGAGGATGGCTTCTCTTCTCCATTGGGTATCTTGGCTGGGAGGAGAGTTTTTCCTCTCCCTTACTTTGTTGTGAATCAATCAAACTATTGGAGGAGCTACCTTGTTGATGTTTGAAGCATTGGAGCCTTGTTGATGACAATGTGAAACCACCTTGTATTTTTACCCACCTTGAGTGGAGGAAAAATGTAATATTGCTTTGTATTTTAGTTTCCATTATTGTAAATTTGTTCCCACATTAAGTGGAAAATGTTGTAACAAGATGTTGAAAGAAAATTGTATTGAACTTCATTAGTAAGGTTGCAATGTGGATGGAATTAAAAATTGAAAGAAAGACAATCTATTTACTCTCCTTTAACTTGGCTTGGAACCTCACATGAGTGTGTTGATCTTGTTGACATGTTAGTAGTTCTTGCCTTAAAACTTAATGAAATATTGATGGACACTTTTGTGGAATGTTAGGAAATTTACAAAAATATACATATTAGATTTCATTTTGTTGCTTAAAAGAGATGTATTGAAAAGTGAGAATATTAGTGCATATTCTCTTCTTGTATTGTGGATGGAAAGACTTAAGTTTTAAATAGTTTCCAATATGCCAATAAAGTAAATTATGTCCTAGCTCTATTATGTTTATCTTCATTTAAGAATTCATTGTAAAATTATTTGCAAATTAGTAAGGGAAAGGAAATCAAATCTACTTGAAATCCCATACAAATGCCCCTATTAAAATATGTAGAAAGAGATTTTAATGTAAAAGTTCCAAGCTTATTTAGTTCATTACCCACATTTCGGTAATAAGGAAACTAATATTCTAAATATTATTCATATTTAAGTGTTATTAAAACTAATGGATTTACTATTATTAAATTCTATTTATAACAATATACTATTAGTATTCCCTTTATATTAACAAAGAATATTATTATAAACTTCAGCCAAGACATAATATTAATTAAATATAAGCAAAGGAACCTGCGTATGTATTAGTGTTTACTGGCGCTTCCCAAGGTCTTAAAAGTTCATACCAATGCCAAACAAACAGTGCTAGGATACATATAAAATCCTACATACATGTAATATAAAATAATTTAGATGATGATACATCTCTGTATAATCATCGTGTATTAAGACTGTAATAAAATACACGCAAAAATGCTCATATAATTTGCAAGCAGCCTGTGCTTCAAGAATTTTCTGATGTGAAATGGACCCACCTCTACCCTGAAACGTTCTCACTAATTTGCAAAGCAAACTACTTCATGAATATTCTGATATGGAACAGATCCGCCTATATGGAGTTTCTCCCCCACGAGCTCCACCTTAAAACTGGTAAGATCGCTATAGAAAATCGTTGTAATAAGCTTCTTTTGTTCTCCTTATGACACTCTCACTGTCCCTTAATCGATTTTGATAAAAATATCTTGGCGGCGTATCCCGAATTCGAAGATGCATTCAATACTGAGCGAGAGATAACACCGTAGTTGGACAACCCGCTTGTCTTAAGATTTCAAAAACAAAAGAAAGGGGCTTGTTCTACTGCGACACGCGATTTGTCTCCCTGTGCAGCCGCGGCCATGGATCCGATAAGAACACACCTCGCAGCACCAATCACAGTGGAGGTAACCCGCCCCCTCACCTGTAGCTTCTTCTTCTCCCTCCTTCTTGCTCGGGAGGTCGGGGTGAGTAAAAGCAGTTTTCACGCCTTCCTGCAGTGCTCGTAGCTTCATATCAAACCACCATTTTTTTCTAACCTACGCGGCCGGGCCGAATGAAACCGTAAGGCACCAAACAAGTGGGCAGGGAGAGAAGATTTCTTTTTGCAATAAATGGGGAAAAAGTTTGCGGCGAGGTTGGTATAACTTGCATGCAAGGAGAGGAGGTTTAGTGTTATGGCAGGTGGCCATTAAAGCCACCCACCCCAATCTTGTCTTTCAAACCTAAATTTGAATGAATACAATAGTAAAACCATGTTCACATTCTTAGTACCTAAAAATATGGATTTGGAAACTTTTTGATTAATTAGGAAATATGTATTTTAGCTAAACTTATATTATATAAATCTAGTTGATTAAATATACTTTTGAAATTTTATATTCCTTAAAAATAACACGATTTATACGATAAAATATTAAACTTTATGCTTGTGCATATAATGAGTAGTATATATATCTCATTTTGAGATTTTAAATGTATATATAGTATTTATGTATTCTAAATAAAGACTAAACCTCAAATGTAAAATATAAAACTATTTGATGCCTGTCAAGCGCATGTACTAATACAATATCTTGAAAGAATTTATTTGCAAACGGGCCATCATATAAGAATATAGAACAATTGTATTATGACGAGACATAAGATATGACGCTAAAGACGTTTAGCAAACCTTTCTCTAATGAATGCATGACATGAATCATGGAAACGAAGTTAAATATATATATATATTTTTAAATTTAGTCGAGAATTTCGGGTTGTACGCGTTTTGGAAGCAGGTTCTTGGCGCGTCTTCGTCGTCATTTTCGTGGCATCACATTTTGGTATCGAGTGGGGTTCAAAGCTTGGACCCTTGGGCACACGTAGAAAACACGAAACGTGAACATTTAATCTAGTGCAGAGTTGATTTTTTTAATATATAAAACCACAATGTTGATAATTATAGGAAATAAAGACAAATTTAGAAAAAGCGGCACAAGACCTAGAACAATGAACTAACTCTCGCCTTGATCTGTGTAGGAGGCGCGGATTGGGTGAGGGGTCTCTTCATATAGACCTAGATATACCACCGCCAGAGCAGGCCGTAGCAGCCATTCTACCTCAGATCTTACAGACACTCCAGGATGTCAATGCCGCTATACGCGGAGAGCCCTTAGGAGGACGATTTGCCAGACATAGTTTGGAGCCATCAGTAGATGCCCGAGGCATCCCTCGACATGGGCGAGGAGCACGGGGTAGAGAACTTCCGTGCGGAGTCGGCTAGGGCAGAGTCACCACAGAGAGGACATGGGGACAGGATCTCAGGACATAGGGACAGGTCTCGAGCCCTAGATAGAGGGAGGAGCATGCAGATAGACCTAGGATTCGTCATACATCAATTACGAGACCATATCGGGGAGATCCTGAAGCTGCGACCATCTCACTATTCGGGTGATACAGCGGTTTTCAGGCGAGAGGCCTCTGGTTGGTGAGCTTGAGAAGATGCTTCAAGCTCTGCCCTTGTACTAGCAACATGAAAGCTCGTGTTGCAATCCATCTTTTGAAGGATGGAGCAGGAGTCTGGTGGAGGACCGAGGAGCAGAAGCTCCATGTTGACTCGGAGACGATTACCTAGGAGCTGTTTGAGGAGCGTTTCAAGAGCAGGTATTTACCTAGGAGATTTATACAGCAGCGGATAGACAAGTTTCATGACCTCCGTCAGGCATCGATGACAGTAGCTGAGTATGAGAGTCGATTTCTGGACCTACTCCAGTACATTGACTATATGCAGGATGAGCAGGTACGGATTCACAGGTTCATCCGGGGCCTAAACTTGGATTTAGGTGGCGCAGTGCGCATTCACTACCCACAGACATTAGCAGAGGCCGTGGAGAAGGCCTATATTGTAGAGGAGACACGGGGAAGACACAGCAGGCTAGAGACAGAGTTCGGAGCCATATCCAGCAGATGCAGGATGGTAGGTCGAAGGGGTTAGTTCCTCCTCCATGGGGTGGCGGAGTTCGGGAAAGCTTCATTCGAGCCACCACAAAGAGTGGCAGTAAAACACGCCCACCTTACCGACCTCCTCAGAGATTTGATGCAGAGAGGACAGAGTATGGGGCCTCCTCCTAGGGGTCCCATCAGGACATAGGGTGCGCCGAGAGCTCGGTCGCCGGTAGGAGCTCGTCGGCGAGACCTCAAAGATCCATAACCAGATCATCATGGGATCTGTATCTCGATCATCTAGGGTACCAATTTGGAGCCGCTTCCCACCTGGAGGGGACCAGAAGCTGTTATGGTTGTGGTGTTGTGGGACATCATTGGAGAGATTGCCCATAGAACCCTAACAAGGGTAAGACGCAGAGCTCGAGCTCTTGTTGGAGATATGACACGGAGTCATCGGATCTACGCAATGTCAAGAACCGCCAGCCGAGCATCGAGTACTGTGATTGAGACGACAGGTAGTATTGGTGGTATTTCTACCTCTATATTATTTGATTCTGGTTCTTTGATTCTTTTATTGCACCATCCTTAGTATAGTGTTGTAGGCTAGTGGCAGTTAGGCAAGGCCGTAGTTAGGATGTTGAGATGGCTTCTGGAGCCAAAATTTCGTAGACTCCTTAGTTAAGGAGTGTGTAGTGATTTGGGACCCTTCACCACTACTTCGATCTTCGGATCCTTCCATTAGGATCTTATGGCATCATTTTAGGCATGGATTGGTTGTTCGCTCACGAGCTAGAGTGGATTTGTTACCACAAGACTATTGTTTGCATAGATGATCTTGGAGTAGAGTCGGTGATATCGGGAGTTAGGAGGGCCGTATCCATTCGCACCATCTCCGCTATGCGGCTTAAGCGTAAAAGTGTGCAACGGGTTGTCAATTGTTTGCTATTATGGTCGGTGAAAGATCGGAGGATGAGTCAAGAGGACCTTCCTCGATGACCAACCCATCTTATCGAGTTTTTGATGTGTTCCCGGGAGCTACGGGGTTACCTCCCCACGTGAGATTGACTTCCATATAGATCTAGTTTCGGGCGCAGAGCCTATCTCACGAGCACCCTATCGGATGACTACTCCCGAGTTATGTGAGCTCAAGTTGTAGCTTGAGGACCTTCTACGGAGAAAGGCCTAATCCATCCTAGTGTATCCCCTAGGGTGCACCGGTGATCTTCGTGAAGAAGAAGGATGGATCTCTTCGATTTGTGTATTGACTACCGTCAATTTGAGTAAAGTAACGATCAAGAATCGTTAACCCCTTCCACACATTGATGATTTATTTGATCGGATGAAGGGGGCTACAATTTTCTCTAAGATAGATCTTAAGTCGTGGTACCATCACCTCAGGATTTCGAGAGACGGATATTCACAAGACATCATTCCGCACGAGATATGGCCACTACGAGTTCTGAGGTACCTTCGGTTTGACGAATGCCCCACGGTATTTATGAGTTTGATGAATGGGGTATTCAGGACCTTCCTTGATCGCTTCGTGCTCATCTTCCTTGATGACATCTCGATTTACTCACGCACACGTGAGGAGCACGAGGAGCACCTTCGCGGGTTCTTTAGTGTCTTCGCGAACAACGCATTTACTGGGAACTTGGAGAAGTGTGCATTCTTTCAGCCTGAGGTGCAGTATTTGGGCCACATCATTTCTGGGGAAGGTATCGTAGTCGATCCTTCCAAGATTCGAGCCATCATGGACTGGCTAGCACCCACTAGTGTGACCGAGGTGCATAGCTTCATGGGTCTAGCAGGGTATTACAGGAGGTTTGTTCAGGATTTTTCTCGGATTGTGCACCCCATCACTTCCCTTCAGCGGAAAGGGAAGAAGTTTGTATGGTCAGATAGATGTGAGCAGGCCTTCAATACACTAAAGGAATGCCTCATGACAGCACCTATTCTTGCAGTACCAGATCCTCAGGGTGAGTTCTACGTTTGCACATATGCTTCCTTGGCAGGACTTGGAGGTGTGTTAATGTAGGAGGGTAGAGTAGTTGCCTTTGAGTCTCGTAAACTCAAAGATTATGAGCTAAATTATCCGACCCATGACCTTGAGCTTGCAGCAGTAGTACATGCCTTAGTGCGGTGGAGACATTTTCTTCTTGGCGGAGATTTACACTGGGGATCGATCACTTGAGTCTTCGCCACCTCTTCACGCAGCCCAATCTCAACGCTCGTCAGCGGTGTTGGATGGAGTTACTCTGTGAGTATGACATGGAGATAGAGCATGTGAAAGGGAAGGAGAATGTGGTTGCAGATGCCTTGAGTAGGTAGAGACATGTGGCTATGGCCACCTCAGTGGGCACAGATTTACGAAGTAGGATCTTGCGGCAGCTTCCTCATGATAGTTTCTACCTTGCGGCCCAGAGAGAGAGATTGAGTCTCGAGACCCCTTGAGGCAGATTTGATGGATTTTCATTAGAGGCGAGATGGTCTTATCAGACACAGAGGTCGGATATATGTTCCTATAGATGGAGGCTTAAGACATGACATTTTGAGAGGCTCATCGTGCACCTTATTCAGCCCATCCCGGGGTGAAGAAGATGCACGCCACCCTAAAACGCTTGTATTTTTGGAGAGGACTTGAAGAGACGTGGCTTTGTTTGTGTCACGCTATTTAGAGTGCTGAGGGTGAAGGCCAAGCATCAGCATCTAGCTGGCCTTCTCTATCCTCACGCCATACCGGAGTGGAAGTGGGACACCATTTCCATGGACTTCATCGTTGGGTTACCTACGTCAAGATACCACCATGACGCCATCATGGTCACGGTGGATAAATTGACGAAAGTAGCTAATTTTTCTCCAAGTAAAGACCACCTATACAGCAAGTCTTTGTGGCATGAGTATATCTTGATGAGATTGTCGATTACATGGGATTCCACGGAAGATCATTTCGACCGCGACCCTTTGTACACCTCCCATTTGGACCACCATGCAAAGTATACCCTCGGGATGAGGATTAGTTTCAGCACAGCTGACTTATCACCCCGAGACAGGATGGATAGATAGAGAGGGTGAATCAGATTTTGGAGGATATGCTCGGGATGTACGTTATGGATCATCGGTCGAGATGGGAGGAGTATCTGTATTTGCTGGAGTTTGCATACAATAATAGTTTCGAGTTCGATTGGCATGCCCCCTTTCCAAGCTTTGTATGGTAGAGAGTGCGGGACACCTCTTAGTGGGACAGGATTAAGGACAGGGGGTTTCCCTTGGGCTAGCATTATTACGAGGATATGGAGCAGAAGTTACCTTGATCGAGACAGGGATTGCGGGAGGCGCGAGGATAGACGAGAGAAAAAGTATGCAAACCAAAGCATAGGACGGATCGCAGATTTTGAGGTAGGCACGAAGGTGTTTCTTCGTGTCGACCGCATAAGAGCCCTATCCATTAAGGAAAAGGTTCTAAGCTTGCTCCTAGGTTTGTGGGTCCCTTTGAGTTTTGGAGTGCCTCGGTCCCTTGGCCTATCGTCTAGCATTGCCACCTAGCTTATCTCGCGTGCATGATGTGTTTCGCGTTTCTATGCTTAGGAGATATATTTCGATCCTTCTCATGTGCTAGATTGGACCGCATTGCATGTGCGAGGATCGGGCAGGTGTGATGGTGGAGCCCGTACGCATTATAGAGCGCGGGACCACGGGCCTTCACGGAAGAGAGAATGATCGGAGTTCGGGTCCAATGGGACAGGTATGATGAGACTGCAGCTACTTGGGAGGACGCTACTTTGCTACGAGGACAGTTTCCACACCTTTTCCAGTGACTTCCAAGAGGAAGTCGAGTCTAAGGGGAGGGGAATGTAGTGCCCACTTCCCTTCGACACCATTTTTTTTTGTTGTTTTGAGACTGATTACTTCACTTATGAATTTATTATGGCTCCTTGATTTAGCATGCTAGTAGATATCATAGACATTGGACTGTTATTGATTTGATCTTTATATGATGCATATGGTTTCTTGGTAGACATTTGATGACGATATTTGTATACTTTTGATGTGGTTATTTATCTTAATTATGACATGTGATATGTTTAATCATATTGAGTAGAACTTGATAATTTGACTAATGTGATGATCGTTTTGACATAAATGAAATGTGGAATAGAAATGTGCTAGAAAGTGTAAGTGATATCGTACTTGCATAGATGATAGTAAATCATGTGTCGTTTATTTTAGATTATATTGTATATTTGGCATGAATGTTTTATCGGCCAACAGCCAAGCCAAGGAGGTATTCTTTGTTCCGTAGGTATATTATATTCACAACAATATTGGGGAGTGGAGACCAACCACATCGGAATTCGAGAAGAATCCAGCTAAGGTCACCATGGCAACAAGTAATTGTGTGTGTGTTAGAATTATTTGGTTAGGGGAAAATTGTGACCTAGGGGTCATGTGTTGTTTTGTTTTAATTTTCTTTTCTATTATGTTAGTATGTGTTTTCTTTTAGTAAGTGAAATTTTACTTGGTTATTATTTAGATTTTTGGATTGGTGATTACCCCTTTGTTAGCCATGGGTTGTAGTGTCTTATTTAAGCTAATTTGAAATTGTCCTAAAATAATTAAGGGATATGACCAAAAGAGAGTTCATTTATTAGGCTTGATTTACTTGGGATTTTGTGTGGATTGATGTGTGTTTGAGTTTTGAGTGTAGCACACTCTACCCCACATGGGAAACTCGAATTTGGCCTTACAGGCCAAATTTCAAAGCTTGTGGGACAAGTCAAACTTGTCCCACACCTCTTAAAACCCCATGCCAACCCTACCTATGGGTTGGAAGGCCAAATTTAGGGTCTTTTAGGTGTTTTGGGGGGATAAAAGGGTAAAAATATTAATTGCACTTTCTTTCAAAATTTAATTTTGTCCTTTGGGGGAGTGGGCTTAGATGGAGTGTGTAAGGTGCTTGCCTTTCTTTCAACCACTTATTAATGGTGCATTGGAATATGAAGTTGACCAAATGATGTGGAGTGGAGGGAAAAGGAGGTGGCATCCTACTTGGAGCCACATCATCCCTCCCTCTCTTTTCTCTATTTATTTGATCCTCTTGTTTGTTTTGGGGGTTGGAAGTTTCATTTTTAGTCTTTTGTATTTTGGAGAGGAGAGGATTTTGAAGGAGTTGTGGATTTTTGGAGCTTGTTGATACTTGTGGGAATTTTGTTGGAGCTTGTGGATGCTTGCTTGACCTTTGGAGGGATTTGAGACTTCATACTTGGAACAAGCTCTACCATGGAAAGGTAGGAGCTTCACCTTTGTTTGTATTATGTTTTCTTCTTTTGTTATATGAATGAGTACATATGTTGTGTTGAATTTTGTTGTTGCAATGCTTGTTGGGAATGGGTAGAATGCCTAAGTTGGGAGTGGGAGGAGACTATGGGGAGTTTAATTGAGGGAGGCATAAGAGATCATTTTCTTGAGGAGGGAGTTTGGGTTGGGTGCCCAACTAGTATGAGAAATGCTTGCATTTCCTTATTGTTCTTAATTTGGGGGAGCCATAAGAGTTGAGGGAGGCATAAGAGTGAATGGAGGGATAGGGGTACTTGAGGGAGGCATAAGAGTTGTTAGGGGTATTGTGTTTTGCATTGGATGCTTTTAGGTGGCACCCATTCCCATTGGGAGGCATAAGTGGCCTCCCCATAGGAGCTACCTATTGGAGGAGCTACCTTGTTGATGTTTGAAGCATTGGAGCCTTGTTGATGACAATGTGAAACCACCTTGTATTTTTACCCACCTTGAGTGGAGGAAAATGTAGTATTGCTTTGTATTTTAGTTTCCATTATTGTAAATTTGTTCCCACATTAAGTGGAAAATGTTGTAACAAGATGTTGAAGGAAAATTGTATTGAACTTCATTAGTAAGGTTGCAATGTGGATGGAAGTAAAAGTTGAAAGAAAGACAATCTATTTACTCTCCTTTAACTTGGCTTGGAACCTCACATGAGTGTGTTGATCTTGTTGACATGTTAGTAGTTCTTGCCTTAAAACTTAATGAAATATTGATGGACACTTTTGTGGAATGTTAGGAAATTTACAAAAATATACATATTAGATTTCATTTTGTTGCTTAAAGAGATGTATTGAAAAGTGAGAATATTAGTGCATATTCTCTTCTTGTATTGTGGATGGAAAGACTTAAATTTTAAATGGTTTCAATATGCAAATAAAGTAAATTATGTCCTAGCTCTATTTTGTTTATCTTCATTTAAGAATTCATTGTGGATACTAGCTAGGAATTAGTCCTAGCAAAGTCCGCTAAGCCAAATTAGTCTTTTGTTAAGTCCTGCGCTCAAATAGATGAGTCCCACGCTAATGCAAATCAGGTCGGTGCTATATCATGCGATTCCTACGCTAATTCCTGCGTAAATATAGTTGAGTCCAGTCTTTGAAGGAACACAATCAGCTTTTCATTCAGTGATGAAGTATGAATCATGGCTTTGGCATCTAAGGTATGGACATTTGAATTTTGGAGGTTTGAATTTATTACATAGAAAAATATGGTTAAAGGTTTGCCATTGATTCAAAAACTAGAAAGGGTATGTGAAGGTTGTATTTTGGGGAAGCAACATAGAGATTCATTCCCAGTTGGCAAAACAACAAGAGCAAGTGCACCACTTGAGATTGTACACTCATATTTATGTGGACCTATGCAAACAACTTCTATTGGAGGTTGTATTTATTTTATGACATTCATTGATGATTACAGAAGGAAGACATTGGTTTATTTTCTGAGAAATAAATCAGATGCCTTTGATACATTTCAGCAGTTTAAGGAATTAGTGGAGAAGCAAAGTGGATACTACATCAAAGTTCTCATAATGGACAGAGGAGGTGAGCATGTTTCTAATGAGTTTATGAATTTTTGTAGATATCATGGTATACACAAGTAGTTTAATACTAGGTATACACAATAAAATAGTGGTGTGGCGAGAGAGGAAAAATAGAACCATCATGGAGATGGCGAGAAGCGTGTTGAAGGCAAAACATCTTCCAAATGATTATTGGGTAGAAAGCGATGTAGCAACTGTTTATATTTTGAACAAGTGTCCAACGAAACTTATTAGGAACATGGTTCCTCAACAAGCATGGACTAACATGAAACACAGTGTTTCACATTTTAGAGTTTTTAGTTGTGTAGTGTATGCACATGTACACGATGAGCTAAGGAAGAAGTTAGACAATAAAGGAGAAAAGTGTATTTTTTTAGTATTCAGAGAATACAAAAGCATACAAATTGTACAATCCAGTCAACTTTGGAAAGGTTGTGATCAACAAGGATGTTTAGTTTATTGAGAATGAAGCATGGGATGGAAGTATAGAGAAAACAATGAGTATAGCAACAACTATTCCGCATGATGATATGACAAATGAAACTTTAGAGCGAAAGGTACTATATCTACAAATCTTGGACATGCACCACAAGTTGTAGCACAAGCTACACTTCCATCTAGGAGATCACCAAGATTTCAGCCATCTTCAGCCATGCAAGAGATACCACAGAGAACACTAGAAGCTACTCCATCACCACAAAGCAGTCCTGCATCGAATAGTCCTGCGCAATGGAAAATAAGAAGTCCAAGTGAGATTTAAAATGTTGATACAACTAATTCATTTTCAGTTTTTGCATTATTTTCTCATGCTGCAAATCCATTATATTACGAAGAGGCTATAAAGAATGAAGTTTGGGAAAAATCCATGGATCATGAGATCGATGCTATAGAGAAGAATCATACATGGGAGCTGATGGATCTTTCAAAAGGAAAGGACGTGATAGGAGTCAAGTGGGTCTACAAGACAAAATACAATGTTGATGGAAAAGTACAGAAGCACAAAGTAAGGCTGGTTGCAAGAGGTTTTACGCAGCAATATGGAGTTGACTACAATGAAACATTTGCACCAATAACATGTTTGGACATGGTAAGAATGGTTTTAGCAATTGCAGCTCAAAAAAATGGCCTATTAATCAAATGGATGTTAAATCAGCATTCTTAAATGGATTCCTTGAAGAGGATGCTTATGTAAATCAGCCGGAAGGTTATGAGATTGAAGGTCATGAAGGAAAAGTATACAGATTGAAGAAAACGCTCTATAGTATCAAGCAAGCACCTAGAGCCTTGTACAACAGAATAGATTCTTATTTGATTGAGAATGGTTTCAATAGGAGAAGCAGTGAGCCTACCTTATACACAAAGATAAATGAGCAAGGTAAAATTTTAATTGTCTATTTACAAGTAGATGATTTGATCATTACTATGAATCTATCTACGAGTCATTCAAATCAGCCATGAAGGCGTTTGATATGATAGATCTTGGTCTTATGCATTATTTTCTGGGTATTGAAGTTCAAAAATCAGAAGGTGAAGTTTTTATCTCACAAGTAAATTATGCAAGTGATGTTTTGAAAAGGTTTACCATTTTGAAGTGTAAGCCGCCAACACCAATGCGAGTAGGTTTGAAGTTGAGCAAAGAGGATGAAAGATCATATTGGATCCAACATTGTTTAAAAAGTTGGTTGGAAGTCTTATGCATTTGATGACCACAAGGCCTGATATCATGTATGGTGTGAGCCTCATATCAAGGTTCATGGAATCTCCAAAAGATTCACATTGGCAATTTGGAAAAGAATTTTGATGTATGTATGAGGAACAAGGAATCATGGAATTCTTTATTCAAGTTCAGATGAGTTCAAATTCATTGGTTATATAGATAGTGACAGTGCTGGAAGTATAGATGATCGAAAAAGCACATTTGGCTATACTTTTCACTTTGGAACATGAGTGGTTTCATGGGCATCAAAGAATCAACCCATTGTCACGTTATGTTCAACAGAAGTAGAGTATGTTGTAGCAACAAGAGCAACATGTCAAGTTATTTGGATGAGAAGAGTGTTGACATATTTACAACAAAAACAAGAGGAAGCTACGCATATTTTTGTGACAACAACTCAGCCATAACGTTGTCCAAAAATCATGTTTTTCATAAGAGGAGCAAGCATATTGATATGAGGTGTCATTTCATCAAGGAGATGATAAAAAAAAGGATATTCATTTTGAATTTTACAGATCCAAAGATTAGTTTGCAGACATTCTTACAAAGGCTTTGGCAAAATATGTTTTTGAATATTTAAGAGATTGTTTGGGAGTTTGTGATCCGTGCATGGCAAATCTGAAAAGAAAATGAAACTCCAAAAGAGTGAAAGATACAGTTTGAAATTAAGGGGGAGTGTTTGAAATATGCACGCACCATGCATTGCTAATTCCAACCGTAGTTATTTTAGAAGGATTAAAAATAGATTTAATTTTCTTTAGTTTAGCATGAGTCTTGCTCTAGTTAAATTCCAATTTTTAGAATTAGATTTAATTCAAATAATAAATTTGTTTTATTGCACAACATGCAATTATTTTAAAGCGAGAGTTTAAATTTAGAATGCTCAGTTGAAGAGATATTAGTGGGTGAGTTATTCTATTTAAATAATAGCAATTGTAATTGCTTTGTATGCACACACAGAAGTGTGAAATCTGCACAGACAGAATTAGAGAAGTGTTGCACGCACAAACTTCATTGTAATTTGAGCCGAAGCTCTGAGTATGAGTTAATTAATGGAGATTACGCACAACAGTGCTGGTTTGAATATTCTTCTATTTATGCAAGTTATTTAATTGTTTTGTTTATTTATTTTATGTTGTTTATTGTATAAGACTGCAAATTTTCTACAGAAATACGAATTCATGGAAACCGTTGATGTGGATTGCGTATTTAATTTTTACTTCTCTAGTAGCATTTTTTTGTACAATGGCATGTTCGTAATTGGACACGGGATATGTGTTGTTGATGTGGATTGCAGAGAAAGAAATTGAAATTCAGTTTTGCAGCCGGGAGAAAAGACAGGTCATTATTTATCTTCTAAGACCTGGTTATTTACCATTATTCTAAGTATATGGTATCTTCATGAACTGATTGATTTGTAAAATGTAGATATTCTAAAATGTTGGTCAAAGGTAAGGATGACTAGACTGATAGGGGTTTGCATTTGCAGAGAGGGGATTAAGATTTAGGCAAACTAGGCAGTTGCCTAGGGCGCTGTGAGTCGGGGCCCTGAATTTAAAAATTTCTTATTTTGTTGGATAATTTTAGAACTTAACATTAAAATAATTTATCTGAAAAATTAAAATTTATCAACCCATTTATAGATATTATTATATAGTAACATAAATTTCACTCATACACATAAAAACGTTTTGTAATATTTTTGCAAGTAAAAGAAAATATCGCATATTTATAAGCACATATGCTTTTTTGGTATTGTTACTCATTCTCTAATGTAGCTCCAGATTATGTAGGTGTGTAATTTGTTCTAGAAATAGGTTGAAGTATTTTTCATATTGTTGGTGTATCTAGTAGAGGTGAGTATAATTAAAGGAAAAATATATTTAATTTTTACTCATAATTTTTTGGGAAAAATTTCTATTATTTGGCTATGGAGGAATCCGTAGGCATAGTCCAAATGCAACTCTTCACAAAACCATGGGATCTACATAAATGTTTTAGTTTCTTTGCAAAAAAATGGTGCTTTGTTTCAGGATAGAGTTCTTGTCACCTACTTGATATGGCTAAATAAGACTTTTAAGAAGCCTTGTATAAAATATTGTATTTTTGCATTCTGAGCATCTCCTACGATTATTGTTTTCCATCCACAAAATATTTTTCATCCTTCCGTGATAATTTAATAATATTTATTTTTATTATTTTATTATGACCATGATGTAAATTTAAAAATACAAAAATATAGACAAATTTTATTTATTTACTTTATGGAAAAAATAGTAGATAATTTTTTGAGGAGGGTGCCCACTCAAACTATTGCCTAGGGCACTCCTAAATTTTAATTCGGCCCGCATTTGCACTTGTTTGTAAAGAAATATAGCGTGAATCTGGTGAAGTAGTTGTTACTGGTAAAGGTGAAGTAGTGCGATTGCGTAACTAATTATGCAATAAATCTATTGTGTTTTGCATTAAAACATTGATTCCTTGATGGCATGGAGGAGTTAATGGCATATCCAAGATCAAAGGTGTTGTGAGTTCATGAAATGTTCTATAATTTCTGGTCGAACTCAAGTAAGTGAAAATATCTGATAACTTGAGGAAAAGTAAAAAATGTAGATTTCTCACAGGTTATCAACAATGGTTACAGTGACCACCAACAAATATTTCTACCACCATTGGCCAGCCAAATGTTTCACTGATAGGAGACATGTAATGCCCCATGGGCATCGGCCTCCACTGCCACCGTGGCCTCCTCCCAACCACCCGGCCTGCAGATTTGACCAGCGTCTTGTCTGTCCTTGCGTGAGGTCTGAGCGGAGTCACATTTTTCTTCGACATGATCTGTTCTTGATTCTCTTTGAATGCGAGTAGGTGGAGTGTGGACGCGTTTTCTTCCTTGGACCGCGTGTGGTGGTTGGGGGGTGTCTTTCCTGGTTGCGTGGGCATTTTTGCTTCCTCCTGGCACGTTTTTTTTCTCTGCCTAGGTTGCTGCGTGAGCCTGGTTTGACGTGGGTGTGGATGAAGCTACAAGATAGTGTAGCAGGCGTGTTACCTCCCTTCTCTTGGGCAGCTGCGAGGAGTGTTCTGGTTGCACGCGACCACAGTCGTGATCAGTTGTTGCAAAATCTTGCAGCTGTAGCAGAAGCCGTTTTGAGCGCTTCCAACGAGCAGGTTGTCCACTAGGTTGTTATCTGTTCAGTTCGACTGCATCCTCAAATTCAGGATTCTCCTTCAAGATATTTTGTATCAAATCGATTAAGTGACAGTAAGAGCATTACCAGGAGATCCATGGCTTTGCATTACGTAATGGTTTTGAGTCAAATGCTACCGTGCAGAATGCGCCTTCCATAATGCAATCTGGCAGTTTTGAAAGCGTCACAGTGGTTCCATTTGTGGCACACAGTGGTTCTGTATGTGTCACGGCTTTTGCTTATATGACATGGCAGTTTTCTCTTGCTGTCCATGGTAGTTTCACCTGTTCCGAACAGAACTCATTAACGGCCAAATCTCGGTGTCGCTTCTCATTCTAGGTAATTGGGATCCTTTGGTCTTAGAGGGGACATCACCAGAAATGCATAAGAGAAGCCAATGGCTACGCAATTGGAAGGCAAGAGTGAGAGGAGAAATAAGGAGTGCAGGAGTTGGAGAATGCGTGAGAGGATCGCAATGAGTAATCAGTTGTTCATAGCTAATGCCTAGTCTATGCTCTTTATAATCTTTCAATAGCAGTAACAGAGAGAGTGAGATGCAATGCTCCTTAGAGCTCTTTCTATTGGCCCCACTGCTGAAGGAAGAAGAGGAAGCTGTGAATTGCCACTCCCAGCAGGTTTTCCCCACACAAGTTAAAAATCATCTTTGGTCTGCAGGGGGCACCTCCTGTTAATGCTACCAAGGGGATTCCTTATGTAGCTAGACAGAGAAATGTTGCAGCTCGTGCCAAGCACTTTGTGGGTGACAACAGTTGGGGCGAGGACTTTAGACAGGGATTTCCCTACAAACATTATTTTTGGGTAATGGAAAATCTTCAGGGGAGTGTCTTTGTACAGTAGAAAGGCGTTGGGGTCTGATTTTTGTGCCCTTGATCTATGCTGGAGACATCTCTGTTGAAATTATCACACTTTCAAGCTACAGCTGCAATGTTTGCACCGAGAGTTTGATGTTGTCCCCAAATCTGATGAAGGAAAAGGTTGTGTATCAATTACGGTAGATGCCTTTCAGAGCCAGGAGCGATGTAATCATTATGTCTTGTGTCCGAGCTTCAAACCATGGTCGGTGTGTAGCTTTCTAGCGCAAGTGCTCTCGGACTGAGTGGTAAGCAGTTCGACTCTCACCCCCACCGAAGCAGCTGCTTTGAAGCAATCTAGTGTTTGGACAGCCACCTATTGCATCCTTCTAGTCGTGCCTTCAAAAGGGAATCCTGGTGTGGTATATTGCAAGAAAAGACCAGTGAAGCAGAGGATAAAGTGGAGGGCGTGTGGCTGTAGCAGTCCTTGTTGGATGCGTTAAAACAGGCAAGATAGACTAACCATATACATAATATGCTAGTATCTAATAAACCTCTTGAAATGAAACTTTCTCCTTCTAGAAATTGGTTTAAATCTGTGATTATGTGGTTTTGTGTTCAATATATGGTTAACAGTTTGTTACTTCCGGATTGCCTCTGTTGGTTGTTCTTGTTGACGTGATCAAACCCATTTATATATATATAAAACAAACAAAGGTTCCCAGTGTATGCTTTGATTGATCATATGAAAAATATACGTATATATATATATAATTTTAAAGTTACTTCCTTCTGCAAAAATGTCGTTGTTTCTTTTGTGAACCTGGGTATGTAATCACCCCTAGAACGTTGCAGCGTTGACTAGTATTGGTTTCCTGTTATGTTGTTGCCCTAGAGGAAAACATACAGTTAAATTATTATTATATTTCTTTTTTATGATAAGCGTGATTATGCACTTCGTGTATTGTGCAAAGTATTAGGGCTTTTGAAAATTAGAAGTTCAATTTATATGCTTGTTAAGAAGGAAGTTTTGGGCCGAAAATATGTCCTGGGTTGATAGAAGGGCATAAATTATTGATAGAACCCCATTTTGATTCTACTCTTTCGATGAGTAAAATTTGATAAAATTAATGACCTTTATGGTGTTAAGATATGGTATGTTGATGATTCCTTGTGTGATCGATTTAATCATGTATAGACATAATGCCTTGATGGAGTAAGGTAATACCTTTCACGGTTCGTGAAAGTTAAGGTTTTCATCAACTGCTTAAGGTAACATGAAGTCCCTTAATTTAGTCAAACTTGTCTTGTACTTCCTTCCTGATGAGTGACCTTTCATTGCAAATTTAGAATGATTGTGATGGAAGGTCGTGAATATATTTTGTTGTCAAAAAGGGAAAAGAAGCTCTGGAATAGTTTGTTTATGTGTCGAGTGTAATAATTGTAATTACATCGTTATAGAAGTTAGTTATTGGAGGATATCTATCTTCAATGGTATATTGTGTGTTTAATCTCTGCATAGGTTACTATAAACTTAGTGTTGAGATGTAAATTAAGGAGAGTTGAGAGACCTTTTCCTTTGTTTACATCGTTTATGATATTAGGAAGTGAGTTGACGTCGGAAAATATCAACCAAGTCTAGATTCATGGCTATGTTCCTCTAGAACGGGAGGGTTATAAATATAAGGTATTATGAAAATTGCAAGGATGTGTTTAGAATGCTAGATTGCCTACTCAACTTGGGTATTAATGAGGCTTGTCGCTATTCCGGCCCTGGTTATGTTCAGTAGGTAAGCGGTTAGGCAATACCTATTCCGGACATTCTTACCGTCCTTTCCACTCATCCTTATTAGCTATGAGGTCACTTATTACCTAAGATATAATGGTTGCGGGTTTGAATATAAGATTTTTCATCCTTTAAACCTTTTTGATTACATGATGGAACTTTGTTTTTACCCTCGTTGTTCGTTTATAGCCTATTAGGCCTATGTCCCTATGGAACGATTCCAAAACTATATTCTTTTTGGCAGCTGAGATCGGGCCTGGTTTTTTATCTTTTGACTTCACCTTGAGAATGTGGATTGATGGGTTACACTTTAGATTTCAATCACGTAATCTACAGGATTACATGATTGAAATCCTTATACTCTCAACTCTTGTGTCTAATCATTTAAATTTCATAGTCTTGCATATTTGGTTGTCAAACTTTTGTAGTTTTAGAGGTATTTTTCATAACTAAAACTTATGGTTTTCTTCTTGGTTGATATGTTGAAAATTATATCTTGTTTCAAAGGTTGTTGGAGATTAGTACTTTGATCCATTTCCTGAAATAGAATGTTTCCTTTCATGGTATTGTTAGCTTGTAGCTTATTGTTGCTATGTATAGTCTTATCTTGCTCAGTTCTCGCGAACTGACTCAGGTTATTAATTGTTGCAGATGGCTTACGTGGTTAGATGATGGAAAGACTTGTAGATTATTGCATCAATCTTGGTTATATTGTTCCTTTCAGACGAATGTGTATTATGTTATAAAATTTGGAAAGGGCCTTTGGACATTTTAGAACAGAAAGTCGGTGCACAGTAAATGTATTGTAAAGTATTGTTGTTGTAACTATTGAAACTTTGGCTTGTTTGGTTATCATGTGAAAGATGAAATTTTGATTACCACTTGGTTATGTGATATTCTAGTGAATTTTAATCCTTAGAATAGTAGCGGGGCATGTCCCATGTTATTACTCTCTTGCTCCCTAGTCTTTATTCGATAGAGATGGTATGTCCCTTTGATTTGTGCACCGTGTTGGAATGAATTGATATAACCTTGCTTTGTTTCGCAAAGTAGTCTTGTTAAACCTTGCTCTTGAGTTAAAATGTTGAGTTGTAAACCCTCCTAAGGCATAGTAGCAATGAGTTTGTAAGCACTATAAAGTGAGTGGATAATCACGATAAAAGTTAAACTAAAAATCTATGTATATGAATATATTAATGTAGATGTGATCTACTTGATAGCATTTGAGACTGGAACAATCAAGAGGAATCTATCTATTGTAACAAAATATGATTTCTTATTTCTTTCCCGAGCCAAACCAATAAACACTATCCTTTTTCAGTGAAACCTTAAATGATCTCTTAGTGAAATCAATGGTTAGATTATAGAAAATGATAGGGTTAGTTAAGTAGGAGTGAAAGTGATTAATAAAACCTTAAATTTCTCTTTATCGTTTGAAATGTTCTCCTATGCCAAACCTAATTAAGTAAAGTCTAGATAGAACATTTAACCAATCACGATAAAATCTTAACCTCAATGAAAGATTGATAGTAAACAATGTGACCCTGAAGCTAAATACTGTTGTCCTATTCTATTAACCCATGCCTTAATTCATGGTGATATTTCTTAAGCAAGGTCAAAATTTAATCCTTAAACAAGAAGGCTATTGTTATGAACCCTAAGCGGTACTTTTCACTCAATCGGAACTTATGCTTTCACCTATGCAATAGAGGTATGAAACAGGAGTTAGTGGCTTGAGTAAGATTAATTAACCTTGTAAGAAATGGAAAATGTTCTAAAATCTAATGAATAAAAAGTTTTGGACATCAAATTGATGATCCCAGTTTAGAAAGCTTGGCCTCAAGCTATTTAGTCAACCGTTGAAAAGAAAGAAGTTCTCCCTTGTGAAAAGAATTGTGTGAATCGTTACATGAAACTGTATAAGAATGTAAGTTAAGAATTAAGAGACACTTTAGTAAACAAGAAAATTTAGCAAGAAATTCCTCATGGGATGCCCTAGCTGTGAGTGTGTCATGTGGCTTGGACTTCCATGTTGTCTTGTCAAAAGAAGAGTACATTGTCCTTGATAGGTGTGAACGTTCTTGTGCTGACCTTGTGGTCTCCCCCGTAGCAAGTGGTTCCTGGTGTTGGTTGTAACCTTGTGACGATATGTTGTGCCGTGTTGTCAGGTCAAAGCAAGTCAAAAAAATTATCCTGTATTTTACTGTGTTGTCCTTGTGTTGGTAATTTTGGTGTGTTACTGAGACACGTCTTTGCATATTGCATCTAGGGACAAATATCTACACGTAAGCATTTATCCTCTCTTTCGTTCATGTTTAGATGTTTTAAAGTCATTTTAGACATCAAAGCACACTGACTTTAAACCTAGCAATTACATATGAGTGGCAAGATATGCCTAGATGGATTTCATTGTCAAATTCATTACAAGTGAATGATACCTAATTTCATTGCCACATACCTATTTATTATTAAAGCTATACCTAGTTTTTTTAGGAGCCTGTTGTATGGTGACTAGCATTTGTTTTGCACGTCTTGACTTAAGGTTCAATGCAATGAGTGGTGGGAGGTTTACTCCTATGGTGTTTTAACTCCAAATAAGAAGTGAAAGTGGGAAATTAGGATTAGTAGTAAAGTGTGGACCACAATGCTTACTTTTATCGGAGAAGCATGACTTAATGACATTCATCCACAGGTTACATATTAATTTGCAAGAGGATATTAGAGCGAGAGATGTGCTTTCAATTGATGGATAAATGAAATTCCTGATTGCCTCACATGATGCCATGTTGGTGGCCTTATTGCAATTGACAAAAATAGAAACAAAATCGTTGAAAATGACATTTTGCTCTGACTCAATGACCCCTCCATGATGTCTTCTTCATCGCCATCTTTTCCAATGCCCCCACAACACATTCTTCCACCGTCACCACTCACTAAGATAATTTCTCTTGCAACACATTTTTTTAATTTTTTAATAAGCCTCACATGCATGTAAAAATATAATTCCAAAATTTTCTTTTCTCATTTTATTTTATTGAAGTAAATTGGTCTATCGAATTTAGTAAATTAAATTCTATATTAAAAAGTGTTGGTTTCAACCCTCAAACATATTGTACTTTTGGAAAAAAAAATTGCCACTTTAAGGCGAATTTCACTTATGTGGATAATGTGAGTGAGGTCGAGATGATACATTAGAGCACATATAATAGATGTTATTTGGGTGGGAACAATTTGAGTCATGGAATAGATGCATGACATACATGGTTTTAATTTTCACCTTTAATTTCACATTTTTTATTCATGTCTTTGCCTTATCGAGTAAATAAAAAAATGTCATGCACTATAAAAAATTGGCATCATAAAAGAGAAACTTAACAAAATATAAAATCTCAATCAACAAATATATTCCTAGGCCTAGCCCATAAAGTGGAGCACTGATGGAACATAGTATTTGGATATGAACAATCTAAACCATGGAAAAGGTGTGGGATATGTAGGTATTTAATTTCCAAGTTGTTCTTTCCAACTTTCCATTCATGTCTTCATCTTATCTAATAAATTAAATAACATATTGTTACCATCTAATTAAAAATCTTAAGGCCATAAATAATGATACTAAAATATAGGCAAGCATTTATTTCCTATAATTTGTAAACATTTATCTAGGGAAGGACCTTGAACTAACGGGAAAGTTAACGACAATAATAGAGTGACCCCTCCATATGGTACAACATTATTCGTAAGTGATTATTTTTTATTAAGTGGTGTTATTCAATACTTATTTCATCATATCATATTCACCCTTAAGATATTTCCCCTTGTTTTCTCAATGATATGGAAATTATTTTAATCGTAATACCTCTAGATATATGTCAAAGTATCTTCCCAAATTTGCCACCTCTCGAAAATAAAAATAAAACATAAAAATTAAAACTAAACCAATCCATCAAAGCTAGAATATTAAAGTGTCACGTTTCTAAACCATGGAGAGGCCATTCTCATATAAACAATTTTGTCTATTTGGTAGCTAAAGGAAATTGAAAAGTTATTTTGACCCTTTTAATGGAAAATTGCAATCACCTAAACAATGCAACTAATTTCCACATTTTGTATTTCCAACTTTTCATTCATGTCTTCTTTTTATATAATAAATTGAATAAAAATTGACAACCTTGCCACCGAAATTAAAAACAACAAAACCCATATTCACCAATTTTCCCCAAAAAAATTGTTTCATTCATTCAATGTGTCGTCAACACTTCAAACGATTTCCTACCATCCATGGGTGAATATATTGGACAACCATCTAGAAAAAAACACTATTGTTTGGCATGTAAATAGATGTTAGAAACCCTTCACGATGTGAGGGAAAAGGGTTTGAAGGGTTGTTTTGTCGTGAGGTAGAGGTGTTGTGGCCACCAATAATCCCAAGTTGTTCTTCCAAGAAACACTCATCATTTGTGTCATTTGGGGGCATGCGGCGGATTAATGATGTCATGAAAATAGTGATAGAAAAATATAAAAAATAGAGGCTTTTTTTTTCTTGTAGATTTTTTTTCAAACATTTGTGTTGCATGATGGTTGGGTGTTTCAGGAGAATACACATCCTTTTAAACCATTTAAATTGGCCGGTGGGGTCGGTGAAAATTAATTTAATCCATTGAATTCAAATTTATGTGGAGAGGAGTGAGGTGAATGGAGGAATTATTACTTGACTGTAAATTTGTGTTTCTCATAAATAGAATATTACCTTTCATCGTTGTTTTTTACGGTTTGGTGGTTTTCCACTTTAAATATTTTTGTCAATTAAATGGCTTTCTTTAAATAATACATATAAGAACTAATTTAGTTAATAAATCATTTTAACTACTCAAGATCTCACATGGTACCAGAGTTTGGGTTTAAAGAATTTATAATTGGCAGGGGGTTATAACCCATGGGAAATATAAAATATGGCCCCCTCCATTTAATACACGGGCACATCCGGCTAGCTATTGTACATTTAGTGCTATATTAAGGTTGGCACGAAATAATAAATTAGTCCATTAAGTGCCACCTACTTAAAGAATAAAATAAAGTATCATTGGCGCTCAATAGACTAGTTCCTTTTTTATTTATTGACTTGATTATAGTACTAAAGATACAATAGTTTGTATAGATTTGCAACAATGATCACGATGGGCATTTAAAATTTTATATTTATTGCTTCTTTTTTAAGAAAATATTTACAATTCAAATCTACACTCCGCTAGTTTTATTACAAATATCTTAAATATGTTTATTAGAAAGATATGGATAGAAATCGATTTCAAGGCTATCATCTTTGATTTTACTGCTTAACAATTTAATTACAATCTCTTCATTTTTCAACAAGACTCAGACCACTATTTTTAATTGACTTTTCAAAGTTACCAGGAATAAGATATATATTTGTATAGTAACTATGAAGCACGAATCGGAGGAAATGGGTTTGATTGTTCACCCGGTAGTAGTATTGGTGCTGGGTTGGCAGACGTTGAACGGAACTGGGGGTTGCTAATATCATTCCCATCTCCTTCCAGCATTTGAACTACCCTCGTCATCGATGGCCGATGTGTGGAATCGTATTGAATGCACCACAGTCCCACTTTTGTCATTTTTCTTGCCGTCTCCTCGTCTGCTACTTGTAATTCCCCTCCATCTCTTTCTCTTAATCTCATCCTCAACTCCCCGCTCTCTATCATTTTGAATGCCCACTCTGGAAAATAGAATTGGCTGGAGCGGCTTACTTGCACATCAATGTTGTTCCTTCCTCCAACCATCTCCAATAACATCATTCCGAAACCGTAAACATCAGACTTGTCCGTTACGGGCCCCAAATTTCTAGACCACACCTCTGGCGCAATATATCCCGGCGTCCCTCTCGCCGCTGTCATTGACACGTGATCATCTCGCCTTCCACACAGTTTGGCCAGACCAAAATCGGCTACTTTGGCTGTAAACTCCTCGTCCAATAATATATTGTGCGGTTTGATGTCGAAGTGAATGATCCGGCTGTGACACTCATCGTGTAGATATGCAATTCCACGAGCCGCCCCCAAAGCAATTGAATACAATTGTTGCCAAGTTAGGGTGTTTTTTTCCTCTTTTCTTCTTGCAAGTATAAACTTGTCCAGAGATCCATTGGCCATGTACTCGTACACAAGTGCGCTTCTGAATCCTTCAAAACAATACCCTAACAAACGAACCAAATGAATGTGGTGAATCCTTCCAATCGTTGCAACTTCGTTCATGAACTGAGCCTCGCTTTGCCTCGACTGATCAATTATTTTAACGGCCACAAGATTACCGCTCAGAAGCTTTCCTTTATAAACCACACCAAAACCTCCTTCCCCAGCTTATGCCGAAAGTTGTCGGTGATGTTCTTGAGCTGAGAGTATGAATATCTGGCTGGCATTTCGTGAACATAATTTTGTAGGAATATCTCTACCTTGGAAATTGACCGCGAGCTGTCATGCTGCATCCGCAAAATCCGTTCCTTGAAGAAATACGACCTCTTTACATAAGCAATTACTGAAAATATCAACAATGCGCTGGCAACAGTGGCTACGCCTGATTTGAAGGTCGAATACGTTGTAGTTAACAGCAATAAATCATATTGAAACAAATAAAAATTTAGATTAAAGACGCAACGGGAGCGCAATGCATACCTAGAACAATATCAGTCTTAGGCACACCTGCATGATACAGTCATTAATATGGTCAGCAATAGTATGCTCAAGATATCTACGAAATCGCAACTAAATATTTATTTCTATTTTAGATGCGACAGAACTCCACTTACTCCCTAGAGATGAAGGTTTGGAAATTTCCAATTGTTCGGTCTCATTTAATTAGAATTGGGTCACCTACCAGATCTCTTGGATTTGCAGTGACATTCAGTCGGATTATCAGGGTCGTACATACATAACTCCTCCTTTGGCTCGCAATCGTAGCAACTGCTGCTAAATTCCCATTTGATTTTGAACCCTTTCCGCAGAATTTGATACGGTTTCCAAACAAAGTCTTCCATATCTTTCGAACTGAGAGGCAGCTGAACTTGTTCTTTACAAAAGCTAGACAAATCCATATTCGAAATCAGACCGTAGTACCAAGCATCGACGTTGCATTCTATAAATTTGACCGCAATTGTGTCCACGGACTTGTTGCATTTTGCCCATAGAGTTACATTCTTATATTCGTTGTCCAGAATATGAAATTGATTGCTCCACCAAAATTGTGTTTCATTTTTAGTCGCCCACGGATCACAATCTCTTTCTCCGTCAGAGTGGAATAGATTCTTATGAATTATCGTCAAACTATGCTCCCAGGACATTTCGAAGGGATTCGTGGGTTGCAGTATGTAGTATTGATTACCACTGATGTTAAGTAGGGGCATCCTGTGTTTTTCATCACAGTGGAGCTGAAGCGCAGGGTCACCGCAGCCGCTGCCGTTCCTTCCGAAAGGATAAGGGAGAACATATTCAACACAAGTAAAATCTGGACATGCGCAGGAGAAAGAGGCGAGCCATGATATTAGCACGGTGAAGAGGAGAATGACGAAGCTGCCGCGTCTTGCAAGCAGGAGATTGAAATGCAGAGAAAAAAGAAAAACGATATACATAGGCAACGCTTCCATTTCGGAAAGGCAAAACTAGAAATGCTATAGTAAGATGGAAACCACGAACCCATCTTAATAGCCCAAGAAAGCAGAGAGCATTGCGAGACGGTAAACAGTAATGCGGAGTCAATACGCCAATTTGACTTGTATTCGTCTTCGCGCTCGACTCAGACCAAACGCAAACGTGTACGTCCATTTTTGTGGGACTTTTCCTCTTTCTTTCCCCAATCCACTTTAATTTGTCACTTCGACGTCCACAAATTGTTAAGGAAAAGTCGGGCTTTTAAGAAGACAAGCATGTCCAAAAATGTGAGGAAACTTCCCGTGGTGCTCAAGGGTAATATTGTTTGTTATTAGGCGAAGATATGAAACTTCCGGGTTCTTGCTTTACAAATTTTATTAAAGAAAATATAGAGGTCTAATATATTAACCATAAAAATCGGGGCACGCTTCTATTTAAACAAATCCGGTTAACGTTCATAATCCCTAATAATCAAAGTCCACTTACTATTTCTTAGTCAATGGATACTAACCATATTAAAATTCACATAGATACAAATAACTCATTCTGAATTATATAATATTAGACTAACTAATATTTTAATTGATTTGATTTATAGGAGTTAAATCAATTAAAAATATTCCTAATTCATACAAGATAAATAATCAAAAATCAAATTTAAATATCTTAAAATAGAGTAATACCATTAATTGGAATTTGATTGAAAAATTATGAGAACATTAAATAGGAAATACACCACTTGATTTTTGTCAACATGTCACTATGTTGATAGGTCAATATATTAAAGCAAGCTTAGAATTATAGGCTCGGGAACAAATGAGTTATGAATTTAGTGATTAGGAACTAGGTCTAAGATAGGTTCGTTCAAGGGTGCATGTTGATTTAACATGTTAAGGGGTTAGTAGTCGGTGGTAGATTATTTTAATCAATTAGTTTCCAAAGCTAATTGCAACAATATTAGGATAAAACATCAACAAAGATAGATGGAAGTGGATAATGAAACAAAGCATTAGCTCAATGAGATGAAGACGACTTAATTGATTTCTACTTCTACACTGATTTCTATCATGTTGATGATTGGAAAGGGATAGAAATGGTCTGATAAAGTTTTTCTTTGTAATTGTGCTCTTATAATTTTCCCGGACCATAATGTCAAACTCAAATCATAGTGAGGGTGAACTGTGGCCCTTATTGTATGGTATCGTCCATCTCCACTTTCAACTTCTTAAACTTTCTATATTTGCACAATGCTTCTTGATCTGTTCTATATGTAATTTGGACCTTCAACACTGTGTGATGTTCATTGTGTAGTTGATTAAATCTTCAAAACCCTAAATGGTGGGGGAGTCATGAAAAACAAACATTAGTTGGGTTGTGGTGACCCTTGTGTACCATTGACATTTGCAATACTCCGAAGAGGGCTCGAACCACACGCCATTATTTTCTAATATATGATATCTAGAATTTATGCAACCCAATTAATAACCATGACCTTGCAAAAATATAATTGTACATGAACCTTGTCCCGAGCTTGACTTGATTTTGATAATGTGCCTTGTTTGCTTGAAGGTCTAAGTGGATGACTACCCTAGAATGAGTATGTAGGGTATATGAAGCTCAAGGGAGTCTTGGAGTAGCTTTTCTTGTGATTTCTCTTAGTGTGTGCTCATTGGAATGCTAGGTTTCTCTTAAGAGTGTGTGCTCATTAGAATGTTAGGATTCAAGTAGATAGATTGTGCTCCTTAGTGAAAAATGAATAAATTTCTTACATATGTATTCTAGATCTAGAAAACTTAGATAAAGCCGACTATGTGTACTAAATAATTTAAAATTAATAAAGTACCACTAGAGGGAAATGGACCAAAGTTGCTAAGTTGGTCTATATCATATGGACGTTATGGCCCTCTCTGGGCACTATGGCCTCGATATGCATGTGTGACTAATTTTAAACATTCAATTGTAATATATGCCGATATAACCTAATTTGGTGCATTAATATGACAACTACATGAACAAATAAGTTTTGTGTGTAAGCAAGAATGAGTGAGACATAACAGAGAATAGCATGATTGGTCAAATTGGGAAGTGCGGACTAGTGCGAAGTGATGTTACGAGACATGAATTATTAAAATGAGTGTCTACATTTTCCCCCTTTAAGTATGTAATTACAAATTACAAACTTAACGGAAAAATTACCCAAGTGTGTAAATACATTTTGTCTTCATTTGAAGAACCTCGTGCTTGTGCTAGGACATTATATTTGTTTTTTTGTAAAGATGACTATCTGATGAGAAAAGTGTGATCAAATTCCATAGTATAGGAGATTGAACTTGAAATTGAAATTTTTTAACTTACTTTGAAAACAACAATATTTACATAGAAAATAAAATTAAAGGAAAGACTACACCTAATTTTTTTTGCAAGAGAGGGGAGAGAGCAATCCCACTACCATTTTTTTATGGAGATTTGTTGCAATTATTTTTGAGATAATTGGAAGTACTTGGAGGAGATCAAACCCCAAGTGATATGTACCAATGAGGATAGAAAGAATTGCCAATGCACCCCACATGGTAAAGATAATTATATGAGGAGCATTCATGTTACTCGCATCCTCGACAAAAATATGAGCAAAGGAAAGTTAATCATATGTGGATAAAAGTCACCTTCAAACTTCCCAAGGCCTAGGGGACAAGTGCCAATGTAGATAAACATGTTAACAATTTATTTTTAAATGATGACACAAATATACTGGGCAATGCTAGATTGCACGTACCCTTGGTGCCACTATAATATGAACTATATCATGCATTTTGTCATTGAAACTAAGTAAATAACATGTGAATGTCTTTGAAAAACTACATGAATTGGAAAATATTGAGTTTTGTAACATTTATTTGGTTAAACTTTCCATAGTTTGAAACTAATTTCAACCATCTTGGCATTCACAAATAACATATTCATATGATATGCAGTAGGACAAGAAACATCCAAAATTTTGTTGATCAACTTATTGAATTTTTCAAGAAATCTCTCATGAAATATTTCGTTTCTTTCTTCATCTAAGTAAGTTCAGAAGAAGGGAATGAGCATCTTAAGAATTCTTGAATCTTTCTTCAAACAATTTCTTTATATCATCCCCATAAGTAATTGAGTTTGATGATAAGTAGTAGAACAATTTTGCGGTGGCATCTTGTAATGTCTTCATGAGCAACCGGATGGAACCATATTCATGTTGCACTCCAAGGATGCCACATGATGTCATGAATGGTGTGATATGATCATCTGGTTATTATTTTCCATATCCAAATAATTTGGGAAATTTTTTTCCTTATCCTTTTGGAACATCATGAAGTGGTGGAGATAAATCGAATGGATTAGTATTTTGTCCCTATGATAATGCGCATCCATTCCTTCATCTTCTTCTTATTATTTTTTTCTTCTTCTATTTATCCTTCAAGAGTAATGAGGACTAGTGATTCAATAATTGGTTCATCTGTATCACCTTTATGAGGATTTTAAAGATCTTGTCTTCTTATTGGTACAATAGGAAGTGTAAAAATAACTCTTTGTTACTCCTCGAATTTGGGCTCAACAAGGACACCTACATGATCAGATCTAAGGTCCCTTATTTCTTCTCATTTACTTCACACAAATTAGAAAGGAATGAAATTAGAAAATCACAGTTTCCCAATAGGCTTGGAATAAGGATTTTAGACATTCAAATGCATTTTTTTGGTATTTTCATCTTTTCAATTTTTATGGAATTTTGAATTTTTTTTTGTATTTTTAGAGATCTTTTAAGGGTGTACAAGACCAGATATCTTCCTTGTGGAGTAACAAAAAATATGTTGGTGAAATAATTTTTCGTGTTACTGATTATTGAGAATTCACCAAAAATATGGGGCTAAGCCCCTCATTGTATATGGGATGACTCTCATTATTTAATTTAAACTACCTAAACTATCTAAAATTTGTGGGTGTCTAATAGGATGGGGATCAAACATGAACACTCTACGGAACCTACGAAAAATTTCTTTTATAGGGTATTGTTATCGGTCCAAAATGCACCCTAGACGAGGAAGTGCAAACTACTCACTTCAAATGATACAATGGGAACTCTAACCTATGTGTGATGTGGATTGAGGAGAACCTCTAGAGCAGGCTGGTTCCCTAGTATAGATCACCTAAAATAATTTTGTAATGGTGTAAGGAGAGAACTAAAAAAATTAATGAAAGAAAGTAAATTACCCGTGATACACCAACCTTTTGGGACCTATAAATGTGCAAAAAAACACTTGGTTGATTCTAAAGAAATGATAAAATACACTTCATTTGTTATTTGATGGGATTTTACAATTCACAAAAGGCAATCAAAGATAATATGTAAAGGATGTGAGGAAGATCTATTCTATTCCACTTCCAAAACCTAGTAAACAAGCTAACATGCACTTATAATAATTTGTAAAGATTCCAAAAATCCTTAATGGAGATGTTTTAAAATTATGAGCATGCAAAATAAATAAAACATTCACTAAAAATACCACAACATTGTTGTAACGAACTTTAAAAAAATTCATATGGAGGAAAACCAGCTTTTATATTACTTCAACAATGTGCAAAAGTACATAATTTTGCATAGTACATGTATACTTATTGAATTAGCCCCTCTAGCGTGCACAAGGAAAGTATATATAGTAAAATCCCTAAGAGTTAACTCCACTTTCTCCAAAACAACGCTCTCCTAAATTTGACTAGTCGGCTAATTGGATACAAATCCAATATTAGCTACTCACATGCACAATTTTTATCCATTTGTAAAATTACAATTTTCAAATAAAGATAAAAGAAAAATTGGCCTTTCATGGATTATTTTTATCTTGGTCAACTCCTCTTTTTGAATAATAAGGTAAGGTACGGATTTTAGCATATATTAAGGTAAATTTCCTTCGCATTTTGATATACCATTCATACAATTCATTATTTGCTCCCTTTTAGACTTGGGATATGCATGGCTACTAATAATTTTCTTTGTTGACTTAGAAAAGTTATTTATTCACCCCCACTCAAGGCTAATAAATCAACATGCAAAAGACATCCCTTCGAGTGGGTAAAGGAATATATTTTATTAAAACTCTAACTAATTAACAATGATATTTAACCATGGAATTGTATAAGCTGCTCGCCGGAGGAGACTCTACCCAACTTTCTTTTGATGGCTGATTTTTTCTTCTTTTGAAGCTCTTGTTTAGTTGGAGAGTTCTAGTTTGATCTGTGAATTATGTTTTGTATTTTCCTCCCTAAGGTTTCTCATTAATGGAGCTCACGGTTATGAGTGTGGTTTTATTTTGTTTCTCCATCTATGTTCTCATCTTGCATTCACTCTCGAGCTTGTCGGAGGTGGCCATTAGCTCGTCCATTGCATGCTAAATATCCATTGAATGTTTAGTGAGTTTTAAATCTTGGTGCATCGTTCTATAGTAATCGATTTGATATCCAAGCCATTCTTAAACCTGAAATTATTGTCTTCTTCATAACTTGATGTGGGTTTGAGTGCTAATAGGTTGACCATTGTGCTTTCTCTTGCTTGGTAAGTTATTTCCGCCTTATCTCTAGATTTCATTTTTTTATAACTGGGTTTGTCGTACTTCATCCTTCCTCTTTTGGGTTTCACAAATATGAGTTGGTTTTTTTCTTCCTTCAACATTGTCTTGTAGAGCTCGAGATCTGTATGTTAAAATCCCAGCACAACTTATTTAACCCAACCATGTTAGGTTTATGTGATGAGATCACTTTATTCCATGTTTTCTGGTATATGACCTTGGCATTTTACAATGTGGCTCATCGTCAATGAGATTTGGGTCTCTCTTTACGCCATTCTCATTTCTAAGGGTTTTTGTTTGTTGGATCACACCTGGGTCGGGATATGGTTTAGCTTTGTTTGTATCTTCCTCTTCTTGTATGATTCATTCATTGATAGCAAGGAAAAACCTTCCATCCTCCCTCAACCCCGACTCAGCCATGTGTTTCTTGGCTTGAGATCTCTCACTTGCAATTCTTGTATGGATCGATTTGAAACTCATTTGTTTTTTGTATATTTCCCTTGCCCCGCACGAGATGTGTTTGAGTTCATTCAAAATCACGTGGTTTTAACGCATACCTCGGCCTTGTATGTGTATCTCGGCCTATCTCAATAGGCTCGTAATAGATCCACTTAAAACTCCCACATTTTTCTCATGCTTACCAATGACTTGGATATTGTTCTCAATGCACCCCCTGGTTTTGAATTTATTGTTGTTAACCTGTTTGAGTTGACATAATTCATCATCAACTCATAGGAATTGTGATTGATTATTTTTCTCACATAGCTCACCCCATTATACCCTTGATGGTTCTCAGTAGAGAAAATCTACATTCTTAAACAACTAACATCATAAAAGAAATAATATAAACTTGCTTAAAAATAGATTAAACACTAAATCAACATTGTTGTGCATTCTCCATTAATTAAATATTTATTTCCATAAAAATAGATTAAAATATAAATCAGCACTCTGTGCATTTTCCATTAATTAAATCTTCATACTCGAGCTTTGGCTCATTACCATCAGTTGTGCAAACAATTATCCATGCATCTGACTTCAAATTGTATGCTTCTTTGCATATAGAACAATAATAATTGCTGCTAATTAAATAGAAAATAACTCTCACTAGAATTAGCCACTAACTACTCAAAACAAAGATTTTACAAATATGAATCTGTTGCTTTAAATAAGTGCATGTTGTCCATGCATAAAACAAATTGTTTTATTTAGTTTGACTTTCCTAATAATAGGATGAAGTGGAGTTAAAATAAAGCAAACTAAATATTAACTTATCTCTTCAAAAACATATGGTGGAAATTATTCATGTTCCACATTCATGCATATATCCAACACTCCCTTTAATTTAAAACATGTAGCTTTAACTATTCTAGAGCTGCATTTGTATTTCCAGATCTACCATTTACTGTGGATCACAAACTCCCAAAAATATCTCAAATATTAAAAATTTCCTTCGCCAAAGACTTTGTAAATATGTCTCAGTGGCAACCGATCTTCGATCTACGAAATTCAAGATGAATTTTCTTATTGTTGATCAACTCCACGATGAAATGATACCGCGTATCAATGTGCTTCCTCCTTTTTGAAAAACATGATTTTTGGACAATTTTATTGCTAAGTTGTTTTCACAAAAATCATGTAGCTTCCTCTTGATTTTGCCTTAAATCTTTCAAAACACTTCTCATCCACACAATTTGACATGCTCGCTCATGTTATTGCTACATACTCGGCTTATGCTAAAGATAACATGACAATGGGATCCTCTTTTATGCCCATGAAACAACTCCTATTCCAAAGTAAAAAGTATAGCCATATGTGCTTTTCGATCATCTATACTTCCGGAATCACATTATCTCAGTATACCCAATTAGTTTGAACTCATCTCGAACTTGAATAAATAATTCCATTATTATTTTTTCCACACATATACATTAGAATCGTTTTTCCATCTTGCTAATGTTAATATTTTGGAGATTCCATGAACATTGATGTGAGGCTCACACCATACATAATGTCGAGAGCCTTGTGGCCATCAAATGCATAAGACTTCCAACCAACATTTTAAACAATGTTGGATCCACAAATATTCCGCTATCATCTTTACTCGTATTCAAAACTGTTGTAACTATTGTTAGTGCAAGATTACAATTCAACATATTAAACCATTTCAAAACATCATTAGCGTATTTTACTTGTGAAATAAAAATCCTTTTGCTGATTGTTGAACTTCAATGCCCAAAAAGTAATGCATAAGACCAATATTTGTCATCTCAAATTCCTTCTTCATGGCTTATTTGAATGACTAAGTGGATATATTTCCAAAGTAATGATCAAATCATCTATGTATAAAAAAACAATTAGAATCTTACCTTGCTTATTTATCTTGGTGTATAAGGTAGGCTCAATGTTGCTTCATCGAAACCATTCGTATCAAATAAGAAGTAATCCTATTGTACCAAGCTCTAGGTGCTTGATTGATACCATAGAGAAATTTCTTAAACATGTATACCTTTCCTTCATGACCCTTAATCTCATAACCTTTTGGCTGATTCACATAAAATTCCTCTTTAAGGAAACTATACAAGAATGTTGATTTGACATCAATTTGATAAATAGGCCATTTGTTTTTGAGTTGCAATTGCTAAAACCATTCTTACCGTGTCCAAATGTGCTACTAGTGCAAAAGTTTCATTGTAGTCAAATCCATATTATTGCGTAAAACCTCTTACAACCAGCCTTGTTTTGTGTTTCTTTACTTGTCCATCAACATTGTATTTTATCTTATAGACCCACTTTACTCCTATGACATCCTTTCCTTTTGGAATATCCATCAGCTCCCATATTTGATTCTTCTCTATAGAATTGATCTAATAGTCCACGGCTTGTGCCCAAACTTCATTATATATAGCCTCATCAAAATATATTGGATTTGTAGCCTAAGAAAATAATGTAAAACTGAAAATTAATTAGTTGTATCAATATTATAAATATCACTAAGACTCCATGTATTTCACCGCATAGGACTATGATGATGGAATGATTGGTGGTGATGGATTTGCTTCTCGGTGTTCTTTGTGGTTTTTGTTGCATGGTCGACGATCATGACTAAAATTTTGGAGACCTCCACAGGTTGTAGGAGGTATATCTTGTGTTACAACTTCTCGTACATGTCCAATATTTGAAGGTACATTACTTTGTTGCTCTAAAGTTTCATCTTCCATATCATCATGGGGAATAGTTTCGCTATACTAACTATTTTCTACATACTTCCATCCCATGCTTCATTCTCAATGAATTGTACATCCCGTTGATCACAACCTTTCAAAGTGACCGGATTGTACAACTTGTAAGCTTTTATATTATCCGAATACCCAACAAATATACACTTTTCTCCTTTATTGTCTAAGTTCTTCCTTATATCATCGTGTACATGTGAAAATACAACACAACAAAAAATCAAACCCGAAACACTATGTTTCTTTTTATTCCATGTTTATTAAGGAACCATGTTCCTAACAAGTTTTTTTACACATCTCTGTTCAAAATATAAAAAGAAGTTTACGATTCTCGCTCCAATAGTCATTTAGAATGTTTTTTTCCTTCAACATAGTTATTTCCATTTCCATAATAGTTATATTCTTCCTCTTTTCCAAACCATTATGATGGTGTATACCGGTAGTAAACCGCTTGTGTATACCATGATGTTTTTGCATCTTTCTTTTAAGGATTTGATGTCTATTTAAGGGTTTGACATGTCTATATTTTATTTATGGTTTCCAAAGTGACCACAAAGATCTTGGTGAGACCTCGAGTGACCAAATGTGACTATAGGAGAACACCTTGTGACACCTCGAAGGAGGATTTCAGAGGTTTTCTTTAGACACGGGCACCCAAAACTAGGTCTAGGCACCTGGTGCCCTTGTCCCTCTCTAGGCACCCCAGCCCAACCCATCTCCTAAGATCTACATTTTTTTGTGTATTTGTCTGATGGTCTGTGTTTTATCTTTCCTATTTTTCCAACTCTGTGTACTTTCAAGAACTCTGCGAATCAACTAAGGCTCTCTACCCTCTCTTTGCAACTAGGGTTTTCATTATTTATTTCTTAATTCCTTAGATCTATTTTAGTACTTATTTATTTACTTAAATCTTGCATTTACACTAGGCATATATATTTCCATAATTATCTTAATTAAACCCTTTGTGCAAGAAAGAGAGTGGACGACTTTGCTGATTTATGTCGAATGTTGGGACAAAGTGTAGATTGAAGAGATTGATAAATAGAAAGGGTAGAATGTTGCAACTAAGCATAGAAAATTTTAGAACTATCGATGAATCTTGAATAGGGAGGGGGCGCCAGGCGCCAAAAAACCTCTTCTAGGTGCCTTTCACCGCACAGATCTTGAAATAAGTTTTTCATATGTTGCACAAGTGTTGCTAAACTTCATTTTTGGTTGCATGTATGTCACTATATGATCAAAGTGAATGCACTCAAAACTTGCAAAGAGATAAAGATCTAAAAACCTTCAAACTACATCAAATGAAAAAAATTAAATATGTAAATTGAGGATTCAAACTGACCCGAGTGATCACCCAACTAAGTGAACTTATAACCAAGTGCTACAAGTATACATTTTAGACTCCATGTAGTTCTTGTTCTTTTGTGATATAATTGTGCCCTAGGAATCCATTCTGCAAGTACACGTGATAGTAAGTGATAGCTAGATGTACCAATGTAAATTGATAAGTGGATGGACAAAATTTAGATTAAAGACGGGAGCGCAATGCATACCTAGAACAATAGCAGTCTTAGGCACACCCGGATGATACAATCATTAATATTGTCAGCAATAGTTTCTACCAGCACGCTCATGATATCTACGAAATCGCAACTTAATATTTATCTCTATTTTAGATGCGACAGATCTCCACTTCACTCCCTAGAGATGAAGGTTTGGAAATTTCCAATTGTTCGGTCTCATTTAATTAGAATTGGGTCACTTACCAGATCTCCTGGATTTGCAGTGAGATTCCGTCGGATTATCAGGGTCGTACATACATAACTCCTCCTTCGACTCGCAATCGTTGCAACTGCTGCTCAATTCCCAATTGATTTCGAACCCTTTCCACAGAATTTGATACGGATTCCGATCGAAGTCTTGCATATCTTTCGAACTGAGAGGCTGAGGCAGCTGAGTATGTGATTTACAAAAAGTAGACAAATCCACAAGCGATGTCAGATCGTAGTACCAAATATTGACGTTGCATTCTATAAATTAGAACGCAGTTGTGTCCATGGACGTTGCGCACTGTCCCCATAGAGTTACATTTTTATATTCGTTGTCGACAATATGAAATTGATTGCTCCACCAAAATTGTGTTTCAGTTTTAGTCACCCTGGACAGAGCGGAATAGATTCCTTTGAATTATTGTCAACCTATGCTCGGAGAACACTTTTATGTGATCCGTGGGTTGCAGTATGTAGTATTGGTTACCACTGATATTGAGTAGGGGCATCCGTTGTTGTTCATCACAGTGGAGCTGAAGCGCAGGGTCACCACAGCCGCTGCCATTCCTTCCGAAAGGATAAGGGAGAACATATTCGCCACAAGTAAATTCTGGACATGCGGGGGAGAAAGAGGCGAGCCATGATATTAGCACGGTGAAGAGGAGAATGACTCAGACCAAACGCAAACGTGTACGTCCATTTTGGTGGGGTTTTTGCTGTTTCTTCCCCTAATTTTCCATCTAATTTCAAATTCCACGCGCTTACTTCTTGACATTAAAGGATGCACATACGCAGAAAATGACGTTAATTAGTCACGTCGACGTCCAGAAATTGTCGAGGAAAAGTAGAGCTTTTAAGAAGACGAGCATCAAAATGAGAGGAAACTTCCCGTTGTCATGCTGTTCAAGGGGTATATTGCTTCTTGTTAGGCGAAGATATGAAACTTCCCAGTTCTTTCTTTACAAATTTTATTAAAGAAACAATAGAGGTCGAATATATTAACCACAAAAGTCGTGGCAGGTGTCTTTAACAAAACCTATTAACGTTCATAATCACTAATAATCAAAGTCCACTTATTATTTCGTAGTCAATGGATACTAACCATATTAAAATTCACATATATACAAATAACTCATTCTGAATTACATAATATTAGACTAACTAATATTTTAATTGATTTGATTTATAGGAGTTAAATCAATTAAAATTATTCAAAATTCATACAAGATAAACAATCAAATATCAAATCTAAATATATTAAAATAGAGTAATACCATTAATTGGAATTTGAATGAGAAATTATGAGAACATTAAATAGGAAATACACCACTTGATTTTGTCAATATGTCACTATGTTGATAGCTCAATATATTAAAGCAAGTTTAGAATTATATGCTCAAGAACAAAGGACCTATGAATTTAGTAATTAGGAACTAGGTCGAGATAGGTTTGTTCAAGGGTGCATGTTGACTTAACATATTAAGGGGTTAGTAGTGGTGGTAGATTATTTTAATCAATTTGTTTCCAAATCTAATTGCAGCAATATTAGGATTAAACATCAACAAAGATAGATGGAAGTGGATATTGATACAAAGCATTAGCTCAATGAGAGGAAGACGACTTAGTTGATTTCTACCTTCTACATTGATCCGTATCATGATGATGACTGGAAAGGGATAGAAATGGTCCGATAAAGTTTTGTCTTTGAAACCGTGCTCTTAAAATCTTCCCGGACCTTAACGCCAAACTCAAATCATAGTGAGGGTATAGTGTGGCCCTTATTGTATGGTTTCGTCCATCTCGCACTTTCATGAACTCGTAACACCTACAAAACGACGCTCTAAGAACACGCTCGAAACCTTAAACACTTATCCCAAAGTTACTACTATTTTTTTGTTTGTTTAAGTTATAAGAAGGTTACAAGGGTGACAAAAATAGGAGTACATTAAATTAAATTACACCGATATTCTCAACCTTACGATAGGGGAACCGGTCTAGTCCAAAGATTACATATTTTTAATTTATCTCTAAAGTAAATTAATTAACATTCGTCTCAGGAAGGTGCCATAATTTAATTTGCTTAGTTAAATTCATTCTTCTCTTTAATCAATGATTAATCCCAACATGATCAACCTTATACTTAGTCATTGTGTTCATTATCCTATTAGCTATGAGACATAAATAAAGGAGAAAAAATAGAGATATATTAGCTCATACTATTCTATTAAACAAAGGAACTATGTACAATATTCAGTAGGTACATGAATAAACAAGAACCCCTAAATGGATGGAGAAGTTACAAATAAGGAGAGAATAATGGAATATATAGGAACTAGTCTAATAAGAAAAATTAAGTACACATACTATGCTAAAATTTCCCCCTTATTACATTATTCTTGCAAATGTGACCTTTGAAGAGATCAAATTTAACTTTTCCAAGATCCTTGGTGAGAATATAAGCTACTTGTGCTTCTGTAGGACAATACTGGAGCTAAATATGATGGTTCAAGACGTGCTCTCAAAAGAAATAACAATCAATTTCAATATGATTCGTTCACTCGTGAAATACCGGATTTGGATTTAGCACGAAGCTTCAACACACTTTGGTTTTCGCAGAGAGAATAGGTGACTATTTTTAAGGAATTCGTGTCATCCAAAATGTGACGTAACCATATCACTTCGCACATAGCTCCTCGTGTGGCGCAATATTCTGCATCTATGGATGAGATAGAAACAAAATTTTGCTTCTTGCTTATCCACGAGATGGGTCAGATCCAAGATGAAATATGTATCCCGTAGTTGAATTCCTGTCATCAACATATTTTGCATGTTCGAGTCGACGATGATCGCTATAAGAAGAATTGATCATTCTTCTTATATTCTAGACCATAATCAAATGTTCCTCGGACATATCTCAATACATGCTTTGTTCTGCCCGCCAAAGGACATTGCTTTGGCTCTGCATGAACATGGAAAGATAGCTGACAATGCAAAGCATAGATCTGATTCAGTATATGTCAAGTAGATGAGCCCTCCAATAAGTTACCCATAGAGTGTATCATCTACTTGAGGTGAGTCCTAGAATCTTGAAAATTGCAAGCCTTTTTCATTGGAGTGGATATAGGTTTACAATCGGACATTCTATACTTTTCTAGGAGTTTTTGGGCATACTTTATTTGGGAGACAAAATGTGATGCTCCTTTTGCCATATTTCCAAACCAAGACAAGTAATGTAGTATCCCCAAATCTTGTCATGTCAAAGGTTCTTTTGAGATCATTCTTCACAATATCAACCTAATCTTCAAAATTGCAAGTGATCACAAGATCATCTACATATAAAAAAGAATGACAATTTCCTTCGCTACCTTCTTTATATACAAATTTGAATCGAGAGGTTACGAGTGATCCCATGCTATAAAAGGTGATCATCGATCTTCATATACCATGCCCTTGGAGCTTGTTTCAGTCCATACAGTTGATTCGATGAGATGACATACCTTCTAAGGATGCTCTTCATAAAAAATCCTTAAGGTTGGGTCATGTACACTTCTTCTTTTAGATCACCATTTAGGAAAGTAATCTTAATGTCCATCATTGAAGTCTCCATCCTTTTTATGCACTGCCGGTGAGAAAACAACTCGATGGTCTTGATCTTCGCAGTGGGTGCAAAGGTTTCTTCATAGTTGAAGCCCTGTTTCTAAGCATGTCCTTTTCGCTACAAGACTTGCTTTATTTTGTTGATGGATCCACCTCGCCTTATATTTTTTCTTGAAAACCCATTTGCAACCTATGGGTTTCTTTCATGTAGGCAGATCGACAAGTTCCCATGTCTAATTTTTCATAAGTGAGTCATATTTTGTATCCATGGCCTTCTTCCCTTGAGGTTGACCGAGTGCTTCACAAAAATTTCTGGCTTAGAGATATTAATCAGTGAACTCATGAGTGCAAAGTTTACCTCATTTCTTGTTTGACTCCTTGTTTTGACTCGAATGATGTATCTGGGAGTTGTTGCAAATGAGATTCCTTGATGGTGATTTTTACCCACATTAGACGAGAACTTGGCTGCTTTTGAGAAGAACTATGTCGTTTTCGTGTGGATTGATGTGGAGTCACATTCTCCAGTTCTCCAAGGTCAAAAAATAGCTCTCTTGGAAGCATTTATTTTCTCCGAGTAGTTTCTATGGTTGTTCATCTGATTCAGAGACTAGTCGGTGAGAGGTGGTTAGTAATGGTTCTTCTAATGTCACTACAGAGTCAAAGGATGACTCGTCACAAACCTACTCCCGACTCTCGTATATTTTCTTTGTCTCATTATCCATGAGACGCTATGCCTTGAGGTAGTTCTGTCAGAGCAAGAAGGATACACGGGAGTGTCTTTTGATGTACCTTTTTTCTCTTTTGAGTATTTGGGAAATGCATGTATGTTGTGTAACCAAATACTCAAAATGATAAATTGATGGCTTTCTACCACTCCATACCTCTTCTGGAATTTTATTTTGTAGAATCTTTTTTAGTGCCTTGTTGAGAAGATATATAGTTTTCTCAGATCGCTTCAGCCCAATAGCGTTCCTCTAGCTTTGTTGTTATTAGCATGCATCAAGACATCTCCATCACTATGCAATAACATCGCTCATCAGTTCCATTTTTTGGGCGTGTAGGAGAAGTTAGGTTCTACTTTATTCTTTGTTGGTTTAGGAATACCAAGAACTTGTTTGATATGAATTCCCTCTCTATCTCGAGTGAAGTAGAAGAAGAGGTTGGCCGGTCTCTTTCACAACACGATGATAGAAGTTCTAGAAATGTTGAACAACCTCACTTTTCTTCTTCAAGAAAAACACCCATATCTTACGGGAGTGGTCATCCAAGAATAGTTGAAAGTACTTGTATCCGAAACGAAGCAGGTAAAGGGCCATTCAGATCGGTATGAACTACCTCCAGATGCTTCTTGGCATGGAAGGTGCTTTCCTAAAATAGATCCTTGTGTTGTTTTCTTGCAAGACAACCAGGGAAAAGAGGAAAGGAACTAGACAATTTGGGTAGTCCATGAACCATTTCTTTTGAACTCATCTGATGCAATGAACTAGCTAACAAGTGTCCATATCTAAAATGCCAGAGTGCAGTAGATTGTACTATTGATGTAGATAAAGCTATTGTAGAAGATGAAACAATATCTAAAGCAAATAACTTATCTTTCGAAATGCTTTAGCAATAATCTTACCTTGTCGCGAGATCAAACATGATTTGATGCCATTTTTGACAAGAAACTCTACCTTCAGGTGATGATTCAATAGCTGAGTTACTGACAGGAGGTTTCTAGTCAAGCTGGGAACATATAGTACCTTTGTAAGTGTACATTTTCATGGTCCCTGAGGAATGGTTACATTGCCAATTCCTTCGCAACGTAGTCTTTGTCATCGGCTATCGAATCTCATTTCTAGTGGGTTCTTTGTTGAGTGAATCAAACATCTCCTTATGACCTGACATGTGCTTACTTACAGTGAAGTCTATTAGCTAGAATCTCTTCATGGGATGTGAAGTCACGAGAGACAAGTACAATATTCTTACCGTAATGTGATTCTTTCCGATGTCTCTTCATCAAACTCATTATATTGTTGGGCTGTGAGATGCCCCTTGTGCTTTCTCTAGTGGGGACATCATTTGGAATTTTGAAAATATTTGTGCGCTGATGTGCTTGTTTGACTTGAAGACCCTTGTTTCAAGATATTGTACCAGAAGTGATATGTGTCGTGAGTGTTGGTTATGCAAATGTGAGACCACTACTTTGAATTTTGATCTTTCTGCTATTGTTTTGGTTGCACTTGAGTTTTTTTTTCTCTAGGGGACCCTTTCAATTCTTCTGGCCACATTATGGCTTTGAGAATAGGGATTTATCCTGAGACTCCTCTTGGGATGAATTGATGGCCTCTTCCTGCTGTAGAAAATTCACAAGTTCTTCGAATGCCACTATTTGTTTAGATACATTCAAAGGTCGTAACAAACACTCAGAATTGAAAATGGAGTGCTCTCAAGGTGATCGGTACAAGAATTTTTCTTCCACTATTTCACCGAGCACTAATAACTCTAATCACAACTCAGCCACGTGACATAAGAACTCCTTAACTTTCTCATCTGAACCCATAGAGAGGGTGTGCAACTTTGACTGAAGATGGAGGATCTTAGTCTAATTTTTGGCTTCATAAATTGTTGCCAGCTTGTCCTAGGCCTCCTTTGGTTTCTCCACATTCCGAACATGTGTTTGCACATCATCACTGATACTGAGCATTATCAGCATCAAGGCTTTGGCACTAGCCATCTCATACTTTATTAATTCATCAAGGGTTATGGGAGTGGTCACAGATCCGGTCACAATGCCCCATAATCCTTCAAACTGAAGGATTTTCCTCATTTTTGTTTTCTAGGCCACAAAATTGGGCCCTTTGAGCAACTGAGCATCAGAGAGAAGCAACTTTAGAGTAGAAATTGTAATAAAAAAATTTATTTATTTATTCAAGAGTTATTACAACTTTTACTCACTAATGAGAAGTACTCGCTCATAAATGCTCTCGATGCTCGCATGCTGAGAGATGACGACGCTTGGTGGGGAATTCTTATTTGTCTTCACATTCGTCATCGCATTCGGCTTCTAACTCTTCCTGAACTTGCTTTGCTTGACAACCGATGTCGAAAAGGAAATATTCAAGAATTCCTTGTCAAACTAGCTCATTGAGCAATGTAAAGTAGAACCCAGAGCTCTCAGGAGCTTCTTCATGGTGTTCTCTAGCTTGCGAGTCAATGTTGCAGCTTTCAAGAGTCTTGATCGTTTCATTTACACTTGACATTTAGCATCACTTCAAGAGAATCCAAGTTCCTTTCTCTCTCCGTGTTTGACGTAGTGATGAATAACTAGCTTCCCAAAGGCACTTCCAACAGTCACATACATATATGTTGGTGTTTTAACAACAAGTATTTCTTTGAGAAATTCCTTTGATGCAAATATTTTAATAATATACACATAGAAATTGACAAGGAATGCACTTCCATGCAGGTTTCTACGTAGGTGAAGAAATATCCTTTTCACACACTTTCTACCAAGTAGATTGCATCAGATGGAGAGGCAGATCTTATGCAGCTTCCATGTAGCAAAATATTATGTCTTTTTGTGTCCACGCAGGCTGAAGATCTATATGCAATACACTTCCACGCAGTCTTGGAACACCAGGTTAATTATTGGACCTCTCTCCATAGTAGGCAGACATATCTTCCTCACGTCTAGCTCTCCTTTCACACAACAAGTAGGCTTGTTTTCTTGTTGGTGCACGTAGCATGAGATATTGACTCTCCATGTTGGCAAGTATAGTCACGTTTTTTGGATGTGACTACTTCATGCGAGATTCTAGTCTAATCCTCCATGCAGCAATAAGAGAAGGACTCTTCACAGATAGAGAAAGCTTCTTCACATAGCAAACTCTTTCTCCCAATTACCACGTAAGACAAGAAACTTCTCCTTTCCACATACGCAGTCTCTTGTTGTCCATGCAATGAAGAGTATCCTTTTTTTTAGTGCAGAAAAAAATGAGAATGTATTCTTCTCTTCACGCATCTACACACACAGGTCAGAGTCTTGATAGCTCTGATACCAAACTGTGAGGCAGAAATAAAGGAGAAAGAATAGAGATATGTTATCTCATATTATTCTATTAAACAAAGGAACCACATACAATATTTATAGGTACGTGAATAAACAAGAACCCCCTAAATGGATGGAGAAGTTACAAACAAGAAGGAGAGAATAATGGAATAGATAGGAACTAGTCTAATAATAAAAATTACGTACGTAGACTATGCTAACATTAGCTTTAATATCCCACATTTCATTAATTTACTAAAACATACTACGATCTAGGAAAAGACTGCACACTAAGTTAAATAAGTGGCCCCATTCACCCATCTACACATACCTTTAATTTTATTCAAAGATCTATAAAATATATATTCTTACTAAACAAAAGTAGGGTTGATCTTGAACCCTTAGATCAAATCAATCTTGGCCGTTAGATCCTAGGGTTCCAAACTACCCTAAAAATCCTTATGAATTCTTATTAAAACCTTTTCTTTATTCTATTATTCTCATTTTGGTTTATTTTCATTTGTTTGATTTGCAAGTTGGAGCAAAGGAAGCCATGGGAGCAAGAGAGGAAGAATTGAAAACAAGATCAAGTTTAGATTTGTTTAGATTGTAGATTTATCATTGTAGTTCTTTCATTCAAGGATTGAAGGGGTTTCCACTCCAAATCTGGAGTTATTACCCATTGTATTTGTATTTTGGGGTTCTTTATTTGGGGCAAACCCTACCCCATTAACATAATTGAAAAAGAGTGATTTTAATTTACCTTTTGAAGATTTTATTGCTTAAAACCATGAGGTTTTCCATTGTTTGCTTTCTTGGGGAAGTCCTTAGTAAATTTACATGCTTAAAATTTTAGTTATTACAAGTTGTAACTTTGCAGACGTGGAAGCTGAAATTTTTTTCCGTAAGTGAGAGGACTGCCACCTAGATCAGGTCGGTCATCCTAAGACCTCTACCCCACCTAGGTGACAAACCATGAACCTTCACCTTACGAAGTGGTGGTTATGAGACCGCCACCTTTCTGAGTGAGACGATTCTACGAGCCCCTCTACACATGTTGGTGGTCCTGTACCTTAAGAATAGAACCTTAAAATCTAAAATTTCCAGAAACAAAAGTTGCTAAAATGTTTAAAAATACATTCGAACTTGATTTTATATGCCTAGATTTTCTAGTTGTAAGATTTAACTTCATTTATTCATTTCATAGTTAAAATTACTCATTTTTAAATCATTTCTTGTTCAATAGTAGCAACAACAATGAATTATTTTGTTCAACTAATTTTCTTTCAATTCCTAGAGTAAAAGATCTAAATCTACTTTAGTATTGTTATTTTTCCTTCGCAACAATAATGTAGTATTCCAACATAATAATATATTTCAAAATTTGTTGTCTCTTTCCATTTTCACTACAACTTCTTAGCTCAAACAACTACTAACAACTTAACTCTACATACAAGTTTACTAAACATGCATGTTTTTACATATTACAACTTCTATATTTCTTCTTTCTTATTTACAATAATACAAATTCACAATACAAGTAAAATTTCCTTCACAAGATCAATACAATGTCCTCCACTTGAAGTGGGAAATCATACAATATTACTAGCTAAAATGGAATACAATATTACAAGTTCTTCCACTATAAGTGGGAATAACACCAAGGAAGTTTCATTACAAGAAGGATCTTCTTAGGGACTCCACCAAAATCTCCAAGCTTCAAAACCAACAAGAGCTCCACCAAGCTTCATTTGATCACAACAAAAAGGGGGAGAGGCAACACTCTCCACCCAACCAAGAATTCCAATGAGGAGGAGAATCCATCCTCCTCATTGGCCCCCGAGCCCCAACCACATTGCAATGGAAAATGGATTCAACTCATGGCAACAACAAGCTTCCACAACACAACAATTGTTTCACAACCATTCCAACCACATTTCAATCATCAACAACACAAGAATGAAAAACAACTAAACAACAAGTAAACAAGGCTTAAAATGAAAGCCACAAGAGCAAGACCTATGGGGAGGCCACTTATGCCTCCCAATGGGAATGGGTGCCCACCTTAAAGCCTCCAATGCATATCTCAAATCCCCTACATACTCTTATGCCTCCCTCAAGTACCCTTATACCTCCCACATACTCTTATGCCTCCCTAAATCTCTTATGCCTCCCTCATAAAAGAAACAAGTAAGAAATGCAAGCATTCCTTATCCAAGGTGGGGCACCCAACCCAAACTCCCTCCAAACAAGAAAGTAAACTCTTATGCCTCCCTACAAGAAATATAAACTCTTATGCCTCCCACATGAAATCTCCCCATAGTCCCCTCCTACACCACACTTAGGAAATCTACCCAAGCACCCAACAAGCATAGAAAAACACTCAAAACAAGCACATATGCATACAAAATAAAAGAAATATTTTAACAAGAGTTTATCTCCTACCTTTCCATGGTAGAGCTTGATCCAAGAGACCCAAGCTTCTTCAAGCCCAAACAAACACCAAGAAGCTCCAAAAATCCACAAACACTTCCCAAAATCCTCTAACTCCCAAAATGCATGAGCACAAAATAATGAAGTAACCCCCAATCAAGCAAAAGAACTTGATTAAATAGAAAAGGGAGATAGGAGGATGAGGTGGCTCCATGTAGGATGCCACATCACTCATTCTCAACTCCACCTCAAAAGTCAAACTTCAAACTCCAAAGTAAAATTAATAAGTGGGTGAATAAATGACATATTACTTGCACACATAATCCAAGCTCATAGCTCCGAAAGAAACAATTAATTACAAGAAAGAAAGTGCACTCAACATTTTACCTTTTGGTCTTCCCAAAACACCTAATAAGGTCTAATTGTGACCCCCAACCCATAGGTAGGGTTACCATAGCAATTTAAGAGGTGTCGGACAAGTTTTACTTGTCCCACAAGCTTCCAAAATTGGCCTCTAAGTCCAAATTGAATTTCCATGAAGAGGTGGAGTGTACAACACTCAAGATCCCCAAGCACTCAACTTACAACACAAAATCCAAGAGAAATTTTCTTTAATAAATGAATTCCTTTGGTCCCATCAATAATTATTTTAGGACAAGATTAAATTAGTTCTAATTAAGACACTACAACCCATTAATAACAAAGGTTAAAATACATACCCCAAATTCTGAATAATTAATACAATGAATTACATCACTAAAATCACACACTAACATCAATTGTTAGCATATTCTACATACTTAAGTTTTATTATTAGACTAGTTTCTATCTATTCCATTATTATCTCCTTCTTGTTTGTAACTTCTGCATCCATTTAGGGAGTTCTTGTTTATTCACAAACCTTTAAATATTGTACGTGGTTCCTTTGTTTAACCAGAATAATAAGAGATAACAAATCTCTATTGTCTCTCCTTTATTTTTGCCTCACATTTTGTAATCAAAGTTGTCAAGGCTTTGAAATTTGTGTAGATGCATGAAGAGAAGAATACATTCCCTTTTCTGTGCTAAAAACAAAGACTCTTATGCTATGTGGAAAACAAGAGTTAGAAATTACGTGGAGAAAATAGCTTGGAGCTGCATATTTACTAGAATCTGCATGGAAATCCTCATAGTCTCGCATAGGTGCATAAATTATTCATCACACGTGGAGTTTAGAGGAATAAAAAATGTGGAGGCTTGAAGCTACTATGTGCATGGAGGAGTTGGAGCGGCTTGCAGTTTGTTTTTTTGTTTCTTTTCTTCTTGATCTCTTTTGCTACAAGGAGGTTTAGCTAGTGTAAGAGAATATTCTCTCTTATTCTTTAGCTAAGTATTATCTTACATTCTCCTGCTACGTGTACCATATTTTTAAGCCAAAACATGGTCAAAATAGGGAAGAATATATGTATTTGGTGTTGCATTAAAGAATCTAAAGGCATCAACATGGATTCCAAAGATTCTTTGTTTTTTGCAAAAGCGCCTAGAATGCTTAAGTATTTTTGATAATCGCATGTGTAGATAGTAAAAGAAGCTAGAATCTTTCTTTATAAACTTCTAGTGCATGCATAATCTTTAAACCTATGTAAAGGAGGAACTAGCTACAACTTGTTTGCTATGTGGATAGAGAGCTATGTGGAGCATGGAAGGATGAAGTATCTACTTTCGAGGACCATTCTTCCCCTGCAAGAACTCCGTTCCTTTTATGTGAAACACAGAGGAGAGGAAAAATTGGCTTAGTAAAATCCGAAAGTCTCATATAATAAGTATAAAAAATTTGCTTGGTGAAGAAAATTGGAGTCTCTCAAAGCGATGTTGAATTTCAAGTGTAAATGAAACGATCAAGACTGTTGAAAGCCGCAACGTTGGTGACTGCCAACCATAGAACACCATGAAGAAGCTCCTAAGAGCTCCGGGTTCTACTTTTCTTTGCTAAACGAGCTTTGAAACATTGGCAATCTAGTCTTTGACGAGCTAGTTCGACAAGGACTTCTTGAATATTTCCTTTTTGATGTCAGTTGCCAAGAAAAGTGAGTTTGGGAAGAGTTAGAATCTGGGTACGATGCCGACTGTGAAGATGAAGAATAAAACCCCACCAAGTGGCACTGTATCTTAGCACATGAGTATCGAGAGCATCTACGAGCCAATACTTTTCATCAGTGAGTAAAATTTGTAATAACTCTTGAATAAATAATTAAAAATTATTATTTTTATTACGATGTCTACTCCAAAGTTACTTATTTTTGATGCTCGGTTACTTAAAGGGCCCAATTTTGCGGCCTGGAAAACAAAAATGAGGACAATCATCTAGTTTAAAGGATTATGGGGCATCGTGATTGGATATTTGACCACTCCCACAACCCCTAATGAATTAATAAAGTATGAAATGGCTAGTGCTAAAGCCTTGATGCTGATAATGCTCAATATCGTTGATGATATGCAAACATGCATTTGGAATGTGGAGAAACCAAAGGAAGCTTGGGACAAGGTGACAAGTAAGCCAAAAACTAGACTAAGATCCTCCATCTTCAGTCAAAGATTGCACACCCTCTCTATGGGTTCAAATGAGAAAGTTGAGGAGTTCTTATGTCACGTGGCTGAGCTACGATCAGATTTATTAGCACTCGGTGAAACGATGGACAACAAAATTCTCATACCGATCACCTTGAGAGAACTCCCTTCTCAATTCTAAGTGTTCGTTATGACACTGAATGTATCTAAACAAACAAGTGGCATTTGAAGAACTTGTGAATTTGTCATGAAAGCAAGAAGAGGCCATCAATTCATCCCAAGAGGAGTCTCAGGATAAATCCCTATTCTCAAAGCCATACTATGGCTAGAAGAATCAGAAGGGTACCCTAGAGAAGACAAATCAAGCACATCCAAAAACAACAATGAAAGATCAAAATTCAAAGAGGTGGTGTCACATTTAAAGATCCAAACAGTCATGACACAGATCTCTACTTGGTACAATAGCTTGAAACAAGGGCCTTGAGATGAAATAAACACATCGGGACACGAAGATTTTCAAAAGTCCAAATGACATCCCCACTAAGAAGAAAGAATAAGGGACATTTCGCAGCCCAACAAGATAATGAATCTAATGAGGAGACCTCAGAAGGAGCCCATTCTAGTAAGAAACTTATGCTTGTCTCTTAGACTTCACACCCATGAAGAGAGTTTGGTGATAGACTCGGTGGAAGTAAACACATGTCGGTGAAAAGGTTTTATTTGATTCACTAGATGAACAACCCACTGGTGATCAGGTTTGGATAGCCAATGACAAAGAGTACATTGCAGAAGGAATAGGAAGATTCACCATTCACTGGGATAATGAAAATGTACTCTTATAAAGGTACTATATGTTCCTAGATTGACTAAAGAACCTCTTGTCATGATGACTCAGGTATTGAATCATCACCTGAAGGTATAATTTCTTGTCCAAAATGGCATCAAATCATGTTTGATCTCACAAAAAGGTAAGATTATTGCTAGAGCATTATGAAAGATAAGTTATTTTCTTTAGATATTGTTTCATCTTCTGTAATAGCTTTATCTACATCAACAATACAATCTACTACACTCTGGAATTTTAGATATGGACACTTTTTAGCTAGTTCATTACATCAGATGAGTTCAAAAGAAATGGTTCATGGACTACCTAAATTTTCCAGTTCCTTGCCTCTTTTCCTGGTTGTCTTATAGGAAAACAACATAGGGATTCATTTCAGACAAGCACCTTCTATGCCAAGAAGCATCTTGAAGTAGTTCATACCGATCGAATGGCCCCATGCCTATTTCATTTTCGGATACAAGTAATTTCAATAGTTCATGGATGACCACTCTCGCAAGATGTGGGTTTTTTTCCTAAAGAAGAAAAGTGAGGCTCTTCAACATTTCCATAACTTCTATCATCATGTTGTGAAATAGACCAGACAACCACTTCTTCTACTTTTCTTAGATCGGGGGGGGTAATTCATCAAATAAGGTGTTAAGAAGAACCTAACTACTCCCTACACACCTCAACAAAATGGCATTGTTGAGTGACACAATCGCACAATGATGGAGATGGCTCACTTCATACTAAAAACAACAAAGGTAGAGGAATGCTATTGGGCTGAAGTAGTACAAAAAGCTATATATCTTCTCAACAGGGCACCGATAAAGATTCTACAAAATAAAATTCTATAAGAGGTATGGAGTGGTATAAAGCCATCAATTTATCATTTGTGAGTATTTGGTTACACAACATACATGCATGTCCCAGCTCAAAAGAGAAAGAAGGTTGAGCCAAAGACACTCCCGTGTATCCTACTTGGCTACAACACCACCTCGAAGGCATATCATCTCATGGATCATGAGACAAATAAAATATATGAGAGTCGGGACGTGGTTTGTGAAAAGTCATCCTTTGACTCAGTAGTGACATCAGAAGAACCATTACCAACCACCTCTCACCGACTAGTCTCTAAATTAGATGAATAGCCAATGAAGACTACTCAGAGAAAAGAAATGCTTCCAGAGAAGAGCTATTTGTTGACCTTGGAGAACTTCATAGTGTGACTCCACATCAATCCACACGGAAATGACACAGTTCTTCTCAAAAGTAGCCAAGTTATCATATAAAGTGGGTACAAATCACCATCAAGGAATCACATTTGCAAAAACTCCCAGATACATCATCTGGAGTCAAAACAAGGAGTCAAATAAGAAATGAGGTAAAATTTGCACTCATGAGTTCACTGATTAATAGCTCGAGCCAGAAAATGTTCGTGAAGCACTCAGTTAACCTCAGTGGAAGGAAGCCATGGATACAAAATATGACTCACTTATGAAAAATCAGACATGGGAACTTGTCGATATGCCTATAGGAAGAAACCCATAGGCTGCAAATGGGTTTTCAAGACAAAATATAAGGTAGATGGATCCATCGACAAACATAAATCACGTCTTGTAGAAAAAGGATATGCTAAGAAAGAGGGCATCGACTATGAAGAAACCTTTACACCCACTATGAAGATCAAGACCATTAGAGTTTTTTTACGCACTAACAACACAAAAAGGATGGAGACTTAACCAAATGAACATTAGAGTGATTTCCTAAATGGTGATATGAAAAAGAAGCGTACATGACCCAACCTGAAGGATTTGTTGATGAAGAGCATCCTATAAAGGTATGCCGTCTCATCAAATCATTGTATGGACTGAAAAAGGTCCAAGGGCATGGTATATCAAGATCGATGATCTCCTTTTACAACATGGGTTCACTTGTAGCCCCGAGATTCGAATTTATATATAAAGAAGTTAGGAAAAGATATAGTCATTCTTTTTGTATATGTGGATGATCTTGTGATCACTGGTAGTTTAGAAGATCATGTTGATATTATGAAGAATGATCTTAAAATAACCTTCGACATGACAGATTTGGGGCTACTACATTACTGTCTTGGCTTGGAAATATGGCAAAAGGAGCATCACATTTTTGTCTCCCAGATAAATTATGCCAAGACACTCCTGGAAAAGTACAGAATGTCTAATTGTAAACCTATATCCACTCCCATGGAGAAAGGCTTACAAATTTCAAGATTCTAGGATTCACCTCAAGTAGATGCTACTCTCTAGGAAAGTTATTGGAGGGCTCATCTACTTGACATATACTAGACCAGATATATGCTTTTCATCAACTATCTTTCCAAGTTCATGCAGGAGCCAAAGCAATGTCCTTTGGATAGTAGAAAGCATGTATTGAGATATTTCGAGGAAAATTTGATTATGGTCTGAAATATAAGAAGAATGATCAATTCTTCTTACAGGGATATGTTGACTCGGACCACGCTTTCGATCTATTGATGACGAGAAGTCAATTACAGGATACATTTCTCATCTTGGATTTGATCCCATCTCATGTATAAGCAAGAAAAAAATTGTTGTTTCTATTTCATCCATAGAGGTAGAGTATCGCGCTGCATGAGAGAGTGTGTGTGAAGTGATATGGTTACGTCACATTTTGGATGACATGGGAATTCTCGAAAAAAATTCACCTATTTTCTATTCGCTTATAATCAAAATGTCTTGAAGCTCGTGCAAAATCCAAGTATTTCATGAACAAATGAAACATATTGAAATTGAATGTCATTTCATTCGAGAGCACGTATTAAACCATCATATTCAGCTCCAGTACTATCCTACAAAAGCACAAGTAGTTAATATTCTCACCAAGGCTCTTGGAAAATTTGAATTTGATCTCTTCAGAGGTCACATTTGCAAGAATAATGTAATAAGGGGGAATGTTAGCATAGTCTATGTACTTAATTTTTATTATGCTCGACTAGTTCCTATCTATTCCATTATTCTCTCCTTCTTGTTTGTAACTTCTCCATACATTTAGGGGTTCTTTTTATTCATGTACCTATAAATATTGTATGCGGTTCCTTTCTTTAACAAAATAATAAGAGATAACAAATCTCTATTCTCTCTCATTTATTTGCCTCACATCAATTAAAGGAAAATAAATAAAAGACAAAACATAACCCCTTGGTCAAAAATTCCCCCTAATAATTAATTCAAGCACACACATAAATACATGTTGCCATGGTGACCTTCGTTGAATTCACCTAGAATTCCAATGTGATTGGTCTCCAATCCCCCTATAGTTTGTCATGATATGTTTTTCGTGCAAAGGACACAATACCCCTCTAGACTCATGGCCATATTAACGATGTACCTGGAAGTAATAAAACACTTACATCTAACTATTAATTTTAAACATCAAAAATCATAACTACTATTGCTAAGACCAAGTAATTTAACAATTATTCCCATTTTCAACATTTCAATTCTACTCATACATCAGTTTGCAACTAAGATCAAAGACCAACTGGATCATCAGATTAAAGAAATACTTTCACTCGTTCACAATTTCTCCAATCTCCAATATCAATTAAATCACAAAAATAACTTTGAACATCATAATAAAACCAATTACGAAAATGATTCAAAATATCAACATATATTTATTTGACAACACATCATTTTCTTCCATCGAATGTACTATCAAAAGTTAATTAGTTTGGTTACAATAACATCTATCCTCCAATTTCCCTAACAAAATGTGTTAATGTCGTTTGTCTATTAACATCTTCCGGTAATAAAGAAAAATAGTGTCTATGTCTCCAATCATAGAGATAAACCAATTACAATAAAAAATATCGAAGAGTAATGATATCACAATCAAATTACGACCATGCAACCATTCTAGCTAATTTTTTTATCCTTAAATTCCCATCAGGGTCCACAATGCAACATATAGTTAAAATAACAATAACCAAAACACAATGGAGTCATGATGCCCGCACACCTTATTAGTATGCTAATTAGAATAAAGTAGCAAGGTTTATGATTATAACAATTTAGAACAAATGATCATGTTTCATTTAGTGTCAAGAGAAGTGGGCATTACACCCCCCTCCTCTTAGATTTGACTTCCTCCCGGAAGTCACAGAGAAAGTGTTAGGAAACAAAGAAAAAGAAATAGAATCACATCCTTTGTGGAATTCCTTTTCTTCAACAAGTGTGGGTCTATAGAACTCAAGTTTGGTTCGATGTAATTTAACAAGAAGAAGGGAGATTGAAAGGGATGAGTTCCTAAACTTTCTTTAAGTAAGGTTGCAAACATATAATTCTATAGAGTAAATCTACGTGGTCAACCAAGTTCCATCATATAGCCTCAAAACATTAAATGGTCAGAGATTCTCAAAGATAACCACCAAGAGAGGGAAGGACAAAGAGAATTTTGTGAACTCTAAATGACCATATAGGCTCCCATGGATCCCACATACTACAATAACACAAGTTATGGCTTACACTAATGTTAATTTATGCTTTCAATTTTTTTATTTAGACAAGGCTAGCACATAACAACCACGATTATAAATTTATACGGAAAACATGTCTACTCAAAGGTCTCACAATTTGGATCACACGAGATGAGGTTTAACAACAAGGAAGGTCACTTGAGTTAGCCAACACATTTACCATCAAGAAGACTATTCATGGAAAGCACTTCTACAACCCAAGAGGGTACAATAAGATTTTCATGGAAATACTAAGGAAAACATGACCTTAAGGTTTTATATAACTTGATTTTACATTCAAGAACAAACACACAACACTAACCTAATTTAGAAATGTCAAACATTTAGAAGGAATTTACACTAGAACTAACATATCAATCCAATAGGCACCACCCACTCTACACAACACAAAGGGATTTATTTATCTTAAACCTGCTCAAGTTCTAAAATCCATAAGATCGGACATGTATAAGTCAAACACCAAAGATCACTCAAGGGGGCTAGAGAGAAGAAAAAACGATGAGAGGGGGTCCAACTATGCCCCGAGAAGAGAATCATGTAAAAGTGAATAAAAACCTTACATAAACAACATCCACTTTCCTTCCTAATGGAAACAAGGTAACAACCACAAGGTGACTTAAGCAAAAGAAGAAAGAGAATTTCTCATAGTTATCTCATATATTTAACATATGTTTCCTTAAAATTACAAAGACGTATGTCCCCAAGGACTAAATCAACACACAAGGACGTTGTTTTCTTAAAAACAAGAGATAAGACCCAATCATAAAGGCCACAACTCATAGTCCTTGAGATACGAGGCAACCAGGTCAAGGAGACCAACTCCTTCAAGGGAAAAACACATACATCTATGAACAAGGGAGTACTATACAATTTGAACACATCCCTATCAATAAGGTGGTTCACAATTCAGGTAGCGAGAAAAACTAAAGGTTCAACTATACTCAATATGGGTAAGTGCATGAAGTCAGGGGCAAAAGTGGACAAAAACCCAAAAAAGATGAAAAACGCGTACGCATTTTGCTAAAATGCGCTCACGTTTTAATTTTTTTGTCTCAGTAATCTTGAACCTATAATGCATATGTGTTTTAAAGAAGACAAAACACGTACATGTTTTGAGTAGTATGGACCATGTATATGTGTTTTGGAGTTTTATACTTACAAAAATAAATGTTTAACTATAATATTTCTTTTATTGTTGACTATACTTTTATTATTTCTTATACTTTAAATTTATTTTAGTAAATATAAGAAATTAGGGTCACTCTGCACCTTATGGAAGTGGTCTCATAGCTCCAACAATTATAATCTAGAAGATAGTTTTTCAAAATCTAATCTGGTCAGTACTTACTCATTTTTTAGGATTTTAACAAACGACCTAAAACTTTGAGGGCATATATACTTTAGTCCGTCTTTGTTTTGGGAAAGCATATAGTCATTTTTTAGGTTTTTTGACCTTCTAAAATGGATTTTGGCCCTACTACTGCTTGAATTGGTACTAATGTTTAAATTTGGTCCATAATTCACTTTAGTGATCATGAATTAACTCTATGATGTTTGTGTACTTCTTACAAAAAAAGAGATCCTCACTTTGTAGATAGAGGATTATTCCCTGAATGGGATTCCTTTCTATGGAAAAATGAGGTGATTGTAATTTTCCTCCTCCTTAAGGTGTGATAACACTACTAGGAGTTGAATGAGTTATTACGAATAATACTAAGTTAATTACATCAAGTGAACTTAGATGATTGCTCATTCTTAGAAACACGGTGATCTATATAAAGATCATCCCCTCACCTTTCCTAGCTCTAAAAGCATCCTTTCATGGAATCAAATTCATGATTCTTATACATGATTTTTCTCATATGTCTCTTATGGAGACGAATGATGCCTTAATACTTCACAAATAATGGTCCTTGATAAATTGCTAACATAATAGCTCATTTTAGCTTGTTTTGAAGGGTGTTTAATTAACTCTGAGAATGGCCAAAATGATTTTTAGGCCTTCAAAGGAAGTATTCTCTCATCAAAAATAAATTATTCGATTGATCACCTAAAACACTATTCCTACACACTAAAACACACTAAATGATCGTTTTAGGACTTTCCTTTGGGTGAGAGTTTATGATTTAGGGTTTAGGGTTTAGGGCTTGGGGTTTATGGTTCAGGGTTAAGGATTTAGGACTTGGGGTTTAGATTTTAGGGTTTAAGGTTTAGTGTTTAAGGCTCATAGTTCAGATTTTAGGGTTTAGGGGTTAGGGCTCATGGCTTAGGGCTCATGGTTTGGGGTTTAGGGTTTAGGATTTGGAGTTTAGGGTTTATGGTTCAAGGTTAAGGGTTAAGGGTTTAGGGCTCAAGAGTTCAAGGTCTAGGGTTTGGGGTCAAGGTTGAGGGTTTAGGTTTATGTCTCTCAAGGTTCATGGTTTAGGGTTTAGGGATTAGGGTTTAGGGTTTAGGGTTGAGAGTTGAGGGTTCGGGTATATGGTTTTTGGGGTTTAGGTTTGAGGTTTATGTTTGAGTGTTCAAGGCTTAGGGTTTTTGGCTTAGGGATTATGGCTTAGGGGCGTAGGGTTTGGGGCTTAGGGTTTAGGGCTCAAGGTTTAGGGTTTAGGGTTTAGGGGTCAGGGTTTAGGTTTTAGGGTTTAGGGTTTATGGTTTAGGATTTAGGGCTTAGATTTTAGGGTTTAGGGCTTAGGTTTTATGGTATAGGGCTTAGGGTATAAGGTTTGGGGTTGAGGAATTAGGGTTTACGAGGTTAGGGTTTAGGATTTAGGGTTTAAGGTTTAGGGTTAAGGATTTAGGGTTTATGGTTCAAGGTTTAGGAGTTAGGGTTTAAGGTTTAAAGGTCAAGGTTCAGGGTTTAGGGAAAAGGGTTCAAGGTTTAGGGTTTAGGGATTAGGGTTGAGGGTTTAGGGTTTAGGGTTGAGAGTTGAGGGTTCGGGGATTAGGGTTAAGGGTTTATGTTTAAGGGTTCAAGGTTTAGGGTTTAGGTTTTAGGTTTTAGCGTTTAGTGTTTAAGATTTAGGGCTTATAGTTTAGGGTTTAGGGATTAGGGTTTATGGTATAGGGTTTAGGGATTAGGGTTTAAGGTTTAGGGTTGAGTATTTAGGGTTTATAGTTTAGAGTTTAGGAGTTAGGGTTTAAGGTTTAAAGGTCAGGGTTCTGTGGTTCAGGGTTTAGGGTTTAAGGCTCGAGGTTTAGGGTTTAGGGGTTAAGGGTTAGGGTTTAGGGTTCAGGATTTAAGGCTCATGGATTAGGCTCACCCATTCAGTCACAGTAATGTTCTATGTCTTACCCATTCTTATAAGTATCAAGACAAAGAGTATTCAACTAAAAAAGGTTAATCTACTTCGTAGGAAGAACATTCAAGGGAGTCATCACAATTTGATGCATTTCATCTACTGATATTTTAAAGGAGGGAAATGCCCATTGCATGTGAACTATTTCACTCACTGTAATGTTTTGTGTCTTACCCATTCTTATTAGTATTGACAGAGAGTATTCAACTGAAAAAGGGTTCATCGACTTCGTAGGAAAAAAACTCAAAGAGATTCATCAAAATTTGATGTCTTTCATCTATTGATATTTTGAAGGAGGGAAATTCCCACCGAGCTCATAAACAATGTAGTTATAAAATAAGACTTAATGATGGTTCTAGTGCACAAGACTAGGAAACATAATCCTAAGATATTCAAAAAATGAACTCACTTATGAGACCTACTAGAAATATATGAGGTTTAGGGTTAGAGCTTAGGGTTACGATTTAGTGTTTACGATTTACATTTTAAGGCTCAGGCCTTGGGGTTCAAGGTTTAGGGTTTAGGGTTCAGGTTTTAGTGTTTAGAGTTTAAGGTTTATTATTTTTATTTTAGGGTTTAGGGTTTATAATTTAGGGTTTAGGTCTCAGGGTTAAGGGTTGAGGTTAAGAGTTTAAGTCGCGAGTTCATGGTTTAGGGTTTATTGCTAAGGGTTTAGGGTTTAGGGTTTTAGAGTTTAGGGTTTAGGGCTTAGGGTTGGGTTTATGAGTTAGTGCTTGGGGTTTAGAGTTTAAGGTTTAGGGGTTAGGGTTTAGGGTTTATGATTTAGTTTTTAGGTTTTAGGGTTTATGGTTTAGGTACCTTTATGATTTAACATTTAGGGCTTAAGGTTTAGGGTTCATGGTTTAGGCATTAGGGCTCGGGGTTTAGGGTTTATGGGTTAGGGTGCATGGTTTAAGGTTGACTTACGGTTTGGGGTTTAGAGTGATAGGTTTAAGATTTAGGGGTTAGTTCGGGTTTAAGGTTTAGGGGTTAGAGATCGGGCTCTAGATTTAGGTTTTAGGGCTCGGGGTTTAAGGTTTAGGGCTTAGGGCTCAGGGATTAGGGTGTAGGGTTCAAGGATTAAGTTTTAGGGTTTATAGTTTAGGGATTAGGGTTTAGGGTTCATGGTTCGTGGTTTATGGGTTAAGGTTTAGGGTTTATAGTTATTGGTTTAAGGTTTAGGGGTTAGAGCTTGGGGCTCTCGATTTAGTATTTAGGGTTTAGGGCTTGGGGCTCGGGGTTTAGGAGGTATAAGGTCAAGGGTTTAGGGTTATGGGTTTAGGGTTTAGGTTTTAGGGTTCATTATTTAATGTTTAAGGTTTAGGATTTATTATTTTGGTTTTAGGGTTTAGGGTTTATATAGTTTAGGGTTTAGGGTTTAGGTCTCATGGTTAAAGGTTAAGGGTTTAGAGTCACGAGTTCAAGGTTCTTTGAATTTGTAGGCGTAGAAAAACACTTAAAAGAGAGTCATAAAAATTTGATCTCTTTCATTTTGTTGATATTTTGAAGGAGGAAAATGTCATATTCCCGATTATCCAATCCTTCAAAGACCCCAGTAGTCCTCAATCCTTGGATGTACATGCCTGAGACACTATTACTTGACTTCCATTTATAATGACATAAATATTTGTAAATTCATGTTATGAACTCTAAATCTATATTAATTTCAAGCCGCTTAGAAATCACATCACACCCTTCACTAAGATTGATGCTACCCCTATCTTTTTTTTTCAAGGGATTTTGAAAAATCCATGGGTTTATCATATAAGGAATTATCAATGAATGCAATGTCACTAAGTCGTAGGCCAAGTAACTCCCATTTAGAACTAAACAAGAAAGATTTACTAGGCGATTGATAACCCCTTAATGTTCTTAGTCATTCCCTTATTTCCATGCTTATTTTGAACACTTAGGAAGTTACAGTCAAATTTACTATCCATTCTAATAGAACACTTGAACTTTATCCTTCTCAGAAGGACAATATACTACGGTAAATTCAATTATGATCCTACACCTTTGCATTGATATATTCTCTATGTTTCTTCTTTTTCCTTTAAGATTAATTTTTTGTTGTGATGGTTATTTTTTCCAGCTTCTAATGGATTATCATGGCTTGCATAATACCAAATGTACATGGAAATATGAGAAATGTGAATTTTGTTTCATAGTGTGAATAAATTTTCATTCAAGAGTGCAAGTATATGTGGGGAGAAACAAGTTTGGAAGAGATGTGTAATATATGCATTATAAGGCACAACGTACATGTCATATCCATTAAGTTACTTGTCCCACCTCTCATAAACAAGGTAGTTCTATAAGCGAGACTCAATGATGGTTCTAGGCATGAGACTAGGAAATATTGATGAAATATGGTTTGGGGTTTAGGGTTTAGGGCTTATGGCTCATGGCCATTTCTGTGGTTTAGGGTTTAGGGTTCGGGGTTCAAGGTTCAAGATTTAGGTTTTAGGTTTAGGTTTAGGGTTTAGTGTTTATGGTTAGGGTTTATAGATCAAGTAAAGGATTTAGGGTTTAAGGTTTAGGTTTTAGGGTTTCGGGTTAAGGATTTAGTGTTTAGGGATAAGGGTTTATGGTTTATGGTTCGAGGTTTTAAGGGGAACTTATGGTTACAAGGGTTTAGGATTTAATGTTTAGGGATTAAGGTTTAGGGTTTATGGTTTTAGGGTTTAGGGTTTAGGTTTTAGGGCTTAGGAGCGTATATGGTCTAAGGTTTAGATATTAGGGCTCGGTGATAAGGGTGTAGGGTTCGAAGTCTTAGGGTTTAGGGTTTAGGATTTAGTGTTTAAGGTTTAGGGTTTAGGGTAGGGTTTAGGGTTTAGGATTTAGTTTTTACGGTTTAGGGTTTAGGGTTTAGCATTTAGGGCTCATGGTTCATGGTTAATGGTTTATGGTTTAGGGTTTAGGGCTTATGGCTTAGAGTTTAGGGCTTAAGGTTTAGGGTTTATGGCTCACATGTAGATCGATGCGTTTAAGGTTTAGGGTTTAGGGTTTAGGTTTTAGGGTCTAGGGATCATGGTTAAAGGTTTAGGGTTTATGGTTTTGATTGTAGAAGTTAAACACTAAAACATTTTAGGTTAAATCTTTGAAATGCTAAAAATTACCTATGTCTTGACTAGATTATACTTTAAAAACTATCTCTACGAACCATGACTCATGGAGCTATAAGACTAATTCCATAAGGTGTAGAGACACCCTCATTTCTTATATTTAAACAAATAAATTTAAAGTATAAGAAATAATAAAATATAAATAATAATATGTAAATAGAAGCATGTCAAAAGCATAAATAATGTTTATACTACACAAAGCGCGTATGTGTTTGTGTTTTCTCTTTTCCTGAGCCATGCCTCAAGGCTTGGGATTTGGTTTAGATCCCTGACATGAGGCATGGACCTCACACAAACACAAAAACAAAGTGTTTTACATGAAATGTAAAAATTCTACTTCCTCTATGATAAATCAAAATAAAACAATCGATCCATTTTTTAAAAATTATACCATGACGTAGAGAAGAGTCTCTTCTTTCTAAAAATATAAATTTTCAAATTTTTTGACTAATATAAGGTTTCCATATTATTTATTTTCTAAATATTCCTTTTATAGCTATTGTTTGAAGTGTAAATATGTCTATCTTTCATGGTGTATCTTTTTTTGGGTGATCAAAATTTTACAAAAATTATACTAGCCCAAACTAGGCATAATTCTATACATATTAAAAAAAAATCAAATTTTTGATATTTTTTAGGTAGTTAAGGGAAATGGTCGAAGTTCTGTTATTTTTCAAAACATAAAATTTTGTACTAGAAAAATAATAAATAAAAAAATTATTCGCTAAAAAATATTAAAAATGGAGGCCAAACTAGATGCTTCTAGATATCTTTCTACAAAAGGGTTTTGAAATACTAAATGGTGCTACAACCATGGTGGGGGAATGAAAGACACTTTATTCTATTTTTAACAAAAACATGGAGCACACGGTTGGTATTTTTGTTATTTGACCCCTTAAACTTATCTGTTTTCAATAAAATTTAGTAGCTTAGAAACTAAACTCAAAATTATACGAATCATATTTCTCTGACATCTTCCAATTTTAGTGTAACTTTTTTGAAAAACTCATACAAGTTGAATATTTTTTTCAGAAAAATGCATCCACTTAAGACCCCTTTTGGCTGACTTGGTGCACTTACCCATACATAAATCTTAGTTGTTTTAAAAATTGATTTATTAAGTCCAAAGTTATAGTTTTCTTCATTAAACACAATCCTTACAAGTTTTCTTAATTAAAAATTCCTTTTGTTATGACATCACAAGTTTTGTTATAAGGAGCATCACTAAGGTGGCATGATATCTTGCCATTTTGAATAGGCGGACACAACTTTTATTTTACTCTAGGGAAGGTAAAATGAGCAAATTTTCCTTTGTTTTCTTTCAAAAAAACTTGCCCCTATACTTCTCCTTTGTATTTGTGCATTAAGAAAACACATGGATGGTTATAAAATAACGTGGAGAAGGCGAAATTAGTGGTTCTACTATGCATTGCATCTTTTTTCGCCATTTTGCTCCAGAAGACTCACAGAGCGTGAATACTCACATTGTTTTTCATCATTTTTGATGAAATTACTTTGTCATCTCTCTATAAAGTGTCGGTGAATGGATTTGGAACTTAATTTGTGAGTCGAGGATTGTTAAGGTTAATATTTTGAAGTTAAAGTGCTCGAGGCACTTGTAAAAATGGGAATTACCGAGAGAAGCTAGATGTAGGATAGAGTTGCAGAAGAAATAAAAGGAAATGGCTGAAATGATAGAAGTTGTAGGTGTAAAAGTTGAAAAAGGTGTTGCCTCGAGAGTGAAAAGGATTACTTGTCATATCAGCTATGTAGAGCCTCAGAAAATGATTAAAAATGGGATTTCTTACATGTGAATAAGAATTATTAGAAGGATTGCCAAAAAGTTATGGCATGGCATCCTAGTCATTAGTCGAGGGCACATGAAATGTGATCACTTCACAAGCTGGTCCACTTGGTAGCTTTTGGATGAAAATTTGTTAAATTTAACTTTTTGATGCAAATTTGAAAGAAAAGGTCCCTCTAATATTCTTCTCTTTTGGGGGAAAATTGAGTGAGTAGAATGTATACATGCTTGATGAGAATACTCTTGCAAAAGGTCGAGGTTGAATTCTTAAGAGAAATTTTGAGAACATGTTATTTTCTTCGTATTAGATTTTATATCATGTCAAGTTGGTTGTAGATGTAAGGCCATTGATGATTGCGAGATCTATCTGGAAGCTTTCCCTAGCGATGAATCTAAGTAATTTCTAAATTAATTTATGTCCAATATCTAGTAATTTGTGTTTCTTTGTGTCAAAAATGTCTGAAAATGGTTTCATTTGTTCTATTGTAATCTTACATTGAAATATTTGTGAAATCACAGAGGATCTCATCCTGTGTGCAGTTTAGTGGTATTTTTAATTTCATTTCAAGAAGATCCTTCATCTTGTGATGAGATAAACAAATCTAAAATCGATTCACTCTCATTTGTTGATAACAATTGTTTTTATTGGGTGTACCTTAGGCATGATTGATCGAGAGATTTTGGTGTTTAATTAAGTCTTTTAACTCGATCCTTTTGTTAGAGTCTCAAAGATTGTGTGAAAATGTGTTGATCTAGGCCTCCATTGAAGTACACCTTCTCGGTTGAAGGAACTTCTTAAGTATTATGAAGCTTTCAATTGTTGAGTTGTCCATTATTGAGAAGTTTATCAAAGATCTGGTATATTCAACTTTATCCTTCTTAATCTCAACAAAAATTCATTCAAAAACCTTGAATCCATTCTAAACTACCCACTGTTTTCCCTATATATCAACGAAAAACAAAATCTATTTACTAAATATCTGAACAATCAGGATTTCTTAATGGATTTAGTAACCTTATCCTCATGTTGAAAGCATCTCCATCTTTTAGAAGTAATGACTCTTGAGAGTTAAATTATGGAGTATTGTTTGTATTTTCCCAAGGCTTTTTTCATAAAATTTGTGCAAAAGAAGGATATCTCCATCTCCTTCATCAAATATAGGTTACACTAAGGGTCCTCTCACCTGGTCAAAAGGCATGACCTAAATTAGTGAGGATAGGTCAAATCCTCTTCAAGGTTCTA